>CM029606.1:32331058-32753581 GCA_017311375.1 Mytilus coruscus | reverse complement strand
GAGGGTCTGGAAGGGTGTCCTTCATTTCTGTATTCTTAAATTTAGAAGGTCATTTTCTTTATTCTCTATATTATTTGCCCATCATTCTCTATTCTCTATGCTTTATATTTAAACTCCCATTATTCTCTATGCTTTATTTATTTTCGCATTATCCTCTATTCTTTAAACCCCATCCAGAACTTAATCGTTAAGTGTCTTGATTCATCATTTTGGTGCGGGAATTATTCATGTAATCGATTTGATTTTACCAGAATTCCATTACCCTAGGTAGTAATCCAGGAGGAGGATAACAAGCATAGTGTGTCCCAGTAATAATGGACTTCTGAATTAATGGGGTAATAGACTAGAGAATAAAAGTGAAGAATCGAAGGGCAAAATATGAAGAATAGAGAGAGAGAGAGAAAAAAAAAGGCAAAAAAAAAAAATAAATAAAGAATAGAGAAAACGGCCTTAGAAATTTAAGAATACAGAAATAAGGGACTCCAATCCGGACCCTCATACGAAAAGCTTTGTTGAAAGTCGGACATGTATAAAACAAAGACAACACAAATTCTACTGAGATTTTATAAAAAAAAAGACCAAACATATAACATACGACATAAATATAAACAATACCATACTAGTATGATAACATACACACAATATATACATTATTGATCCTAAAACTTAAGCCCTTGGACGGCAACATTTACATTTTCTTTTATTTATTTCTTATTTTCTTTTCATTTATTTTCACAGTGCTGCGTCCGGGCTTTGAAAAATTAGAAAATGGAAATATTAATATAAAAGCGGTAAATATTGAAAAGAAACTGCAAAGACATAAGACAATTAATTTTATGCCCCACCTAGGGGCATTATGTTTTCGGTCTGTGCGTCCGTTCGTCCGTTCCTCCGTCTGTCCCTTCAGGTTTAAGTTTTTGGTCAAGGTAGTTTTGAGGAAGTTGAAGTCCAACCAACTTGAAACTTAGTACACATGTTCCCTATGATATGATCTTTCTAATTTTAATGCCAAATTAAAGTTTTGACCCCAATTTCACGGTCCACTGAACATAGAAAATGATAGTGCGAGTGGGCATCCGTGTACTATGGACACATTCTTGTTTAATAAGTTTTGGATTATCAAATATGTTAGCCTCGAATTACTGAAGAGATCGACATATTTATTGTCTAAATGCGCATCTGGTGCAGTAAAATCTCCCTCATGCAAAGCTATGATTCCTTGCCCGTCTTTGGCTATACTATTTTGTCCTTTTTGGTTTTTATCAGCTCTTCAATTTTTTAATAGTTTTGGATTTTCATAATTTTGGCATCGAGCATCACTGAAGATACATTGATTGTCAAAATGCGCATCTGGTACAGTAGAGTTGGTACCATTAGTGTTATAACCTCTTTGTATAGTTTTATGATGCTCATATTTCAATAAATTTATAATAAAACATGTGAATAGATAAAAGTTTTTTTTTATATTTTAATAAGAATTGAAACACGCATACGGCTTCTTTTTTTTTTAATTGCGAGTTTATGATTACGCCTTTCGTTTGACTTTGATTTATACATCGTACAGTTTGTTTTTTTTTGCGGAGAGCTAGACGTTCAGTCATAGATGATGATTTTTTCTTAAGAAATGAATGCTTCTTTTTGTAATTTTATTGGGGTGTAAAAGCGTTGACCGTAATACATTTTGTATGAAGCGCTTCCCATACTAAAGATGTGTGCATGATTAACGCTTTTACAACCCTGTAAAACTACAAAAAGAAGCATTCAGTTCTTGTAATTACATGTGTATGCTTCATCCGTGAAAAAACGATTTATGATCAAATTTTCTGTTTGCCTCTAGATTGTTATAATGTCAGTTAATTAAAAGCACAGCGATTTCTTAAGAAACATGCATGTAAATGTAATTATACGGGAATAACTGAATAGAACTTTTGGAATGCCTCGCGGCGAATCAAAATTAAGAAGTCGTATTGAAAATTCTATGACCTTTAATTATTGTTAAATAATAAGTTAATATCTTGCAGAGACATATAAGCGAGTCAAAAAAAATTAGGTGAGAAACAGGTGCTCCGAGAAGGAGGAATTTACTGAGAGAAGAAGCATCTTCCTAGCATAATAACATTAATTTTTGTCCCCTTTACCTTTATTCCCTTGATTTTTTTTAATATTTGTGGATGGCTATGGAAAACCATATCAAACGAGGAGGACACAGAAACTGGTAATTTACTTCACACATCTCCTTGTTAAGTGAGAAATGAAAAAAAGTAGATTGGGAAACAAAATAAAGCGAAACGAATAATTACATTGATAAATAACAACATAAGTCACTGTTATTTTGCGCTAAAGAAATTGTCGTTTATTGTAAACGGTCACAAATGCAGTGTTATTGGTGACGCATACCGAACCCAGTAAAACTAATACTAGCGACTGTCAAATTCAAATTACTCCTTATTGGTATTGATCTGTCATTATGGCCATCATGCACAGACTTTCCCGTAAAATTATGATGTGACCAGGTCATACATAAGAAAAATGGCTAACGTACATTTTGTTGTAAATGCAAAAGTGTTGTATGAGGTCAATAGTTCAAGTGTCGTAAAAACTGGGGTTAATTGTCACAGATTATGAAATAACAATAAGGTCAATTGCGGTAACTCTTCTTCTACTACTGTAATAGTACTGTTATCCCTATTCTACAGGGATTTCAAAAGTAAGTGATAGCCGGCCAAAATCTGCCACCTACAGGACTTTCAGGTGCCATGTACTTCAGTGCCGAAAATAAAATAATAATATCTAACAAACATGACCATGGTGACAAAGCTAAACGGCAATGCTGTTTCAATGCGAAGTTTGAAAGTAAAATATTACACAGAGGTGTTAAATGACAAAGATTTCCATTAGCATTGAAGGGGCCTCGGTGGCTGAGTGGTCTAAGAAGTTACTACTGTAATCACTAGCCAGTCAACACTGAGGTTGTGAGTTCGAACCCTGGTCGTGCGGGTGCACTCGACTCAATCTTAATTGACTAGGATTGTCAGTTTTCCTATCGAAGGTCATGGTTTTTCCAGGCAATCCGCTTCCTCCACCAATAAAAACTGCTTAAAGTGGCGTTAAAACACCAAAAATCAAATCAAATACCTGACTGATTAAGGCTTTTCATGGTAAGGGAAGTAAATCAAAATTTTTGCTACATCTTAATGAAGTTTACATGTATCATGTGAATTGGCATCTCTGATTGGTCTGTATCAAACATGTCAAAATGGTAAACCAATGGAATTATAGCTTGTGATTATGCCATCAGAGGCAGGGCTCACGCAGAGTTCGCGAAAACTTGTTTTGACCCGTCGGTCATGGGACCGACAAAGCAAGATTATTTGTCAGTCCTACAAAATTTTAGCCAGTCCTAAAACATCTGTCAATTTTATTCTGAAATAAAAATAATGACATATTTTATCGAAAATAACTTTATTATTATTAGTTTTATTTTTCACAGCCACGGACAAATAAACAATGAATGACCCGTTCTTTTTTTCTGATTGTTCTTATTTAAAGTAATCTTCACTATCCATTTCATCATCTGAATTACTTTCTCAATATTTGTTATCTCCATCGAAGGGTTCAATCGCCGATTGTTTGCCTGGGATGGCTACATGAACAAATTTAGCAGGCCACGTGTAGATCGGCGCTTTGGTTTCCGTAGGTTTCCGTTTGTTTATAATGGGAAACCAGTACCGGAAATTAGCAGCAGGTACATCTGATGACCGACGTAAACGCGTATTGGAATTAGTTGTGGTACAACTAATTACCTATAAAAAAGGCACTGCAACGGCCGTTTTTACATCGGTCATCAGGACCGGCACTAGCTTTCAAAATACTGGTCCGAGCCTTATTTTGACCGACAGGACCGACAGGACCGACCATTTTCGCGAACTCTGCTCACGCTACCTGGCGATTGTTGTGAAAAAATCACCAAGTTGATGAAACAGCAGTTTTTCATTTATAAGTAAAGAAATTCAAAGACATAAGCAATTTATTTCTATTGAAACATGATGAAAGCATTGACTTTATCAGTCAGGGGACTTACTTAAATGAGTGATTTTCTAAATCACTGATTTAAGTAACATTATTTCCATAAAGATTGGAAGTAAGAGTTGTCTTTCTTTAATAATCACCTATTTAAGTAGTACAAATTAATCACTAGAAGAAGTGATTTAATTTTATTATAGCTTTAAATATAGAGTACTAATGATCCAGGGACTAATTATGTTTCTAAAATTATCAGAACCAACATCTGTGTTGTCTAGGATGACCAGGTCATTTCAGGTGATGACCTTGTACTGAATCTAGGATAATGACATTAAAATCACTTGTTTAAGTATCATACCTCAATTTCCTTCCCAAAATCACTTATTTAAGTATCATTATTTTAATAACCCCACTAATTTCAACACCCCGAACAGTGAAATTTTTATCGCGAACAGTAGAATTTTATTACATAATCTGAAAGATGAAACCTTGAACTTTACAGGAAAAATACTCCCACTGCTGGGAAAAATCTGTTAAGAAAGTATCAGTTCATTATGTAAAGCCATTATTATAGCATTGTTTCAACTAAAATAGAATTTGCAGATAAATGATAGCATCAAAGGCATAAGCCTTGCTACATAAAAAGAAGCAAAAGTTCATTTTTCCAATTTTATTAATGAAAAGATATTATTTAAACGTATGTGTTTAAAATTTTGGTAAAACTACAAAATCACAATTTGTGACAAAACTTCAAATTTGCTACTCAAATAAGTGATTTAAAATCACTTATTCAGCATGTTCAGTAAGTCCCTTGACTGTTTATACATGTTACAGATTGGTTCTGGCGAATACACACTTCTCTTTTAAGTTTCATCACATCTCCCTATTACATGTAGTTTCAAAAGAGAATACACTTCTCCTTATGATTCTGAAGTAGTGTGAGTCCTGAGAGTGAGAATATATACCAAGATAAAATGACTTTGAGGGAGTTCAGAACTGTGTTTACAAAAAACTGTTTATAATAAGAAACTCCTGTCATGCCTGTTGTTATTATGTATTTGGTGTAAGTCCTTATTGTTATGCTTCATGAATAGAAAACATGCTCTATTTTTAGTCTGATTGACCAATTCCTTCATGTCTGTCCTATGAAATTTTTGAACACATTATTTTTTTTTAATGTTTGTTGGCATTAAATAGGGCTAAAGGCTGTACAACATATTGATGTCATGGATGTTGGGATTCTAGCCGTATGCTTTAAGAGAAATTATGAAAATCATGAAAGAGAAAGGTCCTGTGGTTCTTTAGTTTAACATTTTATAATAGCCATTATTTTTTCAGATTATTTTGATTGTGTTTTTAGCTAAGTTGACCCAAAAGTTTCAGCCTTTCAACATGAAAATAAATATTCCATCAGAAAATGGATTTCACAACTGACATGAATTAACGACAGTTGAAAATAACTCTATGAAAACTTGCTCCTTTGTTATTTACACAAAAATGTAGAAATTTTATACAATGTACAAATGTACATGATGTACATTTACTCCATATCCTTTCATTTTCTATGTATTAAAAATAAGGAGATATTGTCATGATGGTTTGATTGTCAACAAAACTACTAACCAAAAGAGAGCAAAAGGACAAAGATCCTATTAATTGCATATGCCATTCTCTTTAATAAGCTATTAAACATGTTTGCGGCCACTGCAGGATAAAATGTGAAATTATTCAAAAGTGAGTAATTTTTTTTGAAAGGTTCTAAATGCTTGTAACAATCATTACTATAACCATGATAACTGTTATGAGTCATGACTGTAATGGAGATGGGAATTATTTTAAAACCAGTACTGTATTAGGTTGTGAATTATACACAGTTTTTTGTTGAGCCTGCGACTTTTGTTGCAGTAAGCTCGACATAGGGATAGTGATCCTTCATACTTTGTATATAGATGCCTTATGATATGAAGTTTCCGTCTGTCATATGTCCATTATCCTTGACCTCATTTTCATGGTTCAGTGACTACTTGAAAAAAAGTTAAGATGTTTTGTAATGTTAATTTCTCTTATTATGAATAATAGGATAACTATATTTGGTACATTTTGTATGTGCGTACCTTGCAAGGTCCTCATGTCTGTCAGACAGTTTTCACTTGACCTCGACCTCATTTCATGGATCAGTGAACAAGGTTAAGTTTTCGTGGTCAAGTCCATATCTCGGATACTATAAGCAATAGGTCTACTTTATTTGGTGTATATAATGATTGTAAGGTGTACATGTCCAACTGGCAGGTGTCATCTGACCTTGACCTCATTTTCATGGTTCAGTGGTAATAGTTTAGTTTTTGTGTTTTTGTAAGTTTTCTAATACTGTATGCAATAGGTCAACTATATTTGGTATATGGAAATATTTTACGATGTACATGTCAGTTTGGCAGGTTTTATTTGACCTTGACCTCACTTTCACGGTTCATTGCTCAATGTTAAGTTTTTGTGTTTTGGTCTGTTTTTCTAATACTGTCATGACTGTATGCAGTAGGTCAACTTTATTTGGTGTATGGAAATATTTTACGATGTACATGTCAATCTGGCAGGTTTTATTTGACCTTGAACTCATTTTCATGGTTCATTGCTTATCTGCTTATGTTCAGTTTTCCTGGTTAACTTTGTTTCTTAGATACTATAAGCAATAGGTCAACTATATTTGACATGTTTGATGCATGGAATGATTTTAAGGTGTACACGTCTGTCTGGCAGGGTTCATTTGACCTTGACTTCATTTTCATGGTTCATTGGTCAATATAGAATTTCCATGGTTTGGTCTGTTTCTTTAATACAATAAGGAATAGGTCATCTATATTCTGTGTATGGAATGATTGTATTAAAGGTGTACATGTATTTCCGCCTTGGTTTGTCTGACCTTGACCTCATTTTCTTGGATCATAAATGTTAATGTGATACTTGTAGTAAAACTTTTATGTAGGACTATCAACATAAATCAATGGTCAGTATAGTAGGCGAGACATTTCAGTGTGTGCACTTTTGTTTACTTAACACAAGACACAAGACATAGTTGGTAGAGGGATGCGTGTTATACACAACTGTAGTCAGTTTTAAGTTTTTAATTAAAAAATTTCTTTATAAATAATAACTTTTTTACAGCACGTGCAAGAATTCTTCAGACACGTAAGAAGAATTATGTCACCCGATCGACAATGTCGGGTGACATATTGCTTTTCCTCTGTTTCTTTGTTATTATGTCACCCGATCGACAATGTCGGGTGACATATTGCTTTTCCTCTGTTTCTTTGTTATTATTATTCTTATTCTTCCAATGATTTTTGTCCGGCAGATTTTTTGGAGCCAATGTAACCAATCTTAATGATAGTTAACTATAATGAGGAACACAAAATTTCAGGTTGCTGTAGGTCTTAAGAACATAAAAAATGGTTGCCGTTACCATGGAAACGGAACAAATGTGAAAAATTCCAGTTTTTGGTTTTGGTGAATTATTTGGATATGCTTAAACTTAGAATCATTATATTTTAATACAATGTAGGTGCCCACTATATACTGGTTTTGGATGATTTTGGCAATCATTGGAACTACTGTGTTGCCATGGAAACTACACCAAAAATTTCAAAAATATCAGAATGCTCCAAATTTAATGAAACTTCACAGTAACGATGAGCAACATTGGTAGATGTGCAATTTGGCGTTGGAATTTAGAAAATGTCTGCCGTTACCATGGAAACAATGCAAAACAGGTCAAAATGCTCCAAAACCTAAAAGTAGCATTTACTTTCTTAAAATGGTAGGTTAAATCGATTGAACTTTTGATGGTATGTTCCTCCCATGTACCAATGTGGTATCTGCCATTTAATTTTGGGAATGGTCTCTGTTACCATAGGAACCATCAAAATGTCAAAATTTCAAAATTTCAAAATGCTCCAAAATTTATGAAACTTAATATGATTGTTGACTGGCAAGTCTGGATGAGACTTTGACTTTGGAATTTCCAAAATGGCCACCGTTGCCATGGAAACTGCAAAATGTAAAAATTTCAAAATGCTTTGAAATTAATGAAACTTAATATTATTGTTAACTGGCAAGTACAGATGAGACTTTTGACTTTAAAATTTTCAAAATGGCTGCCGTTGCCATGGAAACGACAAAAATGTGAAAATTTTTAAAATGCTCTGAATGTACTGAAAATTTACAGGAGATGTTTAGCCATGCATATATGTGCATTCACTGTTAAATTTTTTGAAATGGCTGCCGCTTAGTGGCAATGGGGAAGGGTGACATCCGCTATTGCTTGCAATGGCAAATCTAGTTATATTTGCATTTTTCAGGTCAAATGTATCTTCTAGCAAAATTTCATCAGCTCACTGGCCTTTTAGATATTGTGATATTGTAGAAGTAGAATCATGTGAGGAAATTTTTGGAATAGAGTTATGGGATCAAATACAGGCTAAAAATAAATTGCAGTGTATAAACTCATGGAACGGAATACAGTAAGTATTTGTAAATAATATTATGAATATCAACATGATCAAGTAGGTTTTTCATGAACATACTGAAGTCAGAGTAAAGCTTTATAGTACAAATATATATCAATGTATTCATTTAGTAAATACTTTATGGTAAACATGATAAAGCATTCATAGGTCATGTAGGTTTACAGCATATACAAAACACAGGAATAGAAAAACAAAGGATATGGGGTATCTTTCCAGGACACAAAATCAGTACATGCATAGCAAAAACACACAAAAAGCAAAGTAACAGCGCTTTTATTGTAGTTCTTCATCTCAAAGTCACAGTGAGGCCTTCAACACAGAGTAAAAAACTCACCTCACTGCAAGTTCAAGACGCCCCTCATCATACTCAATAATACTTCAGCCTGTTGAATGGTCTGATCAGCGTATATAAAAAAGAAGATGTGGTATGATTGCCAATGAGACAACTGTCCACAAGAGACCAAAATGACACAGAAATTAACAACTATAGGTCACCGTCGGCCTTCAACAATGAGCCATACCGCATAGTCAGCTATAAAAGGCCCGAAATGACAATGTAAAACAATTCAAACGAGAAAACTAACGGCCTTATTTATGTACAAAAATGAACGAAAAACAAATATGTAACACATAAACAAACGACAACCACTGAACTACAGGCTCCTGACTTGGGACAGGCACATACATACATAATGTTTCAGGGTTAAACATGTTAGCGGGATCCCAACCCTCCCCTAACCTGGGACAGTGATATAACAGTACAACATAAGAACGAACTATAAAAATCAGTTGAAAAGGCTTAACTCATCAGATGGACAAAAATACAAGTGGACGTGGCAGGGTACTTGTACATCCAAACAACAAAAGACACTAGGAACAGATCTGAGAGTACTTGCAGTTATCTGACAGCTAGTTCAAAGCCACTAACAACTATAAGCCATTACATGTAAGTCAACCTCATCATGCTAATGTTATTTTAAATCACAAGAAAAAGAGGATATTTGTTTGTGTACTGTTCAAAATGCCATGTTTTTTAAAAGAGAGGCGAAAAATACCAGAGGGACATTCAAAATCATAAGTTGAAAATAAACTGACAACGCCATGGCTTAAAAAGAAAAAGACCAACAGACAAATAATAGTACACAAAACAACATAGAAAGCTGAAGACTGATCATGAGCAACACGATCCCCACCAAAAACTTAGGGTGATCTCAGGTGCTCCGGAAGGGTAGCAAATCCTGTGCCACATGTGGCACCAGCGTTTAGCGTTTATCAGATAAAGTATTGTCAGAGCTGAATGTGTCATGGTCCAGGTTCCACCAAATGTGTTTTTAGTGCTAAGACCTGAGATTTAACGTCAAATGATGTATTTGCCAAAAAATCAAGACAAATGTCAGCTAATGTGGAACAGAACCTGCCATCCAACAGTCAGGGAATTACTGAAATAAGTGATTTAAAAATCACTTATTAAAGTAGCAAATTAGAAGTTTTGCCACAAATTGTGATTTTGTAGTTTTACCAAAATTTTAAACATATAGGTTCAGATTATATCTTATTATTTGTAAAATTGTAAAAATGAACCTTTTTCTTCTTTTTAATAGCAAGGTTTATGCCTTTGGTGCAATCATGTAGATGTAAATTCTATATTTGTTGAAAAATGCTATAATTAAGGCTTTACATAATGAACTGATACTTTCTTATCAGATTTTTCCCAGCAGGGGAGTAATTTTCCTGTAAAATTCAAGGTTTCATCTTACAGATTATGTAATAAAATTTTACTGTTCGCGATCAAAATTTCAATGTTCAGGGTGTTGACATTGGTGGGGTAATTAAAATAATAATACTTAAAGAAGTGATTGTTTGGAAGAAAATAGAGGTATGATATTTAAACAAGTGATTTTTCATGTCATTATCCCAGATTCAGTACAAGGTCACCTGACATGACCGGTCATCTTATCAACACAGATGTTGGTTCTAATAATTTTAGCAACATAATTAGTCCCTGGATCATTAGTGTTGTATATTTAAAGCTACAATAAAATTAGATCACTTAGTCTAGTGATTTATTTGTACTACTTAAATAAGTGATTATTAAAGAAAGACAACTCTTACTTCTAACATTTGTGGACACGTTGTTACTTGAATCAGTGATTTAAAAATCACTCATTTAAGCAAGTCCCTGACTGTCCAAACATTTTAATAAAATAACAAATAACTGTCAAATTCAGTGCTTCTGGGAAATTTAAATAATCCAGTAGAATTATGTTTGATTATTAAAACTCTTAAAATTTAAGTGTTAAAATTCAGTAATTATCATAGATAAAACTGCTTCGTTGTTCAATATACTTTCAATAGCTCAGTTTTGGTGAACATTTCATTCTATAAATATGATAAAACTAGCACATGTACACAATATATTATGTTGATACACATGATACAGCTAATTTATAACAAAATCAAATCCTGAAACTTATAAGAGGTGATGGTGAATATCTCCTTTTCATTAGGAACATATATTATGAAGGAACATCTATTTCATGACAATTTAATGTATGAGCTTTAGAAACTTGAATTTGATCTTCATAGTCCATGGGCTCAAAGGGGTGTACATATTATTTGCTGGGAATGGTATGACTAGCTATTTCTATATTTTGGATGAAGAGTTTTGAAATTTTCATTGATTGTATTTTTATTGTAATGATGTTCTTTGTAGGTGAAATTTTTTTCCATTGATTGTATTTTTATTTTAATGATGTTCTTTGTAGGTAATATTGAGCTTTTCCTAAGTTTTAATGCAATGTGATGAAAATACAATACCATCATGAATGTTGTATAATATTTGAGTTGTCACTATAAAAATAAGAAGATGTGGTATAATTGCCAATGATACAACTCTCCACCAGAGACCAAATGACACAGAGGTTAACAACTATACATGAAGGACACCGTATGGCCTTCAACAATGAGCAAAATTATGCATGTTTTTCCACAACCCATATACCAATTAGTACTGTAAATTCAGAAATTATTGCATGGATTTTATTAATGCGATTAAAGTGACTAATGAGTATTGCAATAATTTAAACTCACATTCTAAATTTGGACACATATATGTACCATGCTGCATGCAGATTTTCTGTAAATTTCAATTATTAATCTCTCATTTTTGTCCATTATTCAAAAATCGTAAAAAAATGCATGCAGCATGGAACTTACAGTACATTTGTCCTGTTAATTTAGAATGGTAAAAGAGTTTAAATTGAACTATGCAATACTCACCTAGTCACAATCTACTTCTTTTGAAAACATTTTGCATGCAGATTTTCTGTAAATAAATTCCATGCAATGATTTCTGAACTTACAGTACATTTTCTCTTGTTAATTTAGGATGGTAAAAAGCAGGCAGATGTTATCCAGCCGTGAATTGAACTATGGAAATTCTCATGATCAAGCTAGAAACCTTTTCAATCTACTTCTTTTGAAACATTTTGAGGACAGTTTTGTTTCGCATCAAGATATAAGCTTGCAGCCATTTGAGATATATGTAGCTCCTGGTTGTTATATAGAATATAAACCAAAGGTTGACATATGTTTATTGGATCAAACTAGTGATAGAACCATCTGCTTGAACATAATTGAAAATGTAAGTACACAATACTGTTTAACATCATTTTTCATGCCCACACTCTAGGCAAGGGGGGCATTAAGTGTTATCGATGACCATCCTTCTATCCGTCCCTCTTTCTGTTTGTCCAAATAGAATGATTGCAAGGTGTACATGTCCATATGGCAAGCTTCATGTGACCTTGTTCACTGTTCATTGGTCAAAGGTAAGGTTTTTATGTTTTTTTTCCAAATAATATGGTCAACTATATTTGGTATATGGAATGATTAGAAGATGTCTGGCAGTGTTTCTATGACCTGACCTCATTTTCATGGTTCATTGCTAATTGTTAGATTTTGTGGTTAGGTTTGTTTCTCAGGTGATATTAGCAATAGGTTAATTATATTTGGTATTTGGAAAGATTGTATTGAGTACACATTTGTCTGGCAGGTTTCTTTAATCGATTCTACTAGAAATAGGTTAAATATATATGATGTATATAATAATTGTTAAGTGTAAATGTCTGTCTGGTAGTGTTCAGCTGAACCATGACCTCATTTACATTGATCATATTATATAATGTTAAGTTTCTGTGAAACTAGAAGAGAAACCTTTATCTGAAAGACTTCCAACATAAATTCAGTCATGATAAGTAAAGAAGGCGTGTGTGCACAAGTACAATTATATTCATACTGTTATATGTGAAAATCTTAGGAATTTTGTATTAAGAACAATAGTCAAATATGTAGCTGCATGATAAATTTAAGAAAATTTTAAAACTATATTGTTGGAATCCAGACATTGATGTGTAAAAGCACACATTTATTAGAAAACGTTCTTTTTCAGTGTTCAAAGCAGAATATTGAAGATAGTTTATACCAAACAATGTTTTGCACATTAAGTGGATATAGTTCAACAGCCTACTGCTTTGTAATAAAAGAAACATTTGGAGGATGTTTCAAGGTATGGCATATGGGATATTGTAAATTATTTTAATAATTTGGATTCATTATTATTTGTTGGATACCAATTTTCGAGGATTTCGTTGATACAGGGAAACAACAAATTTCAATTTTCATTTTTACGTTGGTACAGGAAAACTACGAAATTTGAATTTTCAAAGATTTACAAATGTTCTTTAGAAATATAAGCTACTTATTAGCAAAACCATAAAATCAGATATCCACACAAATGCAAGTTTTCCTCAATCAACAAAAATTGGTACCAACAAAAATAAGTTAATTGACAGATGATTTAAGAATATATAAAAACAACATACATTTGAATTCTTTTGACGTAGTTTCACCATGAATATGATGTTAGCAACTAAGAGGAAGACTGTACTGAAGGAATATTCAAACTTATCATGCTCATAAGTTGAAGACAAACTGACAACGCCAAGGCAAAAGTCTAAAAATTATGAAGAGAAAACAAAACACAACCATGATAACATAGAAAACTAAAGAATGAGCAACACAAACCCCACCAAAACCAGGGGGATCTAATGTGGTCAGGAAGTGACCATGCTTGGTTTTCATAGAAGAGAGAATATTTGGAACTTATCCTTCTTGTACTGCACATTTCAAACAACACCATGACAAAAACATTATCCTTTATTTGGTTTATTGAGGTTAAACTTAATTTCTAATTCAATCAAATAAGAATACGCAAGTTTTACATAAGAAAATGAATTATTTATAATAGACAAAATATTTCTCCTTTATACTGCAACTAGTTGTGTTTATTTCCTAAATATAGTAACACAACTATATTTTGTGCAATGTCAATTTCATCATGGAGCACTTTCTCCACAGTCAGGGGTTCATTAAGGGATGGAAATGAACTTTACATTTGTGTTACGATTAAAAAAGCTATCAATGTATTAATTTAAGTTGCAGTATAAAAACAATATTAGGTCAATGTCAGAAAAATATATAAACTTTTTTGTACTCGGCACAAAACTGGGGAAGGTCTCGGTAGAACCTCGCCCTTCCCCAGTTTCGCAGCCTCATACAAAAAAGTTTATATTTTTCTGACATTGACCTAATATTGTATATTTACATGTTTAAGGTGTATGTTGTAAAGGTTCAATGGCCGTCGGAGATAGTACAGATGATGATGATTTGTGGCAGTGATGTTTCTAGACAATTAGGATTCAATCATCACATTCATTCTCGACTAATTGTTGCGAAATATGCATACCTGGGAACAATTAATACAAATGAAGACGATTGTCCAACCATGTCTCTGTTTCTAAATACAATAGATTCACTGTCATTAATTGATGAGCCTCGTTTTCTACCTCTTACTCAAAGTATGCAAAGTGTTGTTGACAAAAGAAAAACTACAAACAAGCATATCTCAAAATGTATATTTGATAGAGAAAAAGGGTGCAATAACAGATTTGAAGAAAGTGCTTCATTTGGCTAGAAAAGGGATTTAATGTTTCAAATTCACCAACCTTGCAGAGGAGGCAGCTGTTACCCCATTTATCTTGTCATTTAGTTGAATTGGTTTACAGTAACAATGCTTCCTGAAGTCTTTTAGCAGATGGTTACCATGTTGAGGATAGCATTTGGTCATAATTAATAGTTGCAATAACAACTTATTAATCAGTTATTGTCTTTTGACACTTTTAAAAGGACATAATTGATGTGAACTCAGTACATGCTGTACTTGTCATGTTGTGGAGAGTATAATTCAGAACTTTTGATTAAAACATACTGCAATTTTGAATTAAATCTATGTATTGGTTAGGCACACCTAACTATAGTCAATTTTTAAGGCATTTTTGAGGTTTTAACCACTTTTTCGTATTACATATTTATCCAAATTGTTGGTCTTTGGATTATCTTATGATTGTTTCTTCATAAATATGTGTTTTGGTATTAATATTATAGTACTTCTACTACTGTCCTTTGATATTTTATGTACCAAAAGCATCAGGGATGCCTTATGATTGCAGTTTAATGCAGGGCATACGGGCTGTGCCTTTCTATTTTGAAGTGTTTTGCGAAAATATGTGAGAAACATGATTGAATTAGTAATTGCTGTAGGCGATTATGGATAACTTGACCTATTGACATCAGATAACAGACAACTTTTTGTACTGTTTTTTAGTTCATTATTTGCTTTGACATTTAATTTAAGGGACATCTATGGTGTCCTTAGATTATAAACTATATGTAGCAACAAAGTGTATATATTATGATAAATGTGTTCATTGTCAAGTAGTATGATTAATATGCACAATAAACAATTTTTTCATACACTATAAAAATAATAATTTTACATGTTAATTGTTTGTGTTAATTTTCTTAAAAGCTGTTAGAAAATAAGAAAGTAACAAAAATACCGAACTACAAGGAAAATTGAAAACGGAAAGTCCCTTATCAAATGTCAAAATCAAGAACTTAAACACAAAAAAAAATATGTAACAAAGACAGAGACACAAAGCTTTAATAGAGTTTAGAAATATGGTCACCTTGGTCATGTTATGACTGTTAGTAAAACCCTTGCCAAAGGAGGCCTTCCGTTTGAATGTATAGGAATATGAACAGTCACAGCAATTAAATTTGATGCCCTGTGAAGAGAGAGAACAAGTTAAAGAACCTAGCAATAACAGTTTAAAGGGACTGTAGATGGCTATTGCAGGGTAAAACCTCCATCTATAAGAAACAAACTATTTTCTTTTCCACTGGCACTCCAAATGTCCTTGCTGTTCCATTTTGCTGAACCTACTTCTTGTATAAACTATAAAAAAAACTTCTTGTCCTGAATATGCATGCGATAATTGACACTTGACGTTGATTAATAAGCAAGCAACAATCAACCAGTCAATATAAGACAGAGTTTTTCTTATTGTTATGGGTTTAAAGTTTGTCTTCATGTTTTGTCTAGCCTGCGACTTTTGTTGAAGAAAGCTCGACATAGGGATAGCGATCCAGCGGCGGCGGCGTTAGCTAACTTCTTAACAGCTTTATATTTTAGAAGGTGGAAGACCTGGATGCTTCATACTTTGTATATAGATGCCTTATGTTACCAAGTTTCCACCTGTCACATGTCCATTGTCCTTGACCTCATTTTCATGGTTCAGTGATTACTTGAAAAAAAAAGTTCATTTTTTTTGTAATGTTAATTTCTCTCTTATTATGAGTAATAGGATAACTATATTTGGTATGTGCGTACCTTGCAAGGTCCTCATGCCTGTCAGACAGTTTTCACTTGACCTCGACCTGGTTTCATGGATCAGTGAACAAGGTTAAGTTTTGGTGGTCAAGTCCATATCTCAGATACTAGAAGCAATAGGTCTGGCATATTTGGTGTATGGAAGGACTGTAAGGTGTACATGTCCAACTGGCAGGTGTCATCTGACCTTGACCTCAATTTCATGGTTCAGTGGTTATAGTTAAGTTTTTTGTTTTGGTATGTTTTTCTTGTACTGTAAGCAATAGGTCTACTATGTTTGGTGTATGGAATGATTGTAAGGTGTACATGTCTAGCTGGCAGGTGTCTTCTGACCTTGACCTCATTTTCATGGTTCAGTGGTCAAAGTTAAGTTTTTGAGTTTTGGTCTTTTTTTCTAATACTATATGCAATAGGTCAACTATATTTGGTGTATGGAAATATTTGATGATGTACATGTCAGTCTTGCAGGTTTTATTTGACCTTGACCTCATTTTCACGGTTCATTGCTCAGTGTTATGTTTTTATGTTTTGGTCTATTTTTCTAATACTATAAGCAATAGGTCAACTATATTTGTTGTATGGAAGGATTGCAAGCTGTACATGTCTGCCTGGCATGGTTCATCTGACTTGACCTCATTTTCATGGTTCATTGGTCAATGTTAAAATTTGGTGTTTTGGTTAAGTCTGTTCAACTTGTATACTATAAGCAATAAGTCAACTATGTTTGGTGTACATGTATTTGTTTCTTAGAAAATATAAGCTGGCTTGATTTATCTGACCTTGACCTCATTTTCTTGGATAAGTTTAATGTGAGTTTTCATTCTTCAGTGCCATCTTTAATCACAATAATCAATATCAATGGTATATCACTAAGTTATTTCACTCTTAACCACAGTTATCCAGCATATCTTCATATAGCGGATAATAACCTATACAATAAGTAGTATGAAGACACTATGATAGTTGTCTTCAGCAGGCCTGGCAGCAGCTTTATCGTTCATACAGGCATCAGCTTATCATTATTTGTAGTAAAACTTTATATTTAGGACTATCAACACAATATCAATGATTAGTAAAGAAGGTGAGACATTTCAGCGTGTGCACTCTTGTTTGATATTGCAGCAGGCTAGTTGCCGACCAGGAGTAAAACACATATATGATTGTGGGTACAGAAATACAAAAATGACAGCAACACGAAAAAAGTAGGATGATCCTTGGGGGTCAATCAGATACTAAAGTTTAATAAAACTTGATAAAGGTGAGCAACTGAATGACCAAATGAAAAGAAAATCAAGTCACAAATAGCAGTACACTAAACGATAACACAGAAAACTAATGATTTAGAAAACCATTTAAAAAGAGTAGTACTCTGGTACTCTGGAAGAATGAGCAATTTCTGCTTCACACTTGGCATCTATTATGTCATGGCGAGTGCATGAACATCCAGTAAAAGTCATAATCGGTGATGTCATACACATGGAAAGGAAGAGGGGCTTGTGATACCACAAGTTGAATACCAGTATATCTGTTGTCATCTATGACTTAGATACTAGTATTCAAATGCAGTTAACAACCAAATAATAATGAGTTCATCAAACTTTTGATATATCTGCAAAGAGACAGAATACTAAAATGACTTCAAAATAATACCAACAATTATAAACATCAAGGGTTTCAAAAGGAAAAAAAAAAAGTTATGAAATGAACTCTAGTGCATACAAGAAACTAAGGTTTCAACTCCCTCAGGCAAAGTTGACCTTAGATGGATTTGGCAACTTTTCAGGTATTTTTTTTGTCATATAGGTCTTCAACTGTTTCGGTTCTTATACATCCTCGGCTTTCAAATATTCGGCTTTGAACGTTCCTGGTGACGGTAAATCAAGAAAAGCGCTTCGGATGCATGAAATTATTTAACGTGTTATTTTCATTTTTTAATGATTTAATATACAAAATACTACCACAGAACAGTAAACAAACTATCTGATGCTGGTCTTGTTATGTTACGCAGTGATACAGGGCTTCCACAAGACTGAGATATCATCTTAAAATAAACAAAATTGTTTATTTTAAACAATATCAGGATTATTCTGTAAGATGTACTAATAGACAAAATCATAAACAGTGTTCAAAAACATGTATACAAAGAATAAGTTGACTTAATTAAAAGAAATGCAAGTGTAGCCTTCTATAAAAAATTTTAATAAGTTTTGGACTTTCAAATATTTTGGCCTCGATCAACACTGAAGAGACATGTATTGTCGAAATGCGCATCTAGTGCAGAAACATTGATACCGTTAATGTTATTCTGTTAGTTGAGAATTTTTTGTTCGCATGCACACAATATAGCCATTCAAAGATTTATATTGTTTTACAATAATGGACATTTACACATATTTTCCAATTTCCCTATATTTTAGAATGAATTTGATTTTGTAAGAAGGAATTGAGCACATATTAAATTGTTCAATTCATATTCAGATAAGGGACATAAATGGTGATTTTAATATAGACAAAGAAAGGGAATAATCTCCCAAAAATTGCACAAATATTAAACCCATTTGGAACATTTAGTATACTATTCAAATGTTCAAGATACTTCATCATGTTCATCTCGCTTAACTTCCATGGACTATTCATTCATCAATCGTCTCTTCTTCTTTTCATTTTTCCTAATTATTTTTTTACCTGCTGTGCGTGCATTAATTTATTGTGACTCATCAATAATATCAGTAGTACCGTATTTACTACACGAGATGCACCTTTCGATAATGTCTGTTCAGTATTAAATGTCACATGCATTGTTCCTTTGTCATATGTGCTTGTCATATCTTGTTGTTGCCATGATTGCTACCTTTAGCTTTAATTCAGATGCTAAGTAGTTAGTTTCCTATGACGTGTTTTGTATATTGTTGTTTGTCTTTTGGTCGTTTGTCATTATTTGCCATGGCGTTGTCAGTTTGTTTTCGACTTATGAGTTTGAATGTCCCTTTGGTATCTATCGCCTCTCTTTTGCAAACAGAACGTTTTTTTTATGTCCTACATATAGACTTTTTGGGATTCAAACCCAGAAGTCATTGGTATTGCATAGATATCCTTCCAACGATAAGATATTAATATATTGAAGAATATACCGATTTTACGTTTGTTTAGTTCACAACTGAAGTATTGATCTACACGGAAATCCAAAAATGACAAAATTTAAGTGATAAAAAAGATATCAAAAGACAACGACTGGTTTTTGGCTTTGAACAGCTAAATGAACATGAAGCGGGGTCACATATTAACCACATTTCAAAGTTCCAAACCTCCTCTGCTAAGAATCAATATTTTAAACGTACCTCAATCCGTCCATTTTGACATGAAACTACAACACCAGACACGTCTGTCAAATGATTGTCTTTCCATTCGGCTATTGGGGAATAAGGTGTAATTTTATTACAAATACTTGAGACCTACAAAAGAAGATGTCTGGAGATGTTAACTGCAGGCAAATACAAAGTAGTGGTAAGGATCAACGACATCTGGGATCTCGTAATGAGATAAATTCTCTAAAACAAGGTTTCAATGCCCTCAAGTAAAAATGACGAATGCTTTAATGTGCCCGAAAGTCTATGCTTTTTTCTGGCGTGATTTAACATATTATTTCTTAAAAACGTAAATTCTATATCTAAACATTGTAATGCTTTTCAACTTCGTACTTTATTTGGATCATTTAATCATTTTGATTCGAGCGTCACTGATGAGTCTTTTGTAGGCGAATCGCACGTCTGGCGTACATAATTTGTATCCTGGTTTCTATGATGAACTTATTTATAACCACTGCGTCGATGCCTTTCTGGTGGAAGTTTTCTTCCCAAGGGCATCACCAGCCAATAGTCAGCACTTCGGTGCTGACATGAATTATCATTGATTTAGTCATAATTATAAATTAACTGTTTACAAACCTTTGATTTTTTTCGATATACTAATGATTTAATACCGTAGGAATATATTTTGCAAAACATTTCAGAATTTTGGGTTCTCAATTCTTTTCAACTTTGAATTAATTTAGACCTTTTATATTATTGATTCGAGTGTCACTGAAGAGTCTTTTGCGGACGAAACGCGCGTCTGGCTCACAATATTTTAATCCTAGTTTCTATGATGAATTTATTTATATCATCCCATCAAAACTACGTTAATGATTCCTTAAGACAAAGATCATTTTTAAAGGATCTACATGTTCATTCAGACCATCTTTCAATTACCAAATCTATAATTGAGCTCATTTTAATTTGTTACATGCAGATATGATATTGCCGGATGAGTCATATGCAACTACAACATGCAAATTGTAATAATTTGAGAAAGAAGAGCTTTATCTCGATCTGGAGCGCTTCATTTCGATTTAATTGTTTTGTGGAAAGAAAATAGGGAGAAAATTCAAAGACCGTGAAAACCAACGCCATAAAGAAAAACAGAAAATACATGGCCAAAAAGAATAAGATACGAAAAAAGTAAAATAACAAAAATACTGAACTCCGAGGAAAATTCAAAAAGGAAAGTCCCTAAGCAAATGGCAAAATCAAAAGCTCAAACACATCAAACGAATGGATAACAACTGTCATATTCCTGACTTGGTACAGGCATTTTCTTATATAGAAAATGGTGGATTGAACCTGGTTTTATAGCTAGCTAAACCTCTCACTTGTATGACAGTCGCATCAAATGACAAATAACAGTCCACAAAGCAATACACAAAAGATAAAGATCGATCAATATGTACCAACCACTAATCGGATTTTAACTCCGGTGCTATGGGAGGGTAACTAGGTCCTCCTCTTCAAGTATAATACATCGTGTTTAAAACCGACTTATTGTCGGGATCGTATTGCTCAATCTTTAAAATATTGGATTATTATCATTTTTCGTCTTATTTCATACGATCATGATTTGCCTGTATTAATTCGACATTTTGATTGCCCGTTTTGCATCTTTCTTTTTCTATGTCAGATTATCTTCTTACCTGAACTCCTTTTGTCCATGCAGCAGTGTTTGGCGCGGAACAATGTTTCAACAATATGGCATCTGCAGATTTACCCTCACATTTTCTTGCATTTGTATTATAAATGTTCAATCCAAATGCTAAATCCATCAGTAACCCCAATTTGTTACACGTATGTTTTGATGCTGTAGTGACTAAAGGAAAATTGTAAAAACATTTCCACATGAACTAATTATTTAGATTGTATTACAGAAATAGTTTAATTAGTAGAATAACAAAATTTGACTAAAATGATAATGTTTGGCCGAATAAAATGGTTTTGTAAATCATAAAATTTAAACGAAATGAAACGTACTTTTTTTATTTTTCAACAATAGAAAGTCTTATTTTTTTCCGAAATTTGAACAGTACAATAATAGCAAGACTTCATTTTTTACATATTGACATTTGAAACGTTTTCTAGATTAAGGTATGCACATGTTCGATTAGTTGATTGCAAAATACATATTTATATTTCAGCGTAGTAATCCTTGACACATCATTTTCTTTGAAATCTATGCCTTTTTGTTTTGGTAAAATATCTTTCTGTTTACAATACATAAAATAGCAACACTAAACAACTCTGAATATCTCATAGAATAGCTATCTTTATGTATGGAAAAAAAGTATAACAAAAATACGGAACTTCAAGTTAAATTCCAAAAGGGGAAGCCCAAAGAAACTGACAAAAGCAAACGTTATCAACCAACGAAACGAGTAGGAAACTACTATCATATACCTGATTGATACAGGCGTTTCATACAGGAATGCTTTATTTTACCGTAACATAACTGGTTGACGGATGTCATACATTTGAATTCATTATATTCAATGTTTGCATTCTGTTTTTTTTTCGAAGTATGCTGATAGATTTGACGTTTATCGATGGTTGTTTTGAATTTTGTGTATGTGTAGTACTCAAATTTTTAACTTTCTAGTGATCACGTGATCAATTAAGGGAAAGATTCCACAAGGATGTTCAATAGTTTATTTGTCCAATGCAGCTTGGATTGATATTAATAAACATTTATCTTTAATGCAAGTAACTTCATCACTCTGACTGTCTGATTCAAACACAAAATTCTCTGAAACTGACAGTATCAAGATGCTTGATTTCTTAATGAACAACATATTTGTTACGTTTGGAGGGCGTGTTTTTCAACAAACAATTGGCATTCCCATAGAAACCAACTGTGCTCCTCCTTTGCCGACTTGTTCTTTCATTCATATGAGGCTTACTTTATACAGGAACTTCTTAGGGAGAAAGAAAAAAAAAATATTCAGATAAAGGATACGACAGATACAGTTGAGTCTGCCTCATATTTTGACTCACATCTAGAAATAGACAAAGAGGGTCGGTTGAAAACAACACGTCACGACAAAAGAGATGATTTCAGCTTCCTAATTGTGAACTTTCTTTTTCTATGTAGCAACATGCCAACAGCGCTTGCATATGGAGTATATATATCTCTCAGTTGATACAATAATTTAGGGCTTGTATTTCCTATCATGATTTCATTTCCCCGAATGTGACATGCCAAATAAGATTTATCACCGAGTTTGTACTTTCATTAGCAACATGACATGTGGAGTAGGATCTGTTTACCCCTCCGAAACACCTGAGATTATCCCCAGTTATTGGTTTGGTTCTGTTAGCTCAGTCTTTTGTTTTCTCTGTTGTGTTTTGTGGGCTGTTGTTTGTCTGTCGTTTTCTGTTTTAGCCAAAAAAAACAGAAAAAGTATTGAAATCAATGTTATTTATGTACCCTTAATACTAATATTAATAATCAATTTTAAAATTAGTCATGATAATATTTTACTAACCGCTTTTAGTAATAACATCGACAATGGAACGCCCACTACCTGAAAAACATCGACTACAGTAGAATAAACATCAAGCATGAATATTTAGACGGCAAAACAGTGGAAAATGACATTCCTTCAATAAGTGAAGAAATTTTACTTTACTCCCATTCCATTTCATTTTAAGTAGGATATCTAAGAAATGAGCTGCGTCGAATGGAAATCGACCTTATGCAAGTGCATGTGAATTTGATTGATTTTGGAACATTCAAATACCAAATTAAAGATGAATTCTGTTTTGTAGGTTTCTTATATCAACTTAATTTCAAACAGTTACAGACTTTACATAGAGATTTTTCAACCCAAAATAAGTTAAAAATTGTATTAATATTCATTTAAATTTTGAAATCGTATAATTGATTATATTTCTAAATTTTCAAGATAACTTTTCTTATGTTTGCGTCAACTTTTATACCTTCACAGTTTTAGCTTTTAGTGACAAATAATAATTAAAAACAAATATACACCTTCTATAAGTATCCTTGATTTTAGTGCTTGAAAACATGGGTAATGTTCCTGTATGTTAATTTATCATCCGAAATTTGTTCATATTTAACAACGAAATGGATATATGCTCATGAATATTTCTTTTTTATTCTAACTGCCGTTGTATTTCATAAAATGCATATGCCTTTCCAACCTTTAATTGTATTTCGGGTGTTTATCTTCATTGTATCTATCTATATTCGGTGTAATTAAGCAAATGTATCATGTTTAGCAGGTGGAATTGCGAGAAAAACAAACAACATTGTAGAGAAAGTAGAAATCCCATAGCCGTTGTTATCAGTTTGATTATGATATAGTCATAGAAAAACAATTATGAAAAAATATTAAGTTGTGCAAATAACTCATCTAATTGAGCTAGAGCTCGGACTTCTTTTAAACTGAGCTCTACTCTGCGTATTGCTGTGTGTTTGTTTATTCTACATTGGCTAGAGGTACAGGGGGGGTTGAGATCTCACAAAACATGTAAAACCCCGCCGCATTTTTGCGCCTGTCCCAAGTCAGGAGCCTCTGGTCTATGTTAGTCTTGTATGTTTTTTTTTTAAATTTTAGTTCATTTATATGTTTCAGAGTTTAGTGTGACGTCCATTTTCACTGAACTAGTACACATTTTCGTTTAGGGGTCAGGTGAAGCCTGCTACCGGGAGCGTGAAGACCCATTGGTGGCCTTGGGCTGTTTTGTCGGGTTGTTGTCTCTTTGACACATTCTCCATTTCTCAATTTTATTGTGATTTTCTTATCCAGCTTAAATAGAAGATATTATTTTCTCTTTGTCATAATCATTTATATTCTCGAAATGGATTCGTAATTTGGCAGATTGTTTTCTCGCATAACATCGGGCGACAGCTAGGGAAACAGATTTTCAAGAATCATTTGTCGACTTCTCTCTCTAAAAGTAGCACGTTAACACACACTTTTATGTTTAAGTTTGAAAATGCATCACAAAAGACAAAAATATCACTTAAATAACAACACAAGAACTATGTAAAATTGCTGAATTATATCGGCAAATGTAACATAATTTGGTATGCAATACGAAATGAAATTGAGAATGGAAACGGGGAATGTGTTAAAGAGACAACAACCCGACCAAAGAACAGAAAACAGCCCAAGGCCACCAATGGGTCTTCAACACAGCGAGAACATCCCGCACCCGGAGGCAGGCTTCAGCTGGCCCCTAAATAAAAAAGTGTACAAGTTCAGAGAAAATGGACGTCACACTAAACTCCAAAACATATAGATGAACCAAAATTAAAAAGCATATAAGGCTAACAAAGGCCTACAAGACTAACAAATCCATTTGATGTAAAATAATATGTTGATATTAAAATGTTTACCTTAGTATTTTAAATGTTAGCTGTTGAATACATAAAAAACCAATTTTGGATATATATGAACAAATACCAGATTCAGATAACCTTAAAAATGACAGAATATTACCCGGTGTTTATAAAATTTCCTAATTTTGAGCCTCATTTTTCTAAAAAAAAAAAGAAGCAAGGTTTACTATGTTTACAGATCTCATCATGTTCTACAGTATATCTTAAAATCACAAAATGTACAAGACATTGTGGACATGTTTTGACTCCTTCAGGAGCTAGATTGATACATAATTCTATACTATTTATATTGACGTTCTGTTATGCCCAAAAGTATTCTCGCAAGTGGCATATGAACGTTCTTACCACAAACATTGCAAGTAAAAGGACAGAATTTTTTCAATACACCACTACATGAGTATCTGGTACATGTGAAGTTGACATACTGGTGGATTCACTTGAGGTTGCTAGAATATATAATGAAGTTCTCCTCTTGAAAATTTGTCGAAAACAAACTGTTTAACGAACTTGTCTGAACATTTTTTTCAAATAATTCTTTAGCTGGGTTTCTTTCAAAGTATTGGATATAAAGCAATGTTAAATTGGCTAGATTGAAAAAAAATATCTTCGCCTATACAGCGATTGCATGTGCCCCAACGCAGCTTTGCCTTAAAAAATCTACCCGCTAAGGTAGCAAAATTGTTGATATTCAACTGAAAACATGATATAATTTAAAGCAGACACAATTATGGCAAAACAAAAAATGACGAAAGCACAAACAACAAAACAAAAAACATTGAAAACTAAAAACTAAACATCGCACAATATGAACCCTTCTAAAGACCAAAGGTAACACAGGTACTCCGGAAAGTCAAGCAGTTCCTTGATATTTGCATCCGTCGTATATATCATTGCAAGCAAAGTACGGTTATAAGTCGCAATGTAAAAAAAAAAAAAAAAAAAAAAAGAGCGAGATTGTAGTTACGACACACGAAACAAATCGGTGGTCATCTGTGAGACAGATATTCAGTAACTATCAATCACATCATAATGGCGTCCGTATTATTTCGCATGGAAGACCTCAACTTCATCCTTTAAGATTCTTGATGCAATATTTTCCTTGTAAGCAGTAACCTTTTATCATGAAACAAATGACAGGAAAAGCAAGCCCGGGAATACCGTAACAACTTGGAGATAAACAATGGATGCACTTAATGTAGGCGCTGCTTGCAGTTTTTGGTGGGGTTCATGTTGCTCAGTCTTTGGTTTTCTATGTTGTTTTTGTACTGTTGTTTGTCTGGTTGTCTTTTTCTTTTTTAGCCATGGCGTTGTCAGTTTATTTTCGACTTATGAGTTTGAATGTCCCTTTGGTATCCTTTGCGTCTCTTTTGATACACAGAAACGAAGACTTCACAATGGGAAAATTGAAATTCTGTCTGTAAAAAACCCTTAAAAACATAAACGTATTTAATGATACCATATCAAATCAGGACTCTGATATACATTGGTAAGCTTAAAACTGTGTTGCACAATACAGGTTTGTATACAGGTTTTAATATATTGAATATATACAGAATGAAAAAAAAAAAAAAAAAAATACAACGTGGAGAGTACATCTAGAATTGCCTCATTAATCAATAAACAAAAAACCTGATCACCTCCATTGGTTTCTGTAGTAGTTGCTTCTGTAGTGACTTGGTGAAACACTTGGACAACTGTCGCAGTAAGTCCTTGTTTAAAAAAAATGAATTGGAAGGTTAACATTATTAAATGTATACGGAGGGATGGACTAGAAACATGGCGCCCTTTGACATACATTCTTGATATTAAATGTGCTTGATCTCTCAAACCTTTATGTCGACAAGACGTTATAAGGAATATTCCAGAAACAAAAGGCGGCTCCTCTTGAGTTCGATACATATTTTGAATTAGTGACGAGGTTCCGTCTCAAAGATATCCTGATGTTATAGCATACTCTTTCATTTGGTAGTTGTTTTGCAATTTAAAAAAAAGAAGATGAGGTATGATTGATACTGAGACAGCTCTCTATCAGAAATAAAATGACGTTGAAGTTAGCAACTATAGATCACCGTTGAGCATATCTCTCTTTCTGGATAGCAAGTCAGCAGAAGTTGGTATAAGTTGTCTAATCTTGGACGAATATAGAACTACTGTAAGGAAATATACTACGAGTTGTTTTATGTCACACGACCCCTGTAAAATAATAATAAATGAAACTTGTCATCAACGACGGTAAACTTATCTTACCTGAACATAACCCGCATGTTGCCTTGCAAAAATCTTTAAGTACAGGGTGAGAACAAGCTGATATATGACAATTAATGGATGGATCGTCAAAACATGGAGCAAGGGATGTTATTGCACCTGTTACAAATTGAAAATCATCAAAAATCTAAATTTATTACTATATTTATTCAGTTTAATGTCTGTACGATAACTACAACCACAAGTAAGTATATATAATGTGTATCGAGTACAATCAATTGTGCAGTACTATAGTTATATGAAATATGCAACAAAGATACCTAATATACGAAATCACATTATCAAATCACAATACATAAAACAAGGCGCACTAGCTAAATATATCTGATATACATACTCTAACAAGTGTAAGTAATGTTTTGATGTAAAGTACATATTAAATTATTCCCGAAAGTACATGTATCCCAGGTTAAAAATATTTGACTGATTTATCTTATAATGAATTTATGCTGATTGATCTTAGTGGCAAAACATTTCCGCAATATTCACCCATTTGGTTGTATGTGACGTTTAAATACTTGTGTATATCTGTTAGGAATTGGAACGTTAAATTTGACCCCTTGTTGGTTAAGTGTTAGGTCTCCTGTACGTTAATAACAAAACCCTTGCAACAACACTTGTAGGTGTCAACAGGTTGCCTGTCAAAAGGAAAAATTCTGTCCCTGTCCATGATATTCCACTATTCCATTGGACAAACGCAGCAGAAGCTAGTTCTGTATTTTATTTATTGTGAACAAATGTTGTCCTTTATATATATGCATGAATTTATGTCACGGGTGGTCAAAACGATTAACCATTCAAACCTTTTGAGGATCATTTTTAACCTTTAAGACTTAATCGTAATAAGGATGAATAGTAAAATTGTCAGCTATACAATTATAAGTACTTACTACATGTTTTACACGTAGCTGGACAAAACTGTTTTAAAGCACCGTTACAGACAGAAGTATGGCAGCTTACATGTGCATCATCTAAACAAGGTTGAGCACCTAGTGATGTAGGAGTCGTTGGTATAGATGTTGCAGGGGTCGTTGGTACAGACGTTGCAGGGATGGAAGTATTAGTAGGCGCTAAATCAATGTATTATAATTCTATTGGTACACAATATGTGCTCTTTTTCATGAATATAGCAAACTGAACAGGATCCGATAACTCTGGACACAATTGTTAAAAAATTGTACATAATTCTCACAAAACAAAATTATATATTATCAATACGTAATTTAATTCATTTTTACTAGCAACTGTATCTAAATTCTTGAAAAAAACTAATCAAAGATACCAAGTTTATAATTTTATACGCCAACAAATCTTTATTTTTATTGAGTATTGTAATTTTACTATTTTCCCTTTAACCGAGAGACAAAAAAAAAAAAAAAAAAAAAAAAAAAACACATGCGGATGTAGTAAAAAATTTGTTTAGACTTTCCTATGTGGATGTAGTCGCAAACGTGTTTGACCTATTCTATACTTTGTTAGCTTTCCTCGTGGGACCTCTAGTTTCACAATGTACCATAATGTTATATTAAGAGAAATAGAGGTTTTTTATAATTTATTACCTCTCCAGAATATTTCATGTTAATTCTGGTTTCGTAAGTGTAGTTGATTGCATAGCATATATTTTTTTTTGGGAGGTTATCCTTTTAACTTGTAACTTGATTGTTGATACAGAATGGCTTACCTGTCGTCGGTAGTTTCTATCGTAAATTTTAGAAAGTATTCACCCAAAAGTACAACATACTAGTATTGACCGACTTCTAAACGATTTTTTTGTATACATTAATAGTTTGTAACCAGAAGATGTACAGAGAAAAGATCCAATGTATTACTAACCTTGACATAAACCACAAGTTACAGGGCACTGCACTTTTAGTATTTTATCTTCACACACACCATCGTGGTGACAATGGACTAGTTTATTGTCCGAGCAGTGTTGAGCAGCAGTTATCGGACCTGTAGTGAAAATATTACTTTCCCAAAAGCAATGTCTAAAGATAAGGTAGCGGATACTATGATATATACATGCATTGTACTTTGGTGTTACGAGACATATTTTTCAATACAAAATTAAACCTTCTCCCTCCTAAAATACCCTGAATCAATCCATTTTCTTTACGTTTTAGATTAAATTTAGTGAAAAGCGTATTAAACTAAATATATAACATTTTGATTATGAAGTAGTAGCCAGCAATAAATATTTGAGGACGTAATTGGTTTGTTACAAAATGAAAAAAAAGGGAAGATATTTTACACAGCAGGAAGGGTTACAAACGCGATATACTAACTGATTCAGTTGTAATGGTTTTGTCATCCAATGGATTGATTTGAAATACTTACTTTTCTGAACTAAACAGCCGATTTCAGTTAGAGTTTACAATGAGACTTCATTAAACCTGCATGTTTTTTTTTCCCTTTGTATTATTTTCATGAGCGACAATACTTAGCCACCAGCGTACTATTTCAGCTTATGTCCCTAATATCAAAATTATGTCCATTCGTTTATTTCCTTATACTAGTTTAGTGCTCATCTTGTCGGTAGCTGGACTGAACAGGTCTTTGTTATCGTATGTTTGATTTTACCTCACATAATTTTGTGTATGGCTATCTGGACCATGTGTTTCCGTTTTATTTTATGAATGGACTTCTATTACGTTCGGATAAGTTAGGTGTTGGTATGAGGTGGGGTTTGTCACATATCAAATAATCATGACAATTCCTGTTTTCCGTTTTATATGTTACTTGATCGTACGAAACATTTTAGAAACTATTTATATATAAAACTTACTACATAGTTTACAAGTTAAAGGACAATAGGATTGCAGTACTCCATTGCATACGGATGCAATACATACAATTCGGGAATCATCTTTACATGTGTTGATATTTGTCCCTTTGATAGAATCAACTGAAATGAACACACTGTTATTTAAGTTAAAACCAAATATCAGGGAAGATTCATTTTATGTAATTCCTGGACCGATATTTGCATTGTTCAAATTTTACAACCTTTGTATGGATCGGCAGTTCAAAGTCTCAGAGTAAACAGTCTCTGATAAATATTTGGGATACATTGATGAAGATGTAGGATGGCTGTTTTACATCCATTGTTGAAAGACATGAATAGTGTAAGTTATGGAATACAGACAAGCATCGTTGTATTTGTTTTGATTAAACCGAGCTCTGAAATACTGAAATTTCTCTATACAATAAATACTTTATTTTCAATGAGTGGAATAACCTGATTATCTCAATCTAAAACGACGTCAAAACGTCTAAAACTAAAGATTGACTTTAGATTGAGCGTTCACCTTAACCGTTTATTGATCAATTGTTTCACATTAAACATGATGTCAAATCAAAACGATTACTGGTGACAATTTTGTTGGCTTATCGTTATTTTTTTTGTGTTATAGTATCGTTTTGTGGACTGTTATAACAGTTTATCTTTTTTTTAAATTTGTTTCTCCTTTTTTAAAATTTTTAGGCTCATTGTGTTTCTATCAAACTTACCAAGAAAGGCTTCTGTTAAAGATATTGCAATGCCTATAAGAGAATAAAGTATGATCGAAAGGTGACATATACAATGTGCTCGTTTTCATGTCAATATTTAGTTGACTACTTTATATTAAATAATAATGAATTAGATAAACTATGAGTAGATACGATTGATTGAAAATGTAAATTCTTGGCAGAAAATAACACATCAAATCGTCATGTAATACCCCGACCCCGTTTAAATAAATAAGGTACATGTTCATATGTACTAGCAAACGTGTGTCATAAATAACATGTTCTATACATTCCAATTGAAAAGTTCAGCTACCTGTTTTAATGATTTTCTTTTATTGGTCGTAACATACTGAACATCGTTAGCATGCAAAATTAAAGAGCAGTTCTGAATTATTATACCAAACAATTAACAAAAAACTCTTATACGTTTTAATGATAAAACAGAGATATTGGGTAAATTGTATTGAAACAGAATCCGAACCGAAAGTGGTGTTTTATTGACTGATATTCCTGTTTCCGTTGTTTTCTTTTGACCGCCTTGGAGTTATGTTTTCTTTGACTTAATGATTTTGATTGCCCCCTTGGTAACTTACTCGCTTTTTAATTTTAAACAGACACATGGGTACGAACTCAGCTTACTAGTTGTGGTACACGCATATCATAGTTGATATGTAAATATAAGCATATTGATAGAGACTTACCTACTAAAAGAAGTAAAAGTTTCATAGTGTTCTACCTATTCTTATCTGCAGACTATCAGGTATGTCATGCACTTATATAAAGCATGGTGATCATCTTATAAATAGCCGATAAAGTATATAACAATTATATAATTCATAATTACTCTAAATATCAGCACAACAATGCCAAATCTACAAATTTGCGGAAGCATATAATTCTATTCACTAAATTAGAACCGTCATATAGCTTTCTTTTATTCACTTTATGTAATTGCACGTATGTAACAGTCGTCTGTTAAACATTACAGATTGTTTGTGAAAATCGCAATTACATGTAGGTATATTGTAGACAAAAAAGGTTAACGGGAGGTGCTATTAGAAACCAAAGAACGCAAATATCATAAACAAAAGAAAAATAGTTAAAGAATATAACATAAATACATGTAGGTCTGATTTGTTTGTGCACATTTAATTGATTTTAAGATAACAGAAGACTGAGGCCGTGTTCACACTGAGGCTTAGACAAGTTTGAAAACAGTTTCATTGAAATTTTGAACATTAATTATCAATAAATACTGCGTTAATTTTGGGAACACTTGAAGCTATTAATTAATCTTTAAATATAGAATTGAATGCATGTCAATCAATTGATTAGTTTTTATTTCAAAGATGTAAACAATACGACTTGTGTACACAATACATGTGTCATATGGGCAGTGTAAACGTGGCCTTACATGGGGTTTATTGTTTTAATTACAATTCCTCGAGAGTAACCTCGCCTTGAACTCTGGACAAGTTAATATAATTATTTTATAATTAAACATATGCAGATTATTTTTCGGTATGACTAAGATTATTTGATTGTTGGTGTTTATCTCACCTTTCAGCACTACTTGCTATTTCGTTGCATCCACTTTTTAGTGATCAAGAAAGCCTAAGTCTCAGGACAAGACTATCGATCATCGGCAGACAAACTGGCAATACCACTCAATAAGAATCGGAGAACGGGATTCAAACTCACAACTTCAGTATTGACAGCCCAGTGATATTGAAGATGAATGTTCAGACGTATCGGCCACCGGGGTCCCGATTGTCCTTTAGATCATCGGTAGCCTTCTGTATATTCTAATTAAATCTTTGCATTTTTGTAACTAGACGATTTAATTTTCTGCATAACGATACATACTTTTTTTCGAACATTGATAATATGACTGTGTAATTTTCTGTTATTTACCGTTCCTTCTTTTGATATCTTTTCTTAAAAAACTGTGAAAAAGAGTGACTGTAATATTATTCAACAGTTAAGTTTAAAGCTTAAAGGATACAATAAACTTTGGGAAAGTTTTCTTAAAACATATTTTCACGTGATAATGAAAACTCGTTAATCTTCTCTTATTGAATTTGTTAAAGTTAAACATCAGATATCAAGACTATGTAAGATTTTCCTAAAAGCGATATCATCGAAACCCTCCTTATGATAACACTGTTAATGTGTCAACGTTTTTTACCTAAAGTTATTGATAATGCAAGTTTTTCAAGTTTCCGATCTGTTCTTAATATTCTGTTAATTGTCCATGTTTTCTTTCCAATCGGCAATAGCATATTTCCCCCGAACATTTATCCAATATATTTCTCTATAACTTTTATTTGAAAAAAACCATTAAACTTATGATAAAGCATTTTAGAAACATAAACCGATGCACCATTTTGTCTTTGTGGAAATATATCAGAAATATAAGGCTTACAAATTTGTAATACAGACGCGTGGTTCGTCTTCCAAACACTCATCAGTTGCACACGAATAAAAACCGTTGGTAGGTCAGATCAGTTGCAGAAGTTGAAAATCATTGAAAACAAAATTAAAAAATTTGCGCAAAATCTGGCTACGGACATAAATTATATGCATTGGATAGAAAAACAAATAGTGTTTCGAACGTTAGGAAGTTGTAATGTGCCTATTTTATATTGGACAAATATAAAACCTTTACGAGAAAAGAAATATTTTTGTTGAGTCTTTATTTGAAATATATGAGTTCACATGACAGGTAAATTATATTAAAACTAAATGGGGTTCTACCATTCATGTCAATTACTATTCTACACTATGGCATCAAACGTTGTTTCTACTGAGAGAAGTTTACGCCACAGTAGCTGCTGTCACGGAATGGTTGAAAAAAATGGCAATTACATGAAAGTATATTGTTGACCAAAAAAGGCTAACGGGAGGTGCAATCTGATACCAAAGAACGCCAATATCATCAACAAAACAAATCAGTTAAAGAATATTTCGATTTATTGAATAACATGAAAAGGTCTGATTTGCATGTGCACATTTAATTGATCTTTCAGATAACAGAAAAGACTAACATGGGGCGTATTGCAATTTCCCTAGAGTTACGTCGCCTTGAATGCTGGGTAAGTAAACACCATTATTTTATGATTAAACATATAACACCGATTTGCGGTAGATATCCAAAGGACGGACCCCTATGAGTTCCAACTTTTTATCTGTTACATGTGTTATGTCTGGAGGTAAAACGTGTTTTTAAATATCAATCTGTTAATTAACTGAAAAAAATGCTAACGACCTTTCTCTTACAGATAACAAAAAAATGTAAAAATTAGGATAGTTTGTGTAAATATGAATAATACATCAATAAAACCTTATTACTGAGGAATCCAATAATAACGTCTTCGTGCCTTAAAATTTAAATAAAACAACAAGTGTTTTAGATGAGAGATTCTTATCTCTCAGAGCATATGGTAAACTGACAGTGTTTTGATCAATTTTTTTTTAGTTTATAACATTATATTGTAATGTTTTTTTTTTTTTGGCTGAAAGGGAAATCAGTATGGCTAATGAATATTTTTGTTGACACATGTGTGCTATATCTTCCCTGTTCTAAGACCTCAGACTAAGTCCTAAAAAGGTTTGTTTTCATTAAATATAGCGGAACGATATTTTTTTATCGTTTTAAGATCATAAAAAACCGCTATTTTGGGGCCTTGTGGGACAATCTTCCTATATGTTTCCAGTCTTTAAACAATTGGATATGGTTTTGAGTTTCATTGCAAAGTAGATATTCAAATGTATGTTCAAAGGACAAATAATTATGGACAAGCAAATTGTTAGAAAACATGTAGACGAAAAGACAAAAATACACTATGCAGAGAACGAATGATTGTGCAACACGAACTCCAACCAGAGGCTCATCGAAAGAGATCTGTATAACCTGAGTAAATGACGAAAAAATCTAAAATTGTGAAGTTCAATATATGGAAATGTGATGCACGGCTACATTTGTGCGTCACTCTCCTGCAACGTGTACACTAATCATATTCAATCATTCTGCTGTATTTCACACGGGATGAAACTTTTATATATCTCCTTTGAACAACCATATAAATCACTGCTTTATCTTACAGACACAAGGACCAGCTGAAAGTCCTTGATCTACCTTTGTACGTCATGTCAATAAATATAGATAAATTATTTAATCATATTTTTACTAACTGATGATTCAACCCAATTCATAAACTAAATGCATGCTCGTCAAAGTTTATATATAGTTTTATCTATAACCATGTTAGTAGGTTATCATCTTTTCCAAAATTTTTCTCAATACGATTTTTATAAAACAATGTGTTTTCCCAACGTTCATTCCTTTCCGCCTATTCTTCACTTTTTAAAACATTATCAAACTCGTGTTTACTTATAGTTTCACTGCCCTGTATTATCTTCTTACTTTTGTTGGTCCTATTATACATTTTATGCATTGTTATGCCACATATGTCTCAATAATAAAAGTGAATAAAAAAAAAAAAAAAAAAAAATGGCTTTTTCACACATCTTTGAAAAAATCGGTAACAGATATATTAATGCATGTATCCAACATTGTAATTGAAACTTAACAATTGGTTTTATTTATATATAAAACACTATCTACCACATGGTATTTGTTACTGCTGATGTCATTCGTCAAATGCCGTGTGCATCGCTACTATCATGCTTATTTACATTTTAGGTAATAAACCCTCGGGTGAACTAAGGACGACTTTGTGTTTTCTCTGAAAAGTTTTAATGTTTGCAAAGAAATGTATTTATATGATATCAATTTAGTAGTTTCTAGCTCAGTAGAAAAGTTCTCTCTTAATAGCGTGATCAGATTATCAACTGTATTACCTTTATAATTACGAATAATTACAGTCTTACTTGAGCATTTCCAGCTTTTGAGATTATGCATGAGGATTAAGAAACTGTTGATCAACAACTATCCTAAGACAACGTACCTAAAACATGCACGTAACGTATAACATGTATCTAAAAACTTGCTAAAGGATAAGTTTTCTCAGTCGTATGACCGACAAACGAACATTATATCGACATCATCGCTTTAAAATTTTCCCAAACCCTGCAGCAATAAAACTATTGTTTCTTACATGTAAGTAGAAGAGTCAATACCTTTGATCTTCTATTGAAAGTGAACAGTGATATATTACATACTTTAGAATATGAATGCGTTGTATGTATATCAAATAATTGTCAACATGAAAGGCATAGTAAAGCCAAATACATTACAAGATATGAAAGTTACACGTTTTTATACAAACTATGTCATATATGATAATAAATCAAAATTTACATTTAGTTCGAATAGAGTATAGATTACAAAAATAAACATATGAATACCATGAGATCTTCTGTATATGTCAGTTAAAAGGAAACCCACTACACACATATCTACCGACAAATTGTTTACTGTGGTTTCATTAATTTTCTTGAGTATCAGTTTTGGTAAAACTTGGTGAGCAACCCAAACATACACAATAGGTGTTTAAGATAAGGCTATTAATTAGGCTAATAAGCCTGTCAGAAACAGAAAAAAGAAAGAAGTCCGGTAAGACGTTGCTCTTGTTTGAATGTGAAGTATAAGATATGCCTACCTATCCCATAACATTTAGAAAAAAAAAAATGTGGAATAATTCACTGATTGTTTTATTAGTCATGTAATGACGACATTCGCATATTGGAAACACCCGATTACTAATTCGCAATACTCATAATAATACATCAATTTGATAAATTTCAATAAGAAGAATCAGTATATTTCTTTTGATTCTAATGTCATATTGATATTTATTTTAAATGTGTGTATACTTTGATATATTACTCTACTACAACAAAAAGATAAATTTCCACCTCACCTCTTGACCTAGTCATATTTTGAAATTCAAACAATGGCAAATTGGTAGTACAATTAACCTTTACATTTAGGTACTTTTTTATAAGAAATATAACTGCAGAATGGTTTCGTTTTAATTTGGACCCATTTAAACAATATAGTTATATTTTACAACACTTTAGACTTATTGCCGGGTTTGTACTTACATGAGCAACACGACAGGTGCCACATGTGGAGCAAGATCTGATTATCCTTCCGGAGCACCTGAGATCACCCCAGTTTTTGTTGGGGTTTGTGTTGCTCAGATGTTAGTTTTATATGCTGTGTTTTTGTGTAGTGTTGTTTTTAAAAAGAACTTCATACATTTTATTTCCAATTTATTTGTATTTCGATTTCATCGTATTTGATGGTTAATATATATTTGATTTAACTAAGTGATCAACAATAATTTCCGCACTTCCAAATATAATTTGCATGAAACATTCGGAGACTTCATTTTCCAGCTCAAACTCTAGATTTTCAAATACATTGACCTTAAAAACAAACAGAAGAACCTATCGTTTATGTCGATAACTTTATATTTTTTCTATTTATAAATATACTTTGTTATGGAGATATTGTTTTTCTAAATTTCAGCAGCAAAGATCCTGAAATGTTTTTCCTTATTCTAATTTTTGATACGTATGTATTTCCAGGTCTTGAGCATTACAAAAAGAAAAAAAAAAAAAAAAAAAAAAAAAAAAAACAATAGTAAGATGGTGTATAGGTGGTGCATATTTTATCAATAAATAATTTTGCAGAAGTGTTTTGGTTTGAAACTCGTTTGACTCACACAAAAAATAAATTCCAAGTTAGTTGTTGAAAGACCGAGTTTACAATTAATGACATCGGATGTGTTTATGTAAGAAATGTTTAATTAACAGGATGCTTTCCACGAAATAAGACTTAACATACAATATAGGAATAACGATTAAAAAATTGTTTGATATACTTTTAAGTAAGGTAGAGTTGACCTAAATGTATACCTTCATGTGTAGTCATTTGCTGACCGTTGTTTTATTCTTTGATTTTTCATTTCTTCCCAACTAAAATACACCAATTGTATGTTTGTAATCTATGTGATTAGGTAAAGCATTAATATTAATCATGTCACATGGGGGAGAATTCTTATATAGAAACATAAACATTGATGATTAATAAACTAAAGGATTGAACAAAAAGATAAATACATGTATTTAACAAGGATAAACCACAGTCATAAATTATTTTTCAAATGACGTAGACAAAATCTTGCATGTTTGCTAAAACATTTTTCTGAAGGTCATTTTCAGTGAAAGTCAATTTTAAATACGAGACACTTTTATTGTATATGCTACCAGAAGATGAGTCAAATCCTTTTCATTTCTCAATACTTTCGATTTCATCTCCACATCTCACATGATATTGTTACTATAGACTAAGAACTGCATATGCTGTACGGAGAATAGCTCTACTACAGAAAGATACAGATTGATAGAAAACATTAGCTGACAAAGACTATATCTTTGCCTTAGTGTATACCTTTATCAAGTATGCGACTGAATATTGTGTATACAGTATCAATGTTTGAGATTTGATCTTCGGTGTACGACTATTGCTTAGTTTTATTATATTGAAAATCTCCAAAACGTGTACACAACCTGAAATAAAGGACTTCGATGTATAATGGATTTAATATTGAAAACAAATATTAATATGAGGAAAATTCTGCATAGGGAGCTCATTTACAAAACGGATACGCTCTATCCGGAATACTACTGTACACTGATCATTCACTACCTTAAAAACTTCAAAAAATTCCTACAAATGTACTGGAGTGCAACTTTTCAATACGAATATTAATCTGTATTAAAAATTTTAGGAACAAATTACATAATACAGGTACTCATATGTACCTGCATGCGCAATATTCACCATACCGTATACATAACCAATTGAAAATATGCATGTCAAACGAAAGAAACCAGCGGACCATGACTCTTTAGAAAACAAAATTTAGCAATAGGGTAAAAAAATCACCCTATGTCATCAGTTTCATATGTTTTAAGTTACATTACTAAACTGTTAACCATAACGATAAAGAAAGAAATTACGACAAATATATGTAAAGACTTTTTTAACTATATTCTGTATGTTTTCATGTTATATGGATAAGGAGAATTACTATAGGAAATATACGTGTTTCTTTTACACGATAATTGTTTTGAAAAAAATTGAAAACAACACGTGTAATAATTTCATGCGTCCGAAGCGCTTTTCTGGATTTACCTTCATCAGGAACGCTCAAAGCCAAACATTTGAAATCCGAGGGATGTATAAGTACCGAAACGGTTGAAGAGCGATTGAACAAAAATACCTAAAACAAATAGCCAAATCCATCTAAGGTCAACTTTGCCTGAGGGAGTTGAAACCTTAGTTTGAAACTGCATGAAAGATTTGCAACTCGAAAATTAGCATCTACAATCAATTTTACACGGTAATTTTTATTAAATAAAATAACACTACACCTGTCATTTCGACAGTCGTTCCCACATTTTTACTAATTAGTATGCGATGCACAATATATCTATTTAAAACTATTTATCAGTTTGAATACTATGATAAATAAGAGGTTATTGTTTGAATTTAAAAAAAAAGAAGAGATTTGGTATGACTCAATAGCAACAGATGTGACTTATATATATATATATATATATTCCTTCAATTCTATTGAAGATGGAAACAGAATATATCTAGGTTAAGTTTACTTGCTGTACACATGGACTTCGGATTTATGTACCTTTATTTATCTATAAATTGATCAAAGTGTCTAGATGATTACATTGTAGGTCAGGACAATTCTAATGTCCAATTTAAAATAAGTGTGTATGATATGAATTAAATTTCAATGACATATGTATTATTCTATTACCAGTGTCAACGTAATTGGATCGTTTCATCAAGGACAATGTATCAGTTGTAACAAATACGTGTCAGGAATATGGTCTTGTGGTACTAAAAGTAATAAAAACAGTAAAAAAAGTATGAATTTATAATTTTCCAAAAAGTGTTGAAAATGCAGTGCAAACAAAATTAAGTACAGATGCTTTCTTTTTAATATCATTGCATCAAAATTCTAAAAGAAGGTAGCAGTTTAAGTGATCATTACTTTTAATGGTTTCCGATATTTATTTACTCGTGAAAAAATGAAATAAAAACATAATATTAAAAAAAAAAAAAAAAAAAAAAAACACTCCCGAGAGTCACCATTCTGGTGTTGACAATTGGTTAATAAATAACAAGCAAATATAACCAAATATTGCCGTAAATGTACTAACTGGACCATATTGGATTTTCTAACCCTTAAACCAATCTTACTTTCTATGTTGTGATGTTACACTATTGTTTCAGAAAAGGGTGAAGGTTTGGTATTATTAAAACGTTTAAACCCGCTGCATTTGTTTGCACCTGTCCTAAGTCAGGAATCTGATGTTCAGTAGTTGTCGTTTGTTGATGTGGTTCATAAGTGTTTCTAGTTTCTCGTTTTATATAGATTAGACCGTTGGTTTTCCCGTTTGAATGGTTTTACACTAGTAATTTTGGGGCCCGTTATAGCTTCGGTGTGAGCCTAGGAAGACCCTATAATGGTTTACTTTTAAATTTTGACTTGATGGACCTCATTGGTACTAACCAATCTTATATCTACTTACGTTGTCAAGATAAGCGATTTAAGCACAAAAGTAATTTTATAGGTGAAATTAAATACTGCAATCATTTACTTATAACGCATTTAAAAGTGCATAAGTCTGCGAACATACATAATTTATTTAAGTGTGAAAACAAGTTAACAATTTTCTATAAATAGAACCAAAATAGGTTAAATTCCATTTCGTTTTTGAACAGGAAAGGGGAGGGGATGAATGGTAACCTTGTTAAAAGCCCCAATAAGAAAATTTTTCAGGCACATTTCAACCCCTCAGATGCCAAATCGTGCCATCAAACCCTTATTTTTACATATTTAGACAAGAATAGACCCCTCAGGAACAACAAAAATGAGTACCTCTCAGATATACAATGAGCCGAGCGGTACCTCTAAGAAAGGACCTTTGATACCCCTCAGAAAAAAAAAATAACCAGCCCCACCCTTTTCAGATATTAAATGGAATTGTCCATTTGAAATTGATATTTACAATATTCCTGTTGCTACGCTTTCATCTAAAAATGTTTAGTTATGGGTCTTTAAGTTTTCGTAGTATGCCCTGTTTCGTTTTATTATTCTCAAAAGCATCCACACCTTATCTTTCTGCAAACCATATCAATTAATTTAACTTCTTATTTGATTTCGCCCTGATAAAAAAATGGACGTTATGGAAAAAACAAACAATTAATCAATCATAAGATTACTCTTAAATCCTCTAAATACTTTGTGCTAATAAGCAAACCTTGGAGAATAGAGATCTATTCATCAATATACTTTCGACGCAGCTATTATTTTTCTCTAATTCTTTCCGAATTTCAAATGTATCTGTTTAATTTGCAAACTTCCTATACTGAACAGGCACAGAATATGTTAAAGCTGAAACATTCTATAGAAATTTAACGTTCGCTGCCAGCGAAATATGATTTGGCAATACCTTATCATATTATTATCCTCTTTATTATCGTCGTATTCGCTAGTAAAGAGACGCACTGTCCTTAGATGCACTACATATATACTGGTATATCATTTATCTTGTTAACATAAAAAGTAAAAACACATTTATAAAGAAACCTGCAATAATTATGGTAAATATAATGAATAATAAGTTAAATAAAAGTCATAATTTCCATGCATAATAAGCAAAACAAAACAGTTTAATAGGTACCAAAACAAAACAGTAAGGTAAATAATCCAAAACATGACTATTTAAAAGATATCAGAAAACGGGTCAAATGAATGATTGCAATATTTACAGTTTTTGTTTTGAAAGATACATGTGAAATATTATGCAACATATCTTTAAGAACGTTTAGCAACCAATGAACTATATTTTTTTCACATCACGTAATCTAGAATCATCGGACAAACAATAAAAGTTGGATAAGTGGTAATTGTTTCATTAAATAAAAGTATATTGCGATGTAAGTACTTGTATAGACTTTTTAAAATCGTTACTTAGCTACATACTGTATATGACTCACATACAACATGTGTGACATAGATATATTCATAACATTTTTATGGAAGGTCGACATAGAACACATGTTTGCTGTATATTTATAACTTTATCAAAGTGACTTTAAATACAGATCAATGACAAGAAGATAACAATGGGTCCTCAATGATCTTCAACTTCGTTCTTTATTTGGCCTTTTTAATTTTTGTGGTTCGAACGTCACCGATAAATCTTTGTTTATGACTGGCGTACACAATTTCAATCCTGGTATTTATGATGAGTTGATTTGTAAGAGGATATATATCCTAATGTTATTGTCGAATGCGAAATATACATATGAAAGTTACTGATTTATGTACAATCAATAAACATTGTTCTAAATCATGAAAATATATGCACCGGTTACTTGACTAGTCTTTTTCTTCTTTGAGGACTGAAAACATTGCACCAGGTTACTTGACTAGTCTTTTCTTCTTTGAGGACTGAAAACATTGCAACAGCATAAACAACCGTGTAGCAGAAATGATATGCAGTGATATTAATATAACGAATAATAAAATGTAAAAATCTCATCAAAGATACCAAGCCTAGGTCAGGCTTTACTGTGTTTGTTCAGTTAATGAAACAAAACAAAAAATGTCGTACGTTAAAGTAACTATGCATGGCAATAATTGGCTTTAAAAATATAAATTCCTCTATGAATTTCTGGATCTAATCGCTTCGAATCACGATATGTTGTATCGAAGAATGATTATAATTAACTCGGCATATTACCGATGTAGTAATCTGCAAAGATTAACATATTTTATTAGTTTAGAAAAAAGATTATTTAAAAAATTAACAATATCAAATTTCTACAGTAATGGTCTTGATCTCATTCAGTTAACCCAACGTCTTTATGTGTTTTTCTTGTGCCCTGCCTCGCTTCATTACTCTCAAACGTTTTTCACCCTTCATAATAATCAGGGCAACGAAAAGTATAACTATTAGAAAGATAATTACGAACCTCGTCCTGATTATAATGAACTATATAAACACCACTGGACTTTAAGAAAGAACCAGAACAATAATCAATAAATCAAAACCTTAACTATTTATCATAATTCTCATACTTAATTCTGGTAACGTCTTGACAAAGATATATTTAGACCATAACCTTAAATAACTCCCTTTGCAAACCTTCTTTATATTTTAATACCCAAATGATTCATTTTAAATGGATTGCTTCTTTTAACATTTAGATATAAGAAGATGTGGTATTTGTTTGATTAAAATTTCATCATACTTAAACGTTGTAGTAGATATATGATTATAAGAAAATGTTGAATTTACGATAATCAGACGAGAGCCAAACTACGACCCCATACCCCAAATAGTTAAAAAAAAAAAAAAAAAAAAAAAAAAACATTTAAAAAGTGTCTACTTAACTGTCTCAACATATAGATAAATGGCAATGCTGTCGTAAGCATACATATAAATAGCCATAGTCTAGCCTTGATCTAACTTAAAAAACTACTGAGGAGGTTCGTAATATTGGATAGGTACATATAACTATCAAGAGAAAAACATTGATGGGGATTTATTATTTTTTTTCATGAGTACGAATTTTTGTGGAATGCTAAAACTATTTTTGTGGATATTTGATTTCGTGGGCTTTTCAAATTGTACATGCAAACCTACTGAAAATAAATTTTTCGTTGAACAATTGAATTCATAGTTCACATGTACCCATTAAATCCACCAAAGCTAGTATTCAACAAATGATTATGTATATAAAGTAGTTTGAAAACAGAAATAATCATAAAATTATAAAATAGGGCATGCTTGATAACAATTCTTCTATATTGCCTTGTAATAAATCATCGCTGACTTAGTGAAAGTAAAGGAGCTTCACCTTTGTTGTAAGTGTTATGTCTTATTTAATGTAATAGATTTATCACAAGGTATATATACTTGAAAACTAATATTTACAGAGCTATTGTATATATTCAAGTTGTTGAGCCTATCACATTTGCATACATTCACCTGTGTCAAGCTTATAATAAAAGGTTTAGATGTCTTTGTTTGACAAGTGGCTGCTGATGGTTATCTTTGTTAGAAAGTGTATTTATTCAAAACTAAAATCAGTCCAAGCTGCAAATTAGGTTTGTTAAAAAACCTGTTTTTGAGAAAGCAATTTAATACACTGCCTTTTGCGCACCTAGTCCCTATCATTTGACACAAGAAAGAGGAAAAATAAAATAATAAATACAGAATTATATGGTTTATTATATAATGAAAAACTACGGTGTAATAATTGATGAAACAAAATCTATTCACACATTTGTATCATATAAAGATTATCCCCCAGTATAGCGAGTACATATGGGAGTTTAACTTTTAGGAATTTACTCTGAAATTGGGTACCTGTATTTTGGATCGGTTATTTATGCTATCTTGGTTCTAATGCCTCGATTGCAAAATACACTTTGCTTCTCAGATACTAGTGCGTATCTAATATGAAGGTTAAACATTATATAATTCGCAAATAATTCATTATCTCAAGTAATAGGTTGTAGTTTGGTCAATAAGTGACTTTGGTTTTAACCTGAATAAATCTTGCAAGGCCATCAATTATATTTTTGTAAAATGTTTTCTCATCAATATGCATAGCACACATTTAATTTCATACATTTGGTTCAATGTATTCTACTTTCAAACAAATATTTACTCTGGAGTTATTTCTCTTTATCTTCAAGATAAACACACAGGAAAATGTTCAGTCGATGATTATTGTAAACTAATTAAACAACTGAAATGCTCAAATAAATTAACTTAAATCAAAGGTCATGTAACCAATTTTTAAAATAAGAAATTGTCATTGTTCATAACGCGCGCTATGATAGTTTACCTACTATTTGAGTTTAGAAACAATTCGAAAATCAAACTAAGGTAAGGCAATCTAGAGTTACGAGCACGCTAAATATATTTTGTCATAATTTAATTAAAAATGATTGCAAAGTTACATATTACAAAAAATAACGTTATTATAAATCTGCTGAAAGGTTTGTTTGTAACCTGTTGCAAAGCAGGACGTCTGCCCGTAAACCACTTATTCCATTTTCCAGTGCCGTTTAATTGTCTCCTTATGTATCCCGATCTAAACAATTTTCAGATCCTATATACCTTTTCATCATGTATAATTTTATATTTTCAAAATATGCATGAAATATTTGATACTGGACATTCAGTTAAAGAAAATCAAGGAGTTGCAAGAAGTATTTTGTACATTAAAGTTTGTTAATGTAGCAGTTTCTTTGAAATACAGATGTAGATCTTTGTATATGCGAAGCGTGGACACACGATTTTTGTTTTAAACATAATGCGTATGCTTTAGCAATTCATTTCATTAACCAATTTAATTTAAAAGGTACAATTTGTTGCTATACATATATCTACCTTCCTTTAATAAATCATGTTTTCATTATGAGCATTTTCTAAAAAGAACTTCACATAGCTTCAAAGAAGTGTAGTGAATAAAAAACAGCGCTTTAAATGCTTTGCCTTGTCTAAATGAAAAGACGTCAATACTCAATCACACTATTCATTGGTCATATCAAATTGTGTCTCACATTTCAAAAACGACATGATACAATATATTTTTAGCACTTGTAAGAACTGTGATAATTTAAATGAATCTTCCAAATTCGTTTGGTTGTTAATACAAGAAAACTTTACTTTTGTGGAAAATTGTATTTTATTTTATTTTGTCTCTGATTCTGATTGAGGCTTTTGGTAGCATATATTATGTTGTGATGTCTTATTGTTGACTCAATTACTTCAACAATTGTATCTGATTGATATGCTGTTTATGGGTCCTTTAATAAGAAATTTTGTTCTATTCTATTTGGCTTAACACCGTATATTAAATCAATCATGAACACATATGCTCGGAGGTTCGAATATAGTTCAGGGTTAAATTAATGGTTCGCTATAAAGCAGGGGAGTATTTGTGTTAAATATTACAAACTTGTCTTATTTACCATTTCAAATCCAGAACACGTAAATCTGTTAACTTTGAAACGATCATACTGTTTTTAAAGATTGCTATTATCTCGCCGATATTTGTTTTAAAGCAGGGCACTGTGTTTGTTTTCAGTTTCCAATTTTGGTCGTTTTCACGTTTTGTCATAATAGTACTATTACATGGAACTTGAGCTTTATTTAAAAAATTCAAAGGAAAAGTGGCAACACAGTATTCAATATCTCAGTGTTTTTTAGTCGTGACTGAAGAATTGCAATAAATGATCTGTAAAACTATATCCAAAGATCTGCTTCGTATATCTGTCAAATGTAACCCGTCAATGCAACCGTTTACGGTAGTCGTTAAAGATCCTGCGATATGAATCAGGTGTTACGTGTGAAAGAGGACGAAATCCGTATATAAATAACTATAATGTTATGTTTTTAAAGGCTAATGCTACCTAATTAAAACCAACGTACCTCACTCTTTTACTTGCCTTAATTTCAGTAATATAAAAATTTTGAAGACATGCATAGTTCCAGTGGTATAGCATATGGTATGTTCTAAACAAATATAACAAAAACACCAAGTTGAATTCAAAAAAGGGAAGTCAATAAAATCTGACAAAATTAACCGTTATCAACCAGCGGAACAAGTGAAAAACAACTGTCATATTACTTGCTCAATACAGACATTTTCCAAAGAAAAAGGTGGCTAAAACCTGGTTTTATAGGTGGCTAAACCTTCCACCGTTTGACAGTAACCCGTTATTTATTGACACAACAGTCTAATAACATATATGTTAATTCGACCTGTTGATACTATTTTAATACTTTTTGTTATTTTATATTAATATGGATCTTGTCTGTATACCAGCTTTGATTATTTGGAATATCTACTAATTTTCACTTCTTCGTACTACATTTGTATTAACATCAAGATTATTCTCCTTTAATCTGTACAGGGATGTTTTATTGTTGATATTTACCCTTATGTATCTAGTGTTAAATTAGGTTTATAGCTTGTTGTTCGGTGTGAGCCAAGGATCCGTGTTGAAGGCCGTACATTGACCTATAATGGTTTACTTTTATAAATTGTTATTTGGATGGAGAGTTGTCTCATTGGCACTCACACCACATCTTCCTATATCTATCAACATACACATGATGCATCTATACTGATCAACTATCGTTACCGGTCTATATACAAAAAACTTTTAATTGCATTTTACACAGTATATGGCAATCATCACTAATAAACACTAACAGGTGTGTACACGTACCTGGTGAAAAGGTAAGGCACTTTAGCACCAACATTACGTGACAATCAAATCTTAGATGTATGTTTTGATCGGCATTTTCTTGGAATACGCCCTTTTCATTAACCTTCAAAGTTAAATTATCATGTTATACATGTAAAACATTTATAGTGGCGGGAAAGGGGGGGGAATGATTTACCATATTTTTTGACAAGGTGGACACTTTTATATAAGGTTACAAATATTATAATTCAATATATATAATTTAATATATCGGCTGTAGGTTGAACCGTTGAAAATACTTTCCGGGAACTAGGTTGCTCTTTTGTGTACGCTATTAGGGTCAATGTATCTAAATATTATTACTGGACAAAAGATACAGCATCTGCTGAAATATTTTCCCAAGCTGAGGGATGGATCAGGTTTAGAAAAACATGAAATAATTTTACAAACAGGTGAAAATTAATTTTTGGAGAATTACAAATTAATCGTATTCACTGCATGATAAAAGGCATAAAAGCATTCGGGGTCCTAGGATAATAATGATAGCAGAAAAAGTAAACGGTCATCATATACACTCACATATAATTATAATTATTATATTAACTGTATATATAGGTTCTGGGTCAGTTAGAGTAAGTGTTGAAAATTGTGAAAGAGCGATCATTATCCCTATGGCCGCGAAAATACTGAATGTACATACTCTATGCAAACAAAAACTGGAAAGTAGTTTTAGAAACCAAATCGGATAACCTCAGCTGCCTAGATTTCCCGTAGATGGTAGTTGTTTTACAGACTTACTGATGATATCATCCATAAATAAATGCTGCAAAGTGCATTAAAAAGAGCTAAACAGCTTGCCTGTATGAAACATTTAAATCGGATATTTTTTTTAATATTAAATAGTTAAAAATATTCTTTATACTATAGATTTCACCGTACGTTGGTCCATTCCATATACAAAAATAGATCTACTAAATCTACATCTATGGATATTTTAACAATACAAATAAAGATATCACACTGATTTTATTTGTAGTACAAAATGCAATGTTGTATATATAGTTACTAATCTATATATGAAATGTTTAAATTGGTTATAAAAGTTTGTTACTTAAAGCATTGGACCCTTCAAGATGGATTGAGTTATACATGTCAAATTAGATGTTTTTTCATGTTCAAATTGGAAAATTAGTAACGCAGCATACATCACTGTTTACATGATTGACACTTTTTTTGTGGTTTAATTTTAAGCAGCACAACAGAATTTATGGCATTTGATGAGATGGAACTGAAAGGGTTTGCAAAACCCGGGAAACCAAATTTAACTGCTATAGTACTTTATGGACACATTGGTATAGAAGACAAAAATAAGCTTGATCATCGGCTCTACAATAGCCTACTCTAAATATTTATGGATGAGGCAATATTGTTGTTTAGGTGACGTCACTGTTAAATTTGATGTTATGAGGCGATATTTTCGTTTTAGGTGACGTCACTGTTTGATTGATACTTTTATTTTCTAGCAGCACAATCATGGTATATCGAGGAAATGAACAGGATATTTATGGTATGTCATGAGGAGGAACTTAAAGTGATGGGGATATGACGGAATCGGGAAACCAATTTTAATTCCTACAGGAACCTTATGGACACATCGGTAGACAAAACAAATTAAGCTTAAGCATCGGCTCTACAACAGCCTACTCTTAATATTTCTACACGAGGCAATATTTTGTTTAAGGTTATTACTGCTTTTTCGACAAGGGTTGCCTAAATCAGGCACACAGAAAAAAACTTGGTGGGTTAGGGAAGGGCTGTATACTTCAATCGGAGAAAGTAATTCCAATGATTATTCCCCGTGGTTCAGTATTTTTGTTATACTTTTTTTACCATCAGCAGAGATTTTTCATTTTCATGTACAACCACTAACCTCATGAGTGTAATATTACTTGGTAATGCGCATATCATTCTCCATATATGGAATACCATACGATTGGTAAAAGTGTTACTAATATTGATTTTTATGGCAGGTTATTTTTTGATAGAGTACGTGTGATCGTGTTCACCTGACTGCGTTCGTTACCAATATAAACATCACGGTTTGAATCCAGTCATGGGCGATACACATAACTTCAATATACTTCCCTATGTGTGAATTTTATTTGCCGAAGGTAAATCCAGAAAAGCACTTTAGACGTTTGGAATTTATAAAGCGTTGGCCTGATTTTTTTTTCTTTTCATAAAACATCGCTTTGGGAAATAATTTTATTTTGTTGCTCTAGCATTCAAAAATGAATTTGGTTGAATAGATACAATTAGATACTTCTGATCTGCCACGTTCTCTTAATAACATATTCACTTTCTAATCTATCATATGCTAGTTTTTTCTGTAATATTTTATTTAAATGTAAACGTAATGCTGACCTTGAAGGATCTTGAAGGGAAAAACATTTGACATAAGAAGGAGATAACGTTTTATTTAAAATCATATCACTTAGATACCACTGACCTTAACAAATATGTCGACTCTTACAGCTATCTGATTTGAATAATTTTGCGATAAAACAGTAAACAGGAATATTAGTTAATCTTTGTTATATAATTAAACTCATCATAGATACCAGGATAGAAATTTTATAATTGCGCCAGACGCGCGTTTCGTCTACAAAAGACTCATTCGTGACGCTCGAATCAAAACATGTTAAAAAGGCCAAATAAAGTATGAAGTTGAAGAGCATTGAGGACAAAAAATCACTAAAAGTTTTGCCAAATACAACTAAGGTAATCTATTAATGATTCATCTCTGATATCAATATTGTGTTATATACACTTTGAAATCTTTTTTTTTTCAGCTTGAGAAGTAATTATTAATTATGGTTACATACAAATGCATTTCTTATCGTGACAGATAAACAAAATATCTACATTTTTTCTCTGTGTTTGACAAATGTAAACATCTCTTTTCACAAGTGCTGTAATTTCTTTTGTGTAAAGCCACATGTCAAGAAACTGAGTTAATTTTTTCTAACACATACTGTGTACTGAATCAAAGGTGGTAAAAGACGGAACGGACTACATAGACTATGGTTTAATATATTCAAAACATGAAGTGGAACGAGAAGCGAATACGAATCATTAAAATCATACTGACCATGAAGCTTTTGGGTAAAACCGACACGGACGAACAATACCCCTTAATGATGTTCGCTACTCTTGTTTTTGGCGTTTTGTCAGATATTTGGAATCCTCTAGTTTTATCCATGTTGTGTCAATATAAATTTTTGCCGCTAACCCCTACTTTTCTTTTCATAATTTTAAGTTAAAAAACTATTTTTGAAAATCTTTGAAAATCCTTGTTATTTTTTCATAGTTTTTGAAAGAATAAATGTGCCAATGTTAAATGTAGGAAGAATCTAGAGAGAATCATTTCCTATCATTTTTCAATCGATTATATCTCAGAAACAAGTACAAGGACCTGTCATTTTTTTCTACTTTTAAGATCCATTATTTATATACTATCCTTTTATAACAGTCTTTTAGAAAGCTTGTTATTTTGAAACAGAGGAGATCATCCTTAAACAGTAAATATGGATAAGAATAATGAAATTTATTCAAAACCGGGATCCATAGCATTTGCTATCACATGGGAAATATTTGTTATTCTTTTTACACCAAGTCCGGTTGACCTGTGGACAAAAGTACATAATTTATGTGCACATACAACGACGTGGTTCTGCAATATCCTGAATCGCATGCTCTCGCGACAAAATATTTGGAAAGCCTAAAAACAACGCTGCGTAATAATAAGTATCTGACATACAAACAGAATGAAGCTTGTATAAAGAGTCTATTTGAATAAAGTCAACTGATACATTGTTACGAAAGACTAAATTGCAAAGGAACAGGTATAAGGGTCTGGATGGGTGGAGGTTAGGGATTGTGGGGTGTGGGATTTGGGATATTCATTTCTGTATTCTTTATGTCGATAATAACTTATTGAACAGTGTATAAGACATTAATTCTGATGTCATAAGTCAGTCCTCGTATATGAAACCATCTCATCCGGAGCACCTGAGATCACCCCCAGTTTTTGGTGGGATTCGTGTTGCTTAGTCTTTGGTTTTCTATGTTGTGTTTTATGTACTGTTGTTTGTCTGTTTGTCGCCTAAGGGGTAGCCAAGATATATTTGATTCGATAGGAAGTCGTATTTCGACTGTAATTTACAAAGTTACCAACATGACGGAGGTCATTATTGGAAGTAAACTGCTGAACTTTTATATTATCTGAGCTGATCCCTGGTTCCTATTGCTCATTATATATTTTCTGTGGAAAATTTTGTTGACTGTAGATAGAATGTTTGTCTTTATTTGTCCGAGTAATGCCTTTCTTTCTATGTTTCTTCCTTTTTCCCCTTTGATCTCTTATCCGATTCCTTTTCTAGATTTTACGGATCGATTGAATTTCTAAATCAAACTTAGTTTATTTTGAGTCTCTTTGGCTCCATGCCTCCTTTTGAATTTTCGCTCTCTATGTTATTATATGCTTGAAGTTATATCATATTTTATACCAATTGTTTTAACCATGTCATATACCATGATTATTTTTCAATCTTTCTATTTACTGCCGACCTTGAAATGAACAACAATAACATGAAAGAAGACAATCACATTTGTCTGTTTCAACTAGTCTTAATACAGACAATCCTTGGAAAACTAATTTAAACAACGTGGCAATGAAAGTAAATTATCGGTGAGGAGACGCAAACAAATTCAGAAACTGGTATGTGTTAAAGTAAATCACATTATAATTTAGATGATATATGTCCAATATTATATTTATAGTCCTTTGGAAACAGATTTCAACAACCTGGCAATGCACGTCATTTACTAGTTAGGTGACACAAAGAAATGCTTGGTTAATAGAATCATATTTGTAATCTGGATGAAAAATGTCCAATATTATTTTCATCATCTCAACAAAACACTTCCTGTTGTGTCTGTATTTATGTTAGCACTATTCGAAACTTCCTTGACCTAATATTCATTTAACTGATCTCAACAAGAATTTGACATTGCGTAAAATGAGCAGAAATACTTTATTATAAGATCTAACAAAATCACAAACAAGCATGGACGAAAATGAAAACAACAAATACTAAAAGCAAACGACAAAATAAAAAAAATATTTCTCAGTTGGACTTCGAAGGTTCAGACTATGTTATATTTTCATACTGTTATATGCGTTCACTTCGTACTGAGACATTTTCTTTACTATAAACACCTTTGGGTTTCTATATTACGGCAAGTTTCAGTTTGATACATGGGTTATGCATGTATATTCCTATTTATCATGCTATAATGCAATAAATACGGTGTGTAAAAACATCAGACAATTAATTTTCTTATACGCACGGATACAAAGATGAATTTCAATAATCGTATAAGCATGATAAATATAGTACAAATAGAATTAAGAATTCAGCATTTAGTATATGCAGTATATGCCAAGAACAATGTATTGGCGGTAAATAGTTTCTGCTTTCCCCTTTTTGTGTTGAAAGCCAAAAAAAAAAAAAAAGGTAGGAAAATAAAAATATGGAATCTTTATACTAAAGGCAACTAACGGTAACAGCTGCGAGACCTTCATATTGAACGTCATACACTTAACATTCATAAGTACATCAATTTTTCTATCAAATCCTGATAAAATGTAGTCTATCTAATTAAATAAATACCACCGCACAAACACCATAGCCTTGACTTAGGTTTAAGTGGTTAAGTTTGAAAGGCTTTGTGTGGCGTATTTTTTGTAATGATATATGAGGTTAAAATAAGATAAAATGGAATGTAGAACGGGACGCTGTTGACACAACGGAGAACATATGAAATCAAAACAAAAATAAAATCAATCAGATATGTTTATCACACAATACTCTTTCAAATATCAGCATTTATATTTTTGCCTTTTGTCTCATAAATTTGAATTAGTGCCCGAAACCTCAGAACTTGAAAATAATGTTGCAGGTCAAAAATAAGCTCTTATTTTTCACCACCTTTAGTCATATACTATTTATTGAAAACCCAAAAAATTCACTTTACCCAACTGTTTAAAAACAGTTGAAAATTCAATTTCATAGAGCTTTAAAAATCAATAGTGGGAAATTAATAGGTCATTAAGATATCCATTACATGCATAATCTTACATCTGCACACAACATAATACCGCCTTTATGTGTGTCTGTTGACTTAGGATATAAGAAACCGAATTGTGTAAAAGCTTAAAAATGTTTTTTTTTAAACCTAATGAATAAGTTAATTCAAGTAGTAATATCCTAGTGGTACAAAATTGGCCATTTTTTTTGTTAATTAAAGCCAGTATGCTGACTATTAGATGCTTATTTCCCATAATCGTATGTCTCGGTTAGATAGTATCTGTTTCTAAGTCGTTAGGAGCTTTCAAATATCCTCTTACTAAACTGCATTCTATAGAACTGTCAACAAAGAAGAAGAAAAACAGCATTACTCGGAGAAAACAGAGGTCTTTCAATTTTCAGATGTTGAAAATCCATTTACAAAATGCCTATCAGATAATAAAACAAAACCTGACTGAGTCGCACTAACTCTAAATGGAAAGAAATTGCATATGTAGATAGTAAGCGTTTTTTGCCATGCCTGCATCAGCCGTCATGAGATTTCAGACTCAGTAAAAAGTCATGATAAAATTTGAAACGATGGGTAAATGTACAGATCAGACAATCATTCTCGTATATAAATATCTAAGATCACAAAATCATGTCTCTGGTGAAGTAATACACACACATACCGTATCGTACAACACATTCTGGAATGGTGCATGCAAAACATGTGTAATGTCGTATTTAGATGGTTCATGACACTACAGGGAGATAACTCTGTAAAAATCAGCTAAACGTTTTAATCAAATTCTATTGTTAAGGGAATATTAAGCTTCTCAATGATCAAAAATAGTGTTTGTCAAACTGCTATATATCCAATGAAATTTCCCGTAAAAGTGTTTGCTTCAAGTTTTTGGAAATTTTTATAATTTTGTCAAAGGGTCAAAGTTAATATTTTGTCAAAATTCTATGAAAATTAAACGAGCCAAATTAATTTTAGTCAATGTGTTTGGTACCACCTTAAGCCGTTCTTCCTCGTTACATGGCTGGAGAAGATTCTGCATTAGGAGCACATCCCTATTTACAAAGTCCATAACATATAAAGTAGAAATCATAACGAAAAAAGGCATTAAGGCTAAATGAAAGCAACAACAACAAAAAAATTATTCAAAAGAACAAAAAATGGAATATGAAAGCAACAACAAGAAAAATAACAATAAATCTAAAAAAAAAAAAACCACAGAAATAAGATAATTATGAACAGAATAGAAATAAATGAACAAAACCAATCAAGACATGACATAACATAACAACGCTGCCACTTTGATATAACATTATATATTAAAATGATTGCTTTTTGTTGTTGTTTTAAATGAAAATAACACTTTATAAATTACGCGGATACGAAGCACTTATCTGGTTTTATATACCTTCATCAGCAAGGTCAACGAGAAATTTTAGAAAAATGTTATAAGTCATGTCAGTACCGAAGTTGTGATGATAATACCCTCCGGGATAAACAGTCCACCAGCAGTGGTATTAACCCGTGCTAGTCAATGAAACATTATATAAACATAAGGGACATAAAAAGAATAGCCAAATGCTTCTAGGATCAAGTTTGCCTGGTGTAGTTTGAAACTGAATTTCTTAGTAATCAATTGATTTATCTAGTATTTGGACTTTGTTTAAGAAATGCCGACCCTTATTAAAAACCAGAAAGTTTAAAATCAGGTATGTCTAATGAAAACAAAATAACTATTGACAAAGTAAACAATAGTATGTCCAATAACATGCTATAATTCGAAATGTAGTAAATAACTTTTAAATGGATAAATGATAAATATTTGTACGACATATATGTCAGGTATTCTGTAGATAATATTGTAGACAAAAAAAAAAAAAAACAAAAAAAACAAAAACAAAAACAAAAACAAACAAACAAAAACATAAACACTACATAATAGGGTCAAGAGAAAGTCATGAACTGGACAAAATATGTGTAACAATTACTTAATTGAAATTTAAAAACATGACATTTAGTATGAAAGAGGTCATTTTGTTATAAGAGAATCAGAAATAAGCTGAACTATAAAACTTCAAATGTGTACGGTATATGCATCTTGCAATTTCTTGTTATCAAATTCATAATGGTTTCTGTTAGCCTAAAATGAAATGGAGAACGATAATAATTGTTATGATAGAAACTGATTGGTTTTGGAAGGCTGAAGGGTACTTCTGATATAGTAATGATAACATAAAGAAAGATGTGTTTAACTGTATCAAGAACGAGTTTCGGTGGCCGAGTGCGCAAAGTAGTCGAACTATCAAGAAACAGTAGTCGAACTACTGTATCACTAGCATGTCAACACTGAGGTTATGAGTTCAAATCCCGCATGTTTCAGGTGCGTTCCACTCCAATCTTAATTGATTAGAATTGTCAGTTTTCCTATCGAAGGTCGATGGTTCTCTAGGAGCACTCCAATTTCCTTCACCAATAAAAACTGACCTCAACGAAATAGCACAATAGTGCAGAAAGTGGCGTTAAACACCAATCAATCAATCAATCAATAAACTGTTTAACGAGGTTGTATATATTAATAAACAATATAAAGTAACGGTACTTAAAATTCTTTGATTACTTTTGGACAGTTTTTTTTCAAAGGAAGAACTCAGCGGGATACTTACATGTAGTCTCCCTTTCTTAATTTTAAACGGTGGAGTTTCTTTTCATATACTCTTGATGCATACGCAACTAGATTTTGACACAAGTGTTTCTTTTTGAAAAAAAAACAAAACAAATTATGAAACCTTAATCGAAGGTCATCATCGAGCTCACGTACACATATTAAACGATGAATACGTTAATGTTAGTTAGCTACTAGTAATTATGTCCATGTTTGTTAAACTTTGCAGCATACATACACACACACACATATATATATATATATATATATATATATATATATATATATATATATATATCGGGCAAATCAAAGGTCTAGTCATTGACCGAACAGTTACTTGTTTGACGAAAGCGTCCCATGACAACCCGAAGAGCTTCTCACTTTGATCTTACTTTTGTAGGATGGAACATGGAAACTGTTTACCTTATTTGGTTTTTTTTTTGTTTTTTTATCGAAAACACGTACAATATACTTCTCGAAATGTGTTTGGTATTATATATTTTGATGTAAATTCTTTGAAGACTATAGGAAAATATCAAATAATAATCAATAATTGATTACGTAGGTTGTAAATATATCAAAGAAAAGCGTACTTCGAACAATCCGTTGTTACTTTTTTTGGCACCAATAAATAAAAAAAAACACTACAGTTATGTTAACAAATAATGTTTTACATAAGGAAAATGTTTTGGATTTTTTTCTTGTTAATTTTCAATATTGATCTTGTATTTTTTAAGAATGTATGTGAGGTAGGTGGTGTTTAACTTTTCAGTTTTATATTTTTCCACAATTAACAAGTTTTTCATTATTGAACTATGTGAAAAAAAAAATTGTATTATTTCTATAAACTTACGTTTATTAATAATGCATACATCATCATCATGTAAATGAGACGCATTGCATTATACAAAATATTAGTCCGTTGTATTAAAATTAAAAGATGAATCACACTGATTTTGACAAGAATTACACAGAACATGAATTGGTACTGATTGTGTGCTCTTATCAGTCGACATCTTGCAAATTTCTTTAATTTTACTTTCAGATATATTGGAATGCAGAAATGCCTACCTCTACCCAGGCATTCGCAAAGAAATATGTAAAGCAATTCAGTGCTTGTTTTATTAGTCATAATGACGACATTCACACATTGGAAACACCCTGTTAATTATTCCACGACTTATAATAATATATCAAATCAATAAATTTCAATTAGCAAAATTAAAATATATCCTCTTATTCTAATGTCATATTGATATTTTTTAAAAATGTGTATATACTTTGGTATATTAATCTACTACAATATAAAAGATAAATTAGCACCTCTTGACCAAGTCATCACTCAAATTAAAAAAATGTCAAATCGGTAGTGCAATGACCTTATAAATGTAGGTATTGTTTTAAGATAAATATAATTCTGAATGGTTTCGTTTTAATTGTGATTTATTCCCATTTCAACACTTTATTTTATATTTTGCCACATTTGAAGCAGAACATTGAAATGATTTGTCTGGTAACTATCAACATATTAAAACACTTTATACAATTTATTTCCAAATTCTCTTTTTTTTTTTATATTTTATTAGGTGATTAATGTATGTTTCATTTTAATAGTTGATCAACATTAATTTCCGAACTTCCAACTATATCTTATATGAAACATTCGGATGCTTCATTTTCCAGCTTAAACATGTTAAACTAGTTTTATCAAATGCATTGATATCCACCCAAAACACACTTACCAATCCTTCAGTCGATAATTATATATTTTTCGATATAAAAATATACATCGTTACGAACAAATCGTTATTTTTAATGTCAGCAGCAAATATCCTGAAGTATGTTTTCATATTTTGATTATCAATACCTACCTTTTTCCCCAAGTCATGACCATGGAGAAGCGATTATAAGATGGTGGACATGTGGTGTATAGTTTATTGTTGTACAACTCGTTCGACTCAATCACAAAATGAATTGTAGATTAGTATTTGAAAGACCGAGTTTACGATGTAATAAAATCCAAATGATCTGGATTGTTTTGTAGGAGTTCATACACGTTACGTCTTGAAACGGGCTCGTACATGTAAAAAATTATGTAATTACTAGGAGGCTTTGAACAAAATAAAATTTAACATACAATATTTTGAGTAACGATTAAAAAACTTGTCTGATGTAAGTATAAGAAAGGTAGGGTTGATCTGAAAATGTATACCTTCATGTGTAGTCATTCGCTGGTATACCATTAATCTTGATCACGTAACACGGAGAATAATACTTATATAGAAACATAAAACATTGATGATTAATAAAATAAAGGATTGAATAAAAAAGATAACTTAACATGGATTAACCACAGTCATAAATAATTTTACAAATGACGTAGACAAAAACTTGCATGTTTGCTAAAACATTCTTTTGAAGGTCGTTTTTAATGATAGTCAATTTTAAATGTGATCCACTAATACTGTATATGCTACCAGACAATGGGTCAAATAACTTTCACTTCTCAATACTTTCGGTTTCATCTCCACATCTAATGGTTATACAGTAAACTGAAAGACTAAAAGAAATGGACCAATAATTACATATGTTACATGAAGTTTGATAGAAAATATAAGCAGAAAAAGACTAAATCTTTTACAAAAGTGTGTATCTTCAATAATTATGCCTCGAAAATATATGTACAATATCAATATATGAGATTTGATCTTTGGTATACGACTGTTGCTTTATTATATCGAAAATAAGCAAAATGTGTACACAACTTGAGGTGAATATTTCAATGTATGAATTAATACTATAAAAAGCTTATTACTATGAAGAAAAGACTGTATGGGGAGCCTATTTACAAAACTAATATCTCTATCCAGAATGCAACTGAACATTCACCTACTGAAAATCTGCAAACAATTCTCAAATCTGTACACACACACTGAAGTGGACACTTTCGATGCGAATACACACATTCTAAAAGATGAAGAATCTGTATTGAGAATTGTAGGAACAATTAATTAGACAAAACAGGTACCCGCATGTCCCGCCCTGTGCAATATTCACTATACTGTATATAAACAAAATGTAAATGCAAAAAGAAACCAGCAGTCCATAACGCTTTAGAAAATTTAAAAATTTTGAAAAAAATCTGCTATGTCATCAATTTCATCAGTTTTAAGTGTTACTACTGACCTATTTACCGTAAAATGGATATAACAAAAAATATATCTAAAGACTATTTTATTATATATATGTTTTCGTGTTATATGCTGAAGAGAAATAACTGGGTTAAGATACACAATTCATTTCTCATAGGCGACAATTGAAGCCTTTTCTTTCATTCCTCTGTCCATATAGTAAACTTGGATATGTATGATGGATCGTGTCGAAGCTGAGACATGTTTAAACATGTGGTTTTCGGGGTACGAAGTGAGATTAAATTTTTCACAAATAAGGCAACAGTGATGCCGCTTCAGCAAGTGAAAATTTCTTTTTTCACACAGTTAAATTTTCTGGAAATTCAGTTCTGTATTAACATCGAATAACTCCAAAGTTTTTACATCTTTATTGTACAGTCTTCAGGTCTTCAAAAAACGACAAACGGTCAATTACTAAAAATAGCATCATGTCTAATTTCATTTGCATACAGGTTTTTTTTTATCTCTATTTCATGTATTTAAAGTTTGAGTACCTCACTTTGAGGCGCATACGGGTTATTGACCCATAAGGGAAATATTTATAGGAAATATAAATGATTTGTACAAGTTGATTGTCATGAATCTGCATAAAATATATGCAACTGGACATTAAGCATAGAAAAACGATAATTTTTGCACAATGATGTTTATATAATGAAAAAATACTACCACTTTCCTTTTGACTTTTATTCAAAATTTGTACTGATCAGGATCCGCTGCACAATACATTCATTTTAAGTTCCTGTAATATCAGTTTGAACAGTTTAATATAATAAGAGGTTATTGTTTAAATAAAATAAACAGAGATTTAGTATGACGCAATTGCAACATATGTGACATATATATTTATATTCGTAAGAGATTTATCGAAGGTTAAAACGGAATACATCTCGGTTAGGCTTACTTGTTGTACTTTTGATTTATTTATTTACCTTTATTTATTGATAAATTTATCAAATTGTCTAGGTGATAACATTTGTAGGTCAGGACAGTTCTAATGTCCAATGCAAAATAAAATTGTATGATAACGATTTAATTACAATGAAATATATATTATTCTATTAAGTAATGGAATCGTTTCATCAAGGACCCGGTATCAGTGGTAACGAATACGTATCAGGAATATGGTTTTGTGGTACTAAAAATCTGAAATCCAATTTTAACAATATTCAACTTGTGTCGTCTTTGTCTCAGATGGGTTATTTATGGGTCTTAACGTGATCGTAGTATACCTCGTTTCGTTCAATTATTCGCAAAAGTATATGACCCTTTACTCTTCTGCACACCATATCTATAAGATCAAACTTTGATTTGATTTCGTCCTAATAAAACATGATTTATTTGCAACTGGACGTTATGAAAAAACAAACAATCAATCAGCAGTTTACTTTTTTTTTTTTTTTTTTTATCTAAAATCCCTTTGATACTTTGTGCTAATAAGGAAACGTTGCAGAAAAAAAGATCTATCTTAAACAGTGCTTTCAACGCAGAAATTTCATTGTGTCTGTGGTTGTTAATTGCTAATGAATCTGTTTAATATGCAAACTTGTAATATTGAACAGGTACAAACTGTGGGTGGAATTGTTTATTTTTCTTTGTCTTCGCTAGTAAAGAAACGAACACTGATTATATGAACTACATATTTACTGGTATATCATTTATCTTATTCACGTAAAAAGGAAAAACACATTGATATAGGTACCTACAATAATGATGGTAAATAAATTAATGGAATGAATAATAAGTAGAATAAAAGTCATAATTTGCATGCAAACTCCTTAATAACCAAAATAACGAGTATAATTATTTCTTGTAATTAGGTGCATTTAAAAAATAACATGCACGTAACCTAGATTTGTCATGAGAGGTAATCAGTTTGTTTATTAGTGAAGGTAAATTTTAAATACGTAAAATCCAAAACACTTTTATTTAAAAAGATGTCAGAAAATGGGTCAAAGACTCAAATTATCAGATTGCAATATGTACAGTTTTTGATTTGAACGATTTTTAAATTGTGATGACACTTAGTTTAGTATATTTGCATCTCCACTAACTGTTATGCATGAAATATTTGACAATGGACGTTTAGCAACCAATGAACTATGGATTTTCCCCGATATAGTATATGATGAGGGATCATCACTACTTGTATTTGTATTGATTCTTAACTTTACGAAACCCACACAAGAAAGTGTTGCTAATTATTATTAGTAAACAAAATTTAAGCTTGTTGAGGTGATATTGCTTAATTGAATACAAAGTATATTGCGAAATAAATACTCGTATAGATTAAAAAAAAACGTCATTTAGCAACATGCTGTATATGAGTCATATACAGCATTTGTGAGATAGATATGATAATAACATTTTAATAAAAGGTCGACATAGAACACATCTAGATTTACTAGTAATTGTATGCTGTACTTCAGATTTGTTATATTTACTACTTAGCTATTTACAAATTTTATCAAAGTGACTTTAAGAATAGATCAATGACAAGAAGATAACGTGTAGGAGGACATACATCTTAATGTAATTGTCGCATGCGGAATACAAATGATGGATAATGATTTATGTACAATAAATATACATGGTTCTTAACCATTCTAATATAAGCACCGGTTACTTGACGAAACGTTCCGTAGAGGAATGGGAATATTGCACTAGCATTAACAACCATGTAGCAGATAACAATATAACGAATAACAAAATGTAAAATACTCGTCAAAAAACTAAGCCTAGTCACCAATAAAACTTGTTTGTTCGGTAATAAAAAAAAAAAAAAAAAAAAAAAAATACCGTAAACGTATGTATGGAAATACTTGGTTTTAAAATAATTATAAATTCATCACTGTACCTGGTTTTATAAACTTCTTGATCTAATCGCTTGAAACCACGATATACTGTATGGAAGAATGTCAACACTTAACTCGGCATATTACCGATGTAGTAACCTGCAAAGATTATCAAATTTAATAGTTTGTAAAATATGTTATTTGATACATTAACAATATAAAAATTTTACAGTAATGTCTATATGTGTTCTTCATTTGACCAGTCTCGCTTCATTATTCTCAAAAGTTTTTCTCCTTCATACTAATAAGCACGTCGAACTGTCTGATTATCAGATTGATTTTTAAAATGAAGTCCTGATTATACATGAACTAAATAAACGCCACTGGCCGTGTAGGAAGAACAAATATAATAATAAATAAATCAAAATCTTAACTATTAATAATAATTCTCATACCTTATACTGGAAACGTCCTCACAAAGATGTATTTAGAACAATATCTGAAACAGCTCCTTTTGTATTAATACCTTATTTATCTTGAAATACCCCAAAACGTACAAAATTGAGCAGTAAACGATTTATTTTTATTGTTTTACTTCTTTTAAAATGTATTTGATTATAATTTCCTCAGACTTAAACGTTGTAGTAAATATCTGATAAAAAGAAAAGATTGGGTTTAGGATAATAACAATAGAGCCCAACTGCAACCTCGCTCCTCCCAAAAAGTTGAATAAAAAAAAAAAAAAAAAAAAAAACAAATACATTTTAAGACATCCAAAAGTGGCCACGTAACTGTCTCAACAGATAGACAAATGACAATGATGCCGTATGCATAAATATAAATAGACATAGGCTAGCCTAGATCTAACTCAAAACACGACTGATAAGTGGTAATCTAGAACACGAAGTATACATATGACGAGATAAAACTGATGTGGATTATTTATTTTCGTCGGAACCAATTTTTGTGGATTGAGGAAAAATTCTATTTTCGTGGATATTAGATTTTTTGGTCATTCCTAATTGCATATGCAAACCTATTGGAAATCTTTTTTTCGTTAAACATTTGAATTCGTTATTCACCTATACCCACACAATCTTTCGTTAAACATTTAAATTCGTTATTCACCTATACCCACACAATATTTCGTTAAACATTTCAATTCGTTATTCACCTATACCCACACAATCTTTCATTAAACATTTAAATTCGTTATTCACCTATACCCACACAATCTTTCGTTAAACATTTAAATTCGTTATTCACTTATACCCACACAATCTTTCGTTAAACATTTAAATTCGTTATTCACCTATACCACACAATCTACGAAAATTAGTATCCAACTAATAAAAATGAATCCACAAAAATTTTGGAAAACAGAAATAATCATGAAATTTCGCTGACTAAGTGGAAGTGAAGGAGCTTTACCTTTGATGTAATTGTAATGTCGTGTTTGAAATGTAACTGGCAGTGTGAAAGGTATATATACTTCAAAACTAATATTTGTATAGCTATTATATATATAGAAGTTGTTGAGCTTGTCACATTTGTATGCATTTACCTATGTGAAGTATGTAATAAGAGGTTTAGATATCTTTGTTTAAAAAGTGGCTGTTGATAGTTATTTATTGAGGATTTCGACCACATGGATGTGTTTCAACGTCAAACGAAAAATTACAGTCCAAGCTGAAATTTGAGCTTGTCAAAGAAACCGTAAGGGATAAATGCATTCCCTGCTCCTATTATATGAAAGTAGAATGCGGATATATAAAATAATGAATACAGGCCTGTTTGCTTAGTGCAATGGAAAACGGACTACAGTATATCAACTGATGATACAAAATCCCTACACGCATTCGACAAAAGCAAACGCAATGAAAAACGCCTTTCTTTCAGTTCTTGATCTCAAAATTACAGGGGCCTTCAACAGGGATCAAATGTTGCAACTCTCTGGAAGTTCAAGATGGCCAATAGTAACGGTTTACAGTAGATGGGATTATTTATTAGATGTCGATCACGTTACATTTGTATACTGGAAGTGTTAATACCACACTACACCAGGGCTATGACCATTGTTCCCATGGGAATCTTTTAAAATTTTTCCCGAATATAGCCAGTTAATATGGAAGTTTAACTTTTTTAATATTATTTGAATTTCAGTATATATTATATATCTTGGTTCTAATGCATCGAATGCAAAATACAGTTTGCTTCTCAGTTATTTGTTCCTATCTAATATGAAGGTTAAACATTATGTAATACGCAAACAGTACATTATTTCAAGTTTATATGTTATAGTTTGGTCAATAGTTGACTTTGTTGTTATCCTATCAATTATGTTTCTGGCAAAAGTTATTCTCATCAATATACATAGCACAAATTTACTCTTCACACTTTTGGTTTCAGTGTATTCCCATTTTGAAACAAATATTTACTCTGGAGTTATTTCTCTTTATCTTCAAGATTAACACTCAAGAACATGTTCAGTCGATGATTAAAGTGAATTAATTGGACAACTAAAATGCTCTAATAAATTACCTTAAATCAGAGGTCAGTTTGCCCGTTTTTAAACTGAGAAATGCTCATTATCCATAAACCACTTTATGATATCATAACCTACATATTGAGTTTAGAAGCAATTCGAAAATCAAGCTATGGTAAGTCAAGCTAGAGATAGGAACACGTATAAATCTCCTTTGTCATAATTCAATTAAAAATAACTGCATCGTTATAACTAAAAATGAAGTTATATTTCCATGTAAAGATTTATTTGTAACTTGTTGCAAAGCACAACTTCTGCCCGTAAACTACTTACTCCATTTTCCAGTGCTGTTCCAATGTCTCTTTATGTTTCTAGATATTTCTTATCATGCATAATTCTATATATGTTTTAAATATGCATGAAATATTTGACACTGGACGTTCAGTAAAAGAAAATCAAGTAGTTGCAAGAAGTATTTTTTACATCAAAGTTTGCTAATGTAGCACTTATATTGAAATAAAGATCTAGATTTTTTTGCATACAAAGTGTGATATTATGATTTTTGTTTTAAACATAATGTATGCGTATGCTTTAAGGGGCATTAGCTGTCAAATTCATGTTCACCAATTTGACTCAAATTCTCATATTTGATTTATAACATACTTAAACGTATATTCAAAGTACAAAAAGTCTTAAATAAACAATTTTCAATGCATGGGCTCGATAATATGTATCAGTATGTCGTGTGTATTTTAGTCTAGACGCCAACTAATTAACTATCGAGGTGACCTCCAAAGACTGCAACAATCATATAACCCGATATAATCATAAATATTGATAGAAAAAGATAGCGAACTCGTGCAATTGGATTTTTCTAGGTCTGTTTGATTTCATATTATAGGTGAAAAATATATGTTAATCATCGTTTTTACTAAATAAGAATGAGTTTTTGTGGATCGAATCAGTCAATCAAATGGTTTTCCATTGTTTCTCCTTTAATGTTGACATTCTTTTCCTTTCCATAACTGAACACGCCTAATTCATGATTAACCCATCTCTAGCTAAGGGGTTAAATTAAAGGTCACACAAAAACGGATTCAATGAGGTCGCATTATTCACTTGCAAGTGAATAATTCATCAGCGATGTATCTTACCTTATTTTGACAAAATTGAACCAAACTGGCTGCTAAAAACGAATTATTATTTCACTACTTCACTTTCATTAATGATTGAACAAAAAAAAAATCATATTTCAATTTTTTTTATACCTCGTAGCTAATGCCCCTTTCATAATGTATCCAATTATCCGATTTAACTTAAAATTGACTATGAGTAATCTATTTTGTAACTATCATACATATATATACTGCCTGTTATATCTCATATAAATTATGTTCGGCATTCATTATCAGCATTTTCTAATAAGAACTTCACATAGCTTCAAATAGGTGTAGTGTATTCAACACAGCGCTTTAAATGCATTGCCTTATCTATATGATCAGACGTCAATACTCAAGCAAACTATTGAATAGACATATCAAATTGTATTGCACACTTCAAAAACGACCTGACACAGTATATTTCTAGCACTTGTAAAAACTTTGATGATTAAAGTAATCTTCCAAATTCGTGTGGTTGTTAACACAAGAAAACTTTACTATTATCATGATTATGGAAAAAAGAATGGTAATTTTATTGGTAGGTCACTGACTTAAGAAGAACAAGTCTTGATACTGGTATATACTATCAAAGTGTTTTTGTTTGTTTGTTAAATTTTATTTTGGCTCTGATTCTGACTGAGGCTTACGGTAATATAAAAGTATTATATTGTAATGTCTCATTGTTGACTCAATTACTTCAATCATTGTTTCTAATTTATATGCCTGTAATTCGGAAAAATAAAATATTCTATTTCATTCAAGATCTATTCTGTTATGTTTGGCTTACCCCACTTTATTAAATCAATCGTGGAAACATATGCTCGGCAGTTCGAATAAAGTTCAGGGTTAACTGTAATGGTTCGATATAAAGCAGGGGAGTATTAGTGTTTAATATTACAAACTTGTCTTATTAACCATATCAAATTCAGAACACGTAAATCTGGTACCGGTCTCAATTTTCGTCCATTTTGTTAGTACTTAAATTGGCAGTTACGTCTAATTTTTTCATGATACATGCATTGCTTAAATATTGACGTAAAGGATTGAAATAGAGGTGGAAGATACGAAGGTACGAAGGAGACATTCAAAAATCATAAATCAAGAAAAAATTACAATATCATGACAAAATACATATCCTGGCGAAAAGACAAAAAAGTTCACTAAAAAATAAAGACTGAGCAACACTGGTGTTGATCTCAGATGCTCAGACATCACTTTTACTAAGTCCTCATTCAAACCAAAGATAATAACCAATTGGATAATAAGAGGCCCTTTCAACTGCTCTGAATCAATCTTTAAGTTGTTTTATCTTAGTTACAAAAATAATATTCTTATCCCCTTTAAAAAGATCCTACTCAAATATATATATTTTAAAAGAAATGATAGGTGCATCATTAAGCAGAGCACTGTTTTTTCAGTTTCAAATTTGGTCATTGTTTCATTTTTTTTTTCATAAAAGTACTATTACATGGAATGTAAACTTTATTTCAAGAATTCAAACTGATATGGCAACAAGGTATACGTTTGTAATCAAAATCTGTTTTTAGTCGTGACTGACGAGTTGCAATATAGTATATATAAAGCTATATCCAAATATCTGTTTTAAACATCTTTTTAATGTAATTCGGTGCTACAATCGTTAACGATAAATGTTAAAAATCCTGCAAAATGAGGCAGGTGTTACCTGTGAAAGTCCAAATATAAAGCACTTTAATGTTATGTTTTCTTTTCTGAAGGTTCATGCTACAAAACAAAAGCCACAGTACTACACTCTTTGTTTAAACTACAAATGCTTGATACTCACTTGCCTTGAATTCACATATGTAAAAGTTTTCAAGAAATGCATAGTTCAAAGGCTAAATTTTTTCTTCTACTTCTACCATATAGTGACCGCCTTCAACAAATTGAAGCTTATGTCACAGGATGATAACTTACAACAAGACATAGATTAATATATATAAATTCAAAATAGAGGGAAAATGAGAAATACAAATGTACAATCAGTTTGAAGTGAATAGTTGAGTTTAATATTGATGCTTTGAAATTGACGATTTGAAAGAGTCTACTGATGTGCAATTGATGTTGTTATCGGGAAGTTTGATATGATATAGACTTGTAACACCTTATGTAATGAGACAACAATCCAAAAACATTAATATTCAAAAATACATTTAAACTGGTCAATCAACGTTAGCTGTCTATATATAAAGCTTTTATTTGCATTACACATTGCAAAGTCTGTGAATTTGTCAAACATCTCTCACCAAGAACACTAATAGATGTGTACACGTAGCTGGTTGAAATCTATAGAAATTTTCAGCACCAACATTCGAGAAAATCAAAGTTTAGGTTATGTTATGATCAGCATTTTCCTGGAATATGCCTTTTTAATAAATCTTCAACATTTATAGCTGACTATGCGGTATGGGCTTTGCTCATTGTTGAAGGCCGTACGGTGACCTATAGTTGTTAATTTCTGTGTCATTTTGGTCTCTTGTGGACAGTTGTCTCATTGGCAATCATACCACATCTTCTTTTTTATAATTACATATCTTTATCGTACATACAAAACATTTATAGTGTGAAAAGAATGACAAATAAATTATATTTTGTGACAAGAAGGACAATTTTATACCAGGTAACCAATATTCTAAATAAGTATTCATCTTTTATTTTATTGGCTGTAGGTGAAACGGTAGTATTTTTTTTTTTCGGAATCTAGGTTGGTATTTTGTGTACCCTATGTAGGTCAATGAAATCTAAACACTGTGATTGGACAAAAATACAGCATCTACTGAACATATTGTCCCAAGCTGAGTGGAGAATCAGATGTAGAAAAATATGAAATAAGTTACAAACAGGTGAAACTAAATTTTTTTGGGAATTACAAAAAAATGTGTAATCATTGCATGATAAAATGCATAAAAGCACTAATGGAATTAAGTTTATAAAGATAGCCTAAACACATTCTCATTTACTTTTGAATATTCGAATTATTATATTAACTGTGTATGTAGGTTCTTGGTCAGTGATAGAAAGTGGTGAAAACTCTGAAAGGGCTATCATTATCCATATGTTCGATAAAATAGTATCTGTTATAACGAAGAAAACGGTAGTAATGTTTCCCCCATGTGTCTGCCTGCCTTGGGTACACGAAAGGCCAACCTAAAGCCGGGAAAATGTAATAGTAGTTCTTTTTTTGTACACACTCTATGGAAAAGAAAACTGGAAAGTAGTTGTAGAAACAAATCAAATAACATCAGCTGCCTAGATTCTCGTATATCGTTCCTGTTGTCCAACGGTTTCAGCTCGTAAAAATCCTTGGCTTTCAAATATAATATGGAGGTAAATCTAGAAAGGCTCTTCGAACGCATGCAATTTATAAAGTGCTGTTTTCATTTTTTTTGGTGACAATTTACAGGAATTCTGTACTGGTGATATTATCCACAAACAAATACCGTAAGGTGCATCACAAAAAGGCTACACGGCTTGACTATTTGAAACATTATAATCTGATGAATTTGTTTACATTAAATTGTTAAAGATATTCTTTATACTATAGATTTAACCGTGCGTTGGTCCAGTCCATGGTCAAAATAGATCAACTATATCTACAATTATGGTAATTTTAACTAATGCAAATAAAGGTATCACACTGGTTTCATTTGTAGTACAAAATACAATGCTGTAAATATAGAAACTAACCTATATATTTAAAGTTTAAAAGCTGAATATAAAAGAAGTGGAACATTTTTACATAATATTATGGGACCCCTTGAAATAAAAAATTAATTATAAAATTCGTCAAATTAGATATTCTAAAATGCCAAAACAGTAGTTTTTTTTTTCAAATCCACATGACAAATTGGAAAATCAAAATTAACGCTACTGTTTACATATTTGACACCTTTTTGTGGTTGAAAGTCCAACAGCACAACAATGGTACATCGAGACAATTGATATAGAATTTACGGTATTCGATGAACAAAAACTGAAAGGGATGGAGAATACAACAAAACTGGGAAATCAATTCCGCGCCACAAGAGCTTTATGGACAAATTGATAAAAAAAGAAAAAATAATCTTCAACATCGGCTTCTAATCATAGGCGATACGCATAAATGAAATATACTTCATTTTGTGTGCGTACTTGGCAAATGTTAAGAAATATTTTCAACAGGAATGGTCACATAGTGAAAAAAAAATTGTTTTGTGTAAAATAGACACCTTCAGGTTTTATTTTTATGTTTTTTTGTGGAAGATTTTGTCCACAACCCATCAATAAACTGTTGGGGAACATGTATTTTATCTTATAAGTAAACATCATACACATCGCATGTGAAAATAGTTTTATATGTATATATTTTGTTGCTCTAGCATTTAAAAATAACCTTGACTGATTTAGTTACAATAAGATACTTCTGATCTGCCCTCGTTGTCTGGATATCATCATGAACATTAGCTAGTTATTTCTGTAATAATTTAAATGTTATTTTCTTCAAACCTAGAGCATCATTTTGATTTAACGGTGACCTTGGAGTGAACAAAATTTTATTTCAGAAGAAGATAACGTTTTATTCAAAATTATATTACTAAGATACCAATAACCTTGACACATACGCCAACCCTTACAATTGAAGCTATCTGATTTGAATAATTTTGAGACAAAACAGTAAACAGGAAGAAAAATCATCGTTGTTATTCAAAGGATTCATCTCTGATATCAATATTGTGTTATATATCCTTCGAAGTTTGCTTCTGCTTTCGCAGTATGTATTTAACTATGATTTCATACAGATGTACTTCTTAACGAAACAGTTAAACAAAATCTATATGCTTTCTCTGTGTATGACAAATGTAAATATCTCTTAACAAGTGTTTTTTTTTTTTTTTTTTTTTTTTTTGTGAAGAAACACATGTCGATATAGATTTAACGTTTATTTAACACATACTTTGTGCTGAATAAGAGGTAGTAAATACGGAACGGACTTTGATTAAACATATTTAAAACTGGTTATGGAACGAGATAAGTAATTAAACCATTAAAACATTACCATGATACATGTTTTGGATAAAAACCAACCCCGACGAATAACCCCCCTAATTTAGAAAAATTAGTGAACAGATTCATGAAATTAATTTCAAAACCCCCAAAGAATCTTAATATGATGTGTGTGCATATAAAATGACGGGTTTCTGATAGAACCTCAATTGCGTGCACTCAAGACCAAATGTTTGAAAAGCCGTAGTTAACTGATACATTGTTACGAATGACCAGTTTTTGAAAGTAAAAGTCTAATAGTTAGGCCACACCAATTTGATGTATAGTTCTTCTGACAAATACTCCCAAAATATGGAGAGAGCGAGCACAATTTTTTTGGTTTATTTTTTTTATTGAAAATGAGTTTTTTTTAGGCGAGTGCCCTACAACCAAAGCGAGCGGTATAATTTTTTTTTAAATTATGCGATTTAGAAGTTGTATTATATAGGTTCATGTTATAACTAGGTTACTTCATCGAAAACGAGAAGGGAAACAGATGCTCTGATGCATAATGTGGATTCATTTATTTTCGTGGGTACCAATTTTCGTGGATCGCGGAAACCTTGCATTTTCGTGGATATGTGATTTCGTGGTTCTGCCAAAGTCTGGATACAACTTTATAGAAATTTGTATTTCGTTGAACATTTAAATTCGTGGTTCACCTGTACCCACGAAACCCACGTAAATTGGTATCCAACGAATAATAATGAATCCACAGTATGTTTGATTTATTGGTGCCTGTACCACACCAGACTTTTTTGTCTCACTGTGGTTTAGTTTATGTTGGTTATTTTCTTCAGTAAGATTTGTCTGCATGAATTTTCATTTAAATCCATAACCACATGTATATTTAGGAAGCATAGCAACCACTGGAATCTTTAATCTTTATCAAATAAAACATTTTGTCATGCATATCAGTTCATGGTACTCTTCTTTAGGGTAAAGGTTAAATGAAAGAAATTGAAGGGTTTTACAAGAGGAATTATGTTATTTAGGTAAATGACACATATTGAATAAAATTAAATATGTGTATGTCTCCAAACAAATGCCCCTGAAAGATCATTTGATTGAAGTTGTTTTCATTATATGGTAATGATTGTTTATTGGCTGCTTGACATCCAGTTGGAACTATTCAGGATCAAAATGATGAGCAAGGAGATTATTTCTTGCTTTATACTAAAACAACATTCTGAGCAAGTTGTATTGCTATACATGTAGATTTCAAGGTATTAAAATGTTCCCTTAAAATGCCTGTCTACCTATTCAGATATATCATTCTGACTGAACAAAATGCTCTTTCCTTTTGCTTCTAAAAGCAGCAAAGCACTGAAAACTCTTTTGCTTGACTAGAGGTGGTTGAACCAATTACACACCCCTAATATGATGAGCTTGCCAATCACAATACCATCACCTTGGTCTCGTTAGCGACTAAAAGGGGGATATGAGGTTTCATCAAAATTAAATACTTATGTGCTTTTTAAAAAGTTCGTGGGAGTTTACAATTCATTTCATCCAACTTGGCAAGATAGATAGGTCTATGGCTGTTGAAATAAAGATCGGTGATGACGATGGTTCTAACAAATATTGATGTATTTGTGGTCATCTTATGAAAGATTTTTTATTTTTGCATCCTAGGTCTTCACGAGAAAAACGAGAACCATATCGGATAACTATGTGTTCAATAACTAATGTTCCACGGCAATCTGCTGAATATAACTGCATGTTGGCATCCCGATGTTTTGACCTTTTATTTGCAAATCGATTTATCACAACGACCTGAGCATTATATGCAATAGAAAAGCGTATATGTGAAAACAAAATTTCAAGGAGAAACTAATTTTGGAGCGGCATGCGGACCACAAATTTGCGGAAGCAGATATTTTTTTTTATTGAAAAGTCAATTTCTCCCAAAGCAGGAGCGGGAAAATCCAAGAAATCTAATAATCAAATTGGTGTGGCCTTATGATGGTTTTCAATGGCTGCTAATAACTGACTGAGACGTGTATGTGACATTGATTTTAATGTCACAAGTCAGACCCAGTATATGACACAATCCCTTTAGATACTTTGTGATGCAGATAGATTGGTATTTGGAAAGGGACAATTCATTGAGAGAAAACTCAAACCATCAATTATGTTATAGTTCCAATCTATTTTGTTTTGAATTCACTCCTGACATTTTTATGTAGCTATTTCTTGATTTTTCCCTTTGATCTCCTATCTAATCCTTTTTCTAGATTTTATGGATGCATTTCTATATCAAACTTTGTTAATATTGAGGGTCTTCTTTTCAACGCATTCTTTTGTATCTGCGATATCTTATCTTTATTTTGATTTATCCTATATTATACAATGATTATTTCCTTCTATTTACTGCTGACCTTGAAATGAACAACAATATCAAGAAAGAAGACAATCACATTAAACTGTTTCAACTAAACTTAATAAAGACAATCCTTGGAAAACTAATTTAAACAACGTGGCAATGAAAGTCAGTTATCAGCTAGGAGACACAAACAAATCTAGAAACCGGTATTTGATGAAGCAAATCATATTATAACCAGATCACATATGTCCAACATTATTTTGATTTTCATTGAGAAACTTATGTTAACAACTTGGTATCAGTGAGGAGACACAAACAAATGCTATTTTTCTCTAGCTCAACAAAATACTTGATGTTGTATGCCTGTATTTGAGAACTGCCATGACCTGGAATATATATATCTGATCTAGACAAACATTTGACATTGTTTGAAAGGAACGGGAATAGTGAAATATCAGACCAAGCAAATTCATATATAAAGACGATAAAGGAAACACCATTTGCTAAAAGAAAATGACAACATACTTTTTGAAAACAAAAGTTGAAACTCAATTTTAGAGGAGGGGCCTCGGTGGCCGGGTGGTCTAAGTAGTTACTACTGTAATCACTAGCCAGTCAACACTGAGGTTGTGAGTTCAAACCCCGCTCGTGCGGGTGCACTCGACTCCAATCTTCAGTGACTAGGATTGTCAGTTTTCCTATCGAAGGTCGGTGGTTTTCTCCGGGCACTCCGGCTTCCTCCACAAAATAAAAACTGGCCGCCACAAAATAGCCCAAAAGCGGGGCTTAAAAGTGGCGTTAAAACACCAAAAATCTAAATTAAATCAATTTCAGAGGGGGCTTAACATGTATTGGCAATTTGTCCTAGTTCCTTTCTTTTGTATGAGTTGCCTTTGTACTAAGATATTTTTTACTAAAAACATCGGCGGTTTTCTGTGATTTTGAAGAAGGTTATCGACAACATTAATTTGGAATGTTTTAGTTTGATACAGGGTTATGAAGATATGAATTTAATTTTTAACATGTTATGAGGACATAAATTTGGTTGGAAAAATCAGAAACCTTTTTTAACTTACAGACGGACGATAGGTTTATTTGAATATGACTTGATTTAAACATTAACGGTACCAATTTTTCTGCACCAGATGCGAATTTGGACAATCAATGTCTCTTCAGTGATGCCCGAGGCCAAACTATTAGAAAATCAAAAACGTATTAAAAATATAAAGTGCTTATAAACCAAAAAGCACAAAAAGTATAGGCTTAACAGGGCAAGGAACAGAGGGATATGACTTCCTTAATCTAAATAATTTTCAAAATTGTGTAACAGCAATCTTAATAACACAATATCCATATTTTCATGCCAACACAGATGTACTGGCTGTTGGTCTGGTGATACACACAGGGACCAACAGTGTCCACCAGCAGAGGTATAAGAGGCGAAAGATACGAATAAGATATTCAAACTCAATAAATAAGGACGGATGATAAAAATATGGAATCTTTAAGATAAAAACTTTTTTCGCTAACACCTGCTGAAACACGTGACCATCTTGTTGAACTTAAAAGAATTTTATCGCAATATTAACCTTTAAAATGAAATAATTAATTCTATAAACTAATAGTTAAAGGTGATCTATGACAAACATATCGGCCTTTAATCTAGTTAAAGTTTAGTTGAAAGTGCTCTGTGTGACGTCCTGTTTGCATGAATACTAACATTAACATATAATATAATTGAATGTACAAAGGGATGCAGTTTGACACAATCAGTTACATTTGTTCCTACTATCAGTATTATCATTGTTGTCTTCAGTCTAACAAATTTGTATTAGAGCTTCAGACGTCTTGCATCAAATGCAAGTTGAAGAACTGCAAATTTAGTCCTACTTTGGTATATTGTCATTAAAGGCCGTGTCTCATATCTTATTGTCCTAAAGATTGTTTACAAAATGGCCATTTTACGCAAATATGTGAGTGTCGACATCTACAATGTTATCATAGTAATAACACAAATATAGATTCAAAATAATGTTGGAGGCCCCATCTTAGCTTATGTTCACATCGCATTATGTCATATATACCATTTCATGAAAAAATTATAATCTGCTACCCCTATGCCCTTCCCTCAGAGTTACAGTTTTTGTTGACCCATTTCTTTTCATAACTAGATCTACAAAAAGTTACAAAAAGAGGTGATCGAAAATTCAGATTGAAAGAGCTTATACAATTCAATCAACAGAAGGGAATTTAAAAGATTATTATGATTTCGTTAAAGATATATTCTACCTGCGGGCCTCAGTGGCCGAGTTGTCTAAGTAGCCGAACTACTGTGCCACTAGTCTGTCAGCAATGAGGTTGAGTTCGAATTAGGCACGTGGCAGGTTATTCGACTCCAATCTTAATTGACTAGGATAGTAAGTCTTCCTACCGAAGATCGTTTGTTCACTCTGGGCACTTCGGCTTCCACCACCAGTACAAATTTTACCACCACGAAATAGCACAATAGTGGCGTTAAACACAAAACAATCAAACAATCAATCATACAATCTTCCATCTCCAAAAACATAATTCCGTCTGTATGTATCTGTTGCCTTAGGATGGAAAGATCCGTAATTATGAAACAATGCTTGTAAAAACTTATTCTTTCCATCTAGATGAATTAATTTATTTAAGCGGTACCTAACACTTTGAATAAAATAGAGTTGGCTCGTTTAATTTTCATAAAATCTTGACAAAATATTTACTTTGACCTGCTGACAAAGATATAAAATTATCAAAAAATTTGAACCACACAATTTACAAGAATAATTTCATTGAATATATAGAAGTTTGAAAAACATTAATTTTGATTATTGAGAAGTTTGAGTTCTCTTTACCAAAACATTGTAGTACATGCATGTCATTAAAACCTTCAGCGGATTTTTAAAAAGTTTACTCTATTAGATGTTCTGTACCACCTAGTAGTATTATCATAGTGTTTACAAAATAGTGTTTTGTTTTAAATTTTAATTAAAACCATTGTGAAGACTATAATATGCTTATTTTCCATGATTATACATCTTGGTCTGATAGTTACTGTTTCTTATTCATTTAAAGTTTTCCAATATTATTTTACTGCACTACAATCTAAAAAGACGTAAAAAAAAAAAAAAAAAAAAAGCATAACTTAGAGGCAATAATAGTTACCGATGTTCAGATCTCGAAAATCGATTTAGAACTTATCAATTGGATAATTAAACAAAACGTGAGTTAATCGCATGAACTCTAAATATATCGAGAATGCGGGTGTCGACACGACAATGTAAGCATCCCCTGCGATGCCTGCATCACCCGCCATGCAGTTTCACACTCAGTCAAAATTTCATAATGAAAAATATGAAACAATGGATAAATGTACAGATGATTATTCTCGTACATAAATATCTAAGAGTGGAAAAACATGTATCTTGTGAGGTAATTCACAATCGCAAAGTTTCGGGTAACACATTTAGGAATAGTACATGTAAGTGTCGTATTAAATCGTTCTTCCTCGTTTTCTTGCTGGAGAAGATTTTGCATAAGGAACACATCCCTATTCCCTATACTATAAAGCCAAAATCATAACGCTGTGACAGTCATAGATCATGGTTTTTAAATCGCCATTAAAAAGTGCATACCTTCTAGTTTCGGTAATAACCTGAATGTGAAGTTCACTTTAAAAGATTAAAATATATAAAGATCAGCAATTCTATAATGCAGTGAACATACATGTATTTTTGTTTGAAAAAACAATCTGTTGAGCTTTTTCAGGAAGCCCAAAAACAGACATTAGGGATAAATGATAGCAAACAAACAAACAAAAATCAATCAATAATAAAAAAAGAAGATATTTATAAATAGAATAGAAATAATTAAAAAAACAAATCAAGAAAGTAAATTTGCAAATTAAAACAAAATCAACTCTTAGTTTCAAAATAACAACACTGCCACTGAAATATAATGTTATTTATTAAAACGATTGATCTGTTTATTTCAAAGAACTCTTAAATGTTGACGAATGAAAATGATACTAAATAAATGTTTTGCATCCGAAGCACTATTCTGGTTCTATAGAAAATGAAAGGATATGGAGTAAATGTACATGGGACAAAATCGCACACAATACATAGAAAACATACCAAATTATCAATGAACAGGGCTTTTATACCTTCATAAGAAACGCTCAACGGGAAATTTTAGAAAAAGTGATAAGTCACATCAGTATTAATGCACTGACTACCTTCGGGGATAAACAGTCTACCAGCAGTGATATTGGACCCGTGATAACAAATGAAAACAACACTTCGTAAATTTCTTGCGTACGAATCTTTTTGTGGATCTACATACAAAAGGAACGCATGAATTCAAACATTTGTAAACCAGGGATGCATAAATACGCAAAAACGTTAAGGCTAAATGAACAAATGGGACATTAAAAAAATAGGCGAATGCATCTAATATCACGTTTGCCTGAGGTAGTTTTGAACTTAGTTTCTTAGTAATTAATTGATTTATCTACGAAAATTTTGTTTTAGAAATGCCGGCCATTTTGAAAAGAAAAGAAAACAAATGAAGGTTTAAAATCTAAGGTATGTCAAATGAAAATATAAATAAAATCTTGACAAAGTAGACAATAGTATGTTCAATGACATGTATTAATTCGTAATGTAGCAAATGATAGAATGATTAATATCTGTACAATATATATGTCAGGTATCGTGTAGCTCACATTGTAGAAAAAAAGATAAACACTACATAATAGGGTCAAGAAAAAGTCATGAACTGGACAAAATATGTGTAGCAATTACTTAACTGACAATTTAAAAACATGACATAAGTATGAAAGAGTTCATTTTGTTATAAAAAGAAATATCAATAAGAAATTAGCTGAACAATAAAACTCCAAATGTATACAGTATATGCATTTTGTAATTTCTAGCGATCAAACTCATAATGGTTTCTGTTAGCCTAAAATGAAATGGACAACGATCATAGTTGTTAGGACAGAGACTGGTTGGCTTTGGAAGGCTGAAGCGTACTGCTTATATTGTAATGGTAACATAAATACAGATGTGTTTAACTGTATCACGAAGGGCCTCGGTTGCCGAGTGTTCTAAGTAGTTGAACTACTGTATCACTAGCTTGTCAACTCTGAGGTTGTGAGTTCGAATCCTACACGTGGGAGGTGCGATCGACTCCAATTTTAATTGACTAGGAGTGTTAGTTTTTCTACCGAAGGTCGGTGGTTCTCTCCGCGCACACCGGCTTTCTCCACTAATATGAACTGACAGCCACGAAATAGTGCTGAAAGTGGCGTTAAACACCAATCAATCAATCAATCAATCATTTAACTGTATCACGAGTCTGTAAATATTAATAAACAATATAAAGAAAGGGTGCTTAACATTCTTTGATTACTTTTTAAACAGTTTTTTCAAAAGAAAAAATAAGCGGCACACTTAGTCTCCTTTTTCTTAAATTTAAACGGTTGAGGTTTTTCCGTATTCACTAGATGCATACGCAACTTGATATTAATATATTTTTACAGTTAATCGAAAGTCTTCATGGATCATACAAACACATATTGAACGATGAATACGTTGATGACAATTTTAAAATCACTATCTTAGCTTTCTAAGTTATGTCTGGGGTGAGTTTGTTAAACTTTGCAGCATATATCGGTTAAATCAAGGTATAGTCATTGACCTAACAATTACTAGTTTGACGGCACTCAACGGTCAATCTTGTCCTGTCAGCTACATTTTTATGTATTAAATGAGAATTACTAACGCTCTTAATAGCAAAATGACGAGTTATATATGCAATGTCAAAAATGTTAATGTATCTATAAATCTTTAGTAAAAAATAATCATGCATAATCATTATTTATATAGGAGGCATTGCATTATACAAACAATCAATGCATAGTAGTATAATTTTTAATGATCATTTAAATATACTAGTATTTAGGTAAGGTAATAACCACCAGTTTCAAGACACATATGGAACAGTTTCTGCTTACCCTTCCGGAGCACCTGAGATCACCCTCATTTTTCGTTGGTTTTGTGCTGCTCAGTCTTAAGGTTCTTTGTTGTGTTTTGTGTACTGTTTGGTTATCTGTTGGTCTTTTTCAATTTTGTCCATGGCGTTGTCAGTTTATTTTCGACGTATGAGTTTGAATGTCCCTTTAATATATTTCGCCTCTCTTCTAGTCATTGACTGACATGTTTTTGATATCATATATTTTAATGCAAATGTTTTGTAGGTTATAAGTAAAGTTAAAAATATATAATCAACAATTGATCACGTGGGTAGTAAATATATTCAAGAAAAGCATACTTCAAATATTCTGTTTGAACTTTTTCTCCAGTAAAACACTTTCATAAAACCATATTCATGTAAACAAATTATGTTTCACATAAGGAAAATGTTTTGGATTGTTTTTCTTGTAAAGGAGCAGGGGCAATAAGCCCCTTATTTGGCCCAAATATTACTGCAAATTTAAAAGTTATCATACATATCCTTAAATTTGTCCTAACTAGACTAAGGTACAAGGTTTTCAAAAAATAAAAACAAATTTCACATTAAACGAGCTACCATGGCAACAAACCATGACGAAATTTGTATATTTTATAAAATTTCTTGAATTTCCTTGTTTTTCATCAAATTCTAAGTATATTTAAGATTTGCAAAGTATGTGCGCACCCAAGAAACAACTTTATATTTGGTGAGATTATTTCAATAGTTATAATAAAGCTTCTCTTAAATTATTTTGTTGTTTCTTGGCTGCGCACGATGTTTCCGTAATGGAAATAACGATGGAAAATTGCACAAATTCTGCATTTTTCATCTTTTTCATGAAAACGGTACATATTATGACGTAACTGTGACGTCATCATATAAACAATCTTATGTTTTTCATTTATATTTCTTCAGTCTATGCATTTCCAAACATTATGTGCCAATTTGAAATAGTTGTCAAACATTTTATTTTCTTGGGCCAAAACCGGGCCTTTATGCCCCTACTCCTTTTCAATATTGATCCTGTATTCTTTATTATATAATAATTATTTTTATAATATTCATATGTTATACCGTATGGAGTTGCCTTAAAGAAGTAATATGATGAATGTGGTGTTAATTTTTTCAGTTATATATTTGTCCACAAATAACAAGTTTTTCATATGTGACAAATGGGAAAAATTGTATTATTTTTATTTTCATTAAGTTTAGAAATAATGCATACATCAGAATCATGTAAATGGGACGCACTACATTATACAAAATATTAGTGTATTGTATCATAATTGATAGATGAATCACCCTGAATTTAAGAACAATTTCATCACAATGCTGGCCTTTTGATCGACAACAACATTGTTAAAGTTTGGGAATTGATATCTCAACAGTGAATCAGTAATCCAATTGGTTTTGATTGTATGCTCCTGTCGACATGTTTTTATGCTCATTTAAATTAGAATTTATACTTTATCGAAGACAACACACAACATTTTCAAAGTTCTTTAATTTTACTTTTAGATAAATTGATGATGTCCTATTACCCAATAACCCCCCTTTCAATGAGTGCTAGCATCTCATATATTCCATTGAACTTGATATATTGGCGAGGTCTGCTTTATGTCTTTTTTCCATCGATATTGACACAGATGAACTTGTACGACTAAACACTAGAACAGTTGACAACGTGATGATTTCAACTTTCCAACTGTAACCATCCCATTTCTCAACATACCCTACGTCCCATTGTATGACGTTTACATTTCACACTACGCTGGTTCTTGTTACCTCAAAATGAACTTTAAAAAGAGGTGCACCTTTCACTTAAACTGCCCAAACAGTCTTATGTGGAAGAACAACGGTAATTGATACTAAAAACGTTTTACGATCACCATCACGAATTGGTTGCCCAATATGATGTGTCGATGTGTCAACAATCTATCATCCTGTTTCGGAGGTCTTAGAAAAACAAAATTATTATCAAAATAGTCGTCTTGTGCTTAAATTTACCGATTTTGACCTAATCTCATTTAATAGTATGAGAAAAACAGCAATATTTACCGAATAACATTGCATTATAAAATGTATGTATTGTTCCTTGAGCAAACAACTGTAAGGTAAATCAAACAGATTTACATTGCTATACGGCTGGCATACGCTGAAATACTTCATGCCTAGGCAGTCAGTGAACTTGCTTTTTTTTTTATCTCGGTCATAGAAAGTAAAATATCATCCAATCAGTATAAACTTCCGGTTTGTGGTTTAGAAACATAATTGTTTATATAGCATATTAGCACAATAAACTAATTATAGTAAATTCTTTTAGACGTGTCGGCATTTATTGACGTCATAATCGAAATATGACAGAATACAATTACTGAATGTGATATGCTTTAAAGAAAGAATTATACTTTTTATTACTGACTTAACGATTTGCTTTAATTTAGCTTAATAATTTTGATATTTATTATATTATAGAACGTTTATTTGATGAACATAGATTTTGACTAATCACAGTTATTTTGTGTCAGATTTGTCTCTTGCTCCTGCTGGTCCTAGAAAGATGGTAAATAAACTCATCATAGATACCAGGATTGAAATATGGTACACAAGACGCGCGTTTCGTCTACAAAAGGCTCATTAGTGACGCTAGAATAAAAAAAGTTTAAAAGGCCAAGTTAACATACGATTCCTTCAGTGTTTGTTTGTCGTAGTGGATTTATGAAATCTGAACATCGGTTAACATCACTTGCGTGTTATTAAACCTATAAACAATGATTGCAACAATGATCAGCAAGACAAGATTTTTTAATAAATTGACATTTAACTTCTAAAGTGAGTTTTCGTCCTGAAAATACCAATCTTTTCCATTTTAATACTATAATAGAAACAGATAAAACAGCAAAGATGATCAGCTTAATAAAATATACAAATAATCAAACATAACGGATTGCAATTAAGGTGAAAATAAGTATCAAAATGACATACTTTTGTCAGGTGAGCAATTAAGGCTCTTAGTATCATCTGCTATTTGGTTCAGTAATCCTTTATCACAATGTTAAGGTACATGATTGATGGATTGTTTTTTTTTAGAACATTTTAGGACACCATTCAAAGTTTTCCTGTAAGGCTGACGAATTCGAACGAACTAACGCTGTAATAGCAGAGAGCTTACCAGAATAATCATGTATACCAATTAAACGGCAATAAAACTAGCAGCACACATTTTACATACTTCAAATTTATCGGTTCTGGCGAAATTGTAGCGGGATAGTTTCTTCTCATGATCTCAACTTGGAATTGAACAGTTTATCGAATTTATTTCAAACGCGAAACATTAAATACATGTAACAAAACCTACCAATTATACATGCATCCCTTACAAATGTTAATAATTTAAAATATTATCATTGAATGGTATCAAAACAAAAAGAAATCAGCCAGTAAGTAATCTTATTTGATCATTTGATGGCGGATAAGGTGGCGATAACTAAACTCCAGCTATACACATTTCTGTTATAAAAATATTCTTACGTCTGGGAGATTTAAGTACATTTATACTGGAGACATGATGAAATATTTACAAATTACTAAAATAACTGAAATACGGGATTTCAGATTAAAAGCATTCCTGCTGTTCACATGTCACATAAGATAAGTACAAGTCATGTTTTACATCTATGTGTGTATGTTAATTTGTTGTCAAGCGTAATTTTTATGTTGATGATATATATTTACATCCGTAGCAATGTAACACATTCATGTCTGTCCTATAAATGATTTACCGACAACACAATGGAGTTCAAGGAGAAACATGTTTTGATGGAAAGAACACATTACTCTGACAGCATAAGATAGCTATGTAATTGCCAAATTCATTGTCATGTTTCACAATGATACATTAAACTGTCCATATCTATATAAGACTGGACAAGGTAACGACCAGTCTCATAGATTGGTTATGTTAACACGTTTTTGTATAATATCCAAAATGGAATAATATTACAAAACGTACATATCAGAAAATCTCTTTGTACTAAAGTGTCGACAAAGATGCAAAAGGTGCATTTATTTAGATTATTAGTTGCAACTTTTGTATCTGACGTTTCTGGAAACTTTATAAATTGACCCCCTTAGCAATCTCCATTTTTAAGGGGAAATCAGGTACACCAGAAAACATTGTTCGTGTGCATTAGATTTTATACCATATGGACCGTAATCACTGTGAATGTTACAGTAGCGATTGTAAATTTCTGACTTTTATCTGAAATCTAGACAAACGTTAAAAAGTAATCTTTCGGCTGTAATTTGACAATTGGTGTTAACCATTTAACTGTTATGTTCCAATGTTCATTTACTCATCCTAACTTACATTTTATTGTTATAGCTACAGAAGAAATTGCTGAGAATTTCAGTGTGGGCAAAGCAATCATGAGAATTCAATATGTTAACTAATTTCATTAATTTCCACACTGTCGCTCGCGAGACATGCACTTATAAATTATGTTTTATCTATAAAAATATCTTAATTTTTATGTAAATATGTTTTTTCTGAAAAAGTACGCAATCATGAAATTTCAAAAACTGTTATATGTTACCTCATTTCATTAATTTCCACTCTGTCTCTTACAAGACATGCAGAAATGAAGTTTTTTTTATCTTTATATCTAAATTATTAATGATGTAATGCTGAATAAATTACTACAACTGTTAATTATTTTGCACCGTCTTAACTTAATATATTAGTAGTGTGTGCACACGGTAACAATTGACTGCAGTGTATCTATCTTATCTTCCCTGCCAAAACAATAATGAAACCCCCTTTCTATTATGACAGCTAGGAAAACGTATAATGCGGACACAAAATATTAATATTTATTCATATATAAGTTTCATTACTTAAATTTTCTCAAACGGGTCTGGATAAGTAAGAGGTAAAAGTAGTATACTGATTTTTAAACATGTAAAAACCCTTCATTTATGCAAATGAAAAACAAAAACACGGAGGGAATCCTATAAACTCCAAACAATGTAAACCGGTTGCGTTGGCAGTATAAACGTTTTGCTATGCGTACATCGACCGTCACGCGAATCCAAATTCAGCCAGATAGTCAAAATAGGTAATATGTCACTGTCGGTTAATTTACATATAAGACGATTATTTTTGTGTCTAGAGATCTAACACCGCGAAAACATAGACTGATAATTTCGGTCATTGTAGATCAAAATAACACTTATGTAATCTCTATGTTAGTCTTTCTTCCTCGTCACCCGTAACTTGGTTTCAATACATTTTCGACTCAACTTCCTAGCGTCATGAACATTTGAAAATACATATCTTTATTGTTTACATTTGAAACTAACAATACTATTCCCTGTTCAATAATTGTGTTAATATTTAGTTCAAAATAAACAGACTTGAAAGTTGAAAAATGAAATTTACACTTAATATATTTCGTGAGTCCGAGGCGCTTTTCTCCATTTACTGTCATCAGAGACCCTCAAACATAATCATTTGCAAAATAGTGATGTATAGATACATTTCGTGTGTCCGAGGCGCTTTTCTCTATTTACTGTCATCAGAGACCCTCAAACATAATCATTTGCAAAATAGTGATGTATAGATACGTAGAAAAAATATGAGCTATACGACCAAAGGAGACATATAGATAAAATAATCAAATCAGTGTAAGGAAATTTGCATGAGGGAGTTAAACAGGTCGAACACAAACTTTATTTTCAATTTCTGTGTATTAATTATTTTTACAAATTTTCTCTTCACATGAGCGAGATTTCATTATATGTAAAATACTTGATACAGTAAGTTAATTAAAAGTCCTTGACCAGATTTGTTTTTAATTCGTGTATCGTTTTTATTGTTGAAAACAGAAAGGTTTTTATTTCATCTTAGCTTCTAGTCAACAGAAAATAAATTATATTTATGTCAGAATGTATTTGTAAGGATCAGTCTACGAGTTAATCTCTTGTACAGCGGCCAAAATTTTAATTTGTTTATTTAGTTATAATCTTATAACAAACTAAGCGACAAATGTCTTCAAATTGACACTATGTAAAGTATTAAATAAATACTAGTCTAGATAAGTAGTAGTGAATATACAGAAGCTATTAAAGGTCTGCCATCAACACAAAAGGTCACTCAATACAAAAACATAACGATATACCTTTAATTACTCTCTGAAATGATTACTGAATTGGAATATGAACATGAAGCGTGGTTAAAATTCTTTTAAATGAAAATATCACCAATAGTTCTTGCACTGTGGTTTTGCTGTTTCAATAGTTGATTTTGTTCCTTTTTCTTGTCAAATTGTGTAACATTTGTTTTACCTTTTATTTAATTTCCATGCTATCCCATCTGGTGTGTGCTGCTGGTATTGTATGGAGAGACTAGTGCTTTTTTATTGGGATATAAATTCATATTCTACGCAAAAATTATTAATCACATGCAAAATGGTAATATTTCCTGTCGGAAAACTAATAATTAACTAAAAAAACGGAAAGACTACCGTAATTGACTGCTATCAAACGTAACATCTACTTAGTAATGTCCGTTTTACCGGCACTAACACGCTAATTGCAATCAATTGACATAAGCAATCAGAGTAAACATTACCGCCTCAAAAACACAAGAGTCAATCAATGGAGTCAAATAACCCTTTGGTAGTATTTAGCTGACCAGTTACTTGAAGCTGCATTTAGAAGAACAATGAAGTATTTGTTTAGACATTATTCCTTTATTTCGTTTATAATTTTATGAAAGGTACGGGGTTGACGTCATTGAGCAAAACAAAAAAGACATATGCATATCAATATACAGTTTCCAATGATAGATGTATCTAAATAAGATATTTAGATCTCGATCGAACCGATTCTGGGAAATTTGTTAAGAAAAAGGAATGATAAGGCAATTTTTTGGCGCCTTGAATTAAAAAAAATATGATAGATCAATCAAATAGCCTTTTATAGATTTTCATAATATATGATATGCTAGAACTGTCAGACCTGACAAACAATTATTATTTAATATTAGAGGATGCAGGTGTACACAATTGTTTGTACAATTTAAAACGTTTCAACCATTTCCTTTTTTTGGATATTTTATTAAACAACAGCATTTTTAAGAGTCAAGCGTCAAGGTGTAAATTATGCACATCATTTACCTGAAAAATAAACCAGTTTCACAAATCTACAAAAATACATAAGAATTTCTCCAATAACAGTGTCAGAATTTAAAATATGCTGAACCTAATGGAATTTGAAGAATACAAGTTTCCAAATAAAACGCAGTAACCAATTTACAACTTTTAAGTAAGATTGATATAGTTAGCAAATTTAAAGTTGTTGACATGTTGGGTCATTTCATAAACAGGCATCGTTTCTCCACTTCACTACTGAAAAGACAAATATCAATATTGAATATATGGCTTTTCGGTCTGTTGCCCTACTTAGACATTCTTTTTAATATTGTTGTTTCTACTATAACCTCAAAGTTCAGACACGAAGTTGTCATATTGTTATTTTAAGTGAAGAATTGAAGACTTTAAAAAAATTAAAGCTGGGGACAGTGGACCTACCACGTTGCCCAAAGAAAGCATAAAGTTGATCATTCAACCTCAATATAGCATATATATTTGTCATAAGGAACTAGTTTGTTTAAAGAAAAGACATTTATAATTGTGATGAAATATATATATATCTTATCCTAGAATTCGTGTGAAATTGTAATCAGAATATAATTGTCCATTTATCACCTGAACTGAGGTACTGCAAATAATATTCGTATATGTAAGCTGTTTGATGCACTATTTAACACAAAGTATGATACTAATAAAAAGACCAAATAATATCATTCATTCATGGCAAATTGTTAATGTTTCTTCCAGTAAAAGTAACACATCTGTGCATATGCTTTTACCAAATGTATCTTGTAAAAACGATAACGTTACCGATTTCACTGCACCAGATGCACATTTCGACATTAAATGTCCCTTCAAAGATGCTCGAGGCCAAAATATGTGAAATCTAAAGCTTATTTTAAAACGAAGAGCTTATAAATTATATACAGTCATGAAAGATATTAAAAAAATATACAAAAAGGTAAAAGTGTAAGTTTTAAGAGGAAATGCACTTACTCAAGCTTTTACTCGCAATTTGGTGTAAAAACAAAGGGATATGTTTAGTCCTTATCTTTGCACGATCTTCGTAATTTTTATGAATGGAACATAATTGATAATTGGTTTGTGTTTTGTGTTTTGTATTTTCCGCAAAAGAATGATATATGGATGCGGATGGTATAACTTGAACAGGAACTGAAAGGGATCAGAATAAATGTATAGATGATAGGAAAGTTCAGCTTTAAATCGACTCCAATTTGGTCTTATCCTAACGAAAAAAGCTGGTCCCATATAAACTTACATTAATACAACTAAGTGTTTCTTTGGAAGAGGACAGTTTCTAATTAATACATACTCTCAATGTTCCCATGACCAAACCACGCCTTGATAATTCGCGTATTATTTGCATAATTGGGAATCTAGTGGCATGTTTAGTTGCCTGCGCTTACACTAATGATGTTGGATCGTGTTATTCATTGATAGACCAGTTTAATATATTCGACCACGTTCGTAACTGATATGAACAATATGGCTTTGAAAACTAAAGAACAGAATGTGTTTAAAATAAAAAATGGCGGTTTGCATACGCTTTACTTGTGTTAATTCTACTCAATATTCACACAAGAAAGAAATCAATGTAATACATTACACTATTTGTACTTCTGATTTCAAAAATTGTATATTTACACAAATGTTCAAGTAGTTTGAAAAATTATAGAACTTAAGCGATATTTTTGAGTTATTCGATGTGTGAAGAAGACAAATTTACCAAGAAGTGCATATTTTGATTCGTTTTTGAATGAATGGAAATATGTTTATCTTATAATCAACCATATTTTACATCAATGCAAAATAGCTTTATTTAGATACTCCAACATTATTAAATGTTGTTGCTGGTAAAAAAAAACTCTTGGAGATACCAGGATTAAAATTGTGTATGCCAAGCGCGCGTTCCGTTTAAAAAAGACTAATTAGTGACGCTCGAATCAAAGAATTTGAAATTGCCAAATAAAGAACGAAATTGAAGATCATTGATTAGATTAATATCAATAATGTTGTATCAGTTTTGCAACATTCATCTGATTTTCTCTTCTAAAATTGATTTCTACAATTACATGTTTTTTTTCTTAAGTTTAGTTGTTATTTACTGTAATCGTTAAATATCATTTTGAGTCGATGCTGACCATGGCGTGAACAGCACGCTGCTTAAGAAAAAGATAATGATTAATTTAATCGCATTATTTTGATACCCCTGACCTTGACAAATACTTCTTCGACCTTTAGGATATGACCAGTATGCGTTCCAAACCAGATATTTGTTATAATATCCAAATGATTAATCTTCGATAGAACATTTCCAAAGTATGTCATTGAACATCAGCTTAGTCAAAAAACTTTTTCTATTTTATTATATATATCATGTATACCGAATATATACAGTAACTGCTTAATATGTCTTACAATAACAATAAACTGCATTTAACGATTCGCTTAAAGTGTTAAAGGTTTGGTTTTGTACATCTATATAATGCCGACTTGAATACTAGAATATTGAGTAACATGCAAACAGAAAGATATATTATTAAAAGTTTTCAATTGTTTACTTGTACATAAACAAATATGTGGTATATAAACTAAAAAGGGCATATAAAGTACCAAATTGAAGAGCATTGAGGACCCACATTTCCGAAAGATTTTGCCAAATACAGGTTATGTGTAGTTTATCTATTCCTGGGGTATACGTAAATGACATGAGTGACCAATGACACAAAAACCCTAAATGCCATATTGGTCAACATACGGCATTCATCAACAGACAGCTGTCGATACAATATGTTAAACTCTAGTTTGGCCCGTACCTTACATAATTGTTCTTAATTAGTTTTAGAAAAATAATTAATTAACTGCCATTTACACCAAATTTTCATCATATTGATAAAGTAAAGATTACAAATACGGATGGTCGACCCATTATTTAGATCATTCGTATGGTTTTTCGATGTCAAACAGTGTGATAATTTCGCAATTATTATATCTTAAAGCTAACAACAGTTAGGTCTAAGACAGTAGTTCATTACATTAAGCGGATTCCATTCACCTTTCTAAAGACAACAACCCTGGGAAAACGTATAAAAGCTATTTGGCATTGAAAAGTATATAGCTACGTACTTATCTACAAGCACAGAAATTTTTTATCTGGATAGACAATTTCCAATATTTCTATTCTGTTTACGTAACTCTCAGCCCTAAAATGTAAATTGCATGATGCAATGGAGTAAGGTTTACGGTAACTAGTTTTAAGAATACAACAGTGAATGAAAGAAGAAATTTATAAGAAATAATTGATTTTCATTTCTGTCGGGGAAGCAAAATATCAGGTCAATTTAAAAGGCCGCGGATAAAAGTACAGTATCGTTATGTTAAAAAGCTATGCCAACAGCTGTGAATCCTATAGAATTTCATATCTAGAATAATTATAGTAAAATCAAAAAGACTTTTATTTCAATTTTAACCTTGGAATTTAGAACATTTTAAATTATTTTAATTCATTGAGATGTTGATATAATTCATTTACTTGTAAAAATACTAATTGACAAAATAACAATTTTGTATTAGGTTTGTGTTTGTTCACCATGTATTACGACATTTCTGTAGTGTATGATAACTATTGTTAATAACGAGAACCAGTTAACCAACAAAAAGTCGCAATTCGACAAATAGGAGAACGTACCAAACAAGCACTGTATTGCGTCTTTTATTCGAAAATTAAACAGATTTTCAAATATTATCCTTTAGATGTTCTCGGCTGTTAACAGTATTATCATTTTTGAACTGTCTGACAAATTTGCATTAAGTCTTCAAACGTGTTGCATTTAAATGAACATTACTTAAACTGACAAAATATCCTCACTTTGAGATCTTGTCACAAAAATTAAGATTTGAGCCAAGTCTCTCCCAATAAATATAGTTTGATACTAGAGCTCCTATTTAAAGATGTTAATGTTTGTAAAGTATCGACTTGTTTAGGTCTTGGTTCATGTTTAATTTGTTTAAAGGTTAATATTGAAATGTTCATTTAAGGGAAGTATTTCCAGTTCGATATCTTAATAACATCATTATTTCATCTTAAGTGACATTCCTGCCCTTCTTTTATCATGATAATATCATCATATTCATTATTAAACTATCGGACTAGCATGTTTTAAAGCCTTGATGAATTTCAGTATGTTTTCAGTTGCAGGCGCCACGTGATAGTGCTTATAATTCAAGAGAGGCGAAAGATACCAAAGAGACATTCAAACTCGAAATGTCGAAAATAAACAGACAGAGCCATGACTAAAAAAAGGAAAAGACGAAACGACAAACAGAAAGATAACAAAACACAACATAAAAACTAAGGACTGAGCAACACAAAACCAACGAATTACCTGGGATGATCTCAGGTGCTCCGGAAGTGAAAGCAGATCTTGCATCATATGTGGCACCCGTCGTGTTGCTCATGTAAGTACATGCCCGGTGATAAGTCTAATTCGGTAGGTCACATTCGGGTAAAAAGGAGGACGGGATTGCGTTTACGACGATTGGAACACATAAGTCGTCATTAGTGAAACAGATATTCCATAACGGTCAACCAACTCGTGATGGTGTCCGTAAAATTTTCGAAGGGATGATTTCAACTTCACCACTTTGAACTCTTGGTTTGATAGCTTCCTTGTGAGCAGCAACCCTCTATCAAGGAAATCATTATAGGAGACGCAAGACCTGGAGTGTCGTATCAACTGGGAGATATTTACTCCATACGCAGGAGCTGCTGGAATTGAAAATTTATAATTGGGAAGTTAAAATCATCTTCTTTGTCATAAAGTTTTGTTCTCATTCGACTAGCATTGTCAATTTTTAGATGTAAGTAAAAATATGAGGCAGACTTAATTGTCCCTGGTGTATCCTTTAATTCAATTTAGATGGGATAGTTGGGTTCAACATATAGACACCAAACTTTAACCTAAACTTAAACTTAAACCTTACCATTAGTCATACAACATTTCTGGAAGACAAACATTTTTGCCCTCAGCCTCGAGATTTACTGTTTTTAAGTAGTTCCTTATCTTAAGCTATAAAATGACAAGATAAAATACACAGATTCATATGGTCGTAAATCAAATAAAAAAGAACTAGGACTACGCCTTTTAAGTGACAATCTAATAAATAATAATAATTTTAAAAAATGACACTGGACCTTAGATAATGTCAGGTGGATGCTGATTTACAATACAACTGATTCTATGTTGGTTCGGTTTTTTTTCCTTAATCGTTTAGATTTCGCCAAAATGTCCTCTCACTGAAATACAGTTTATAATAGCAAAAACAAATGACAGGGACAAAAAGCAAATATATTCTCATAGTGAGCAATTGGAATAAAAACGAAATCAATTCACCGCGAGGTGAACATCAGCAGGTGTTTTGTTTGACGATAAATCTGTTTAATGTTTAAGAAAATAGAAAAACAGGCATCAGGAACAAATTTGGGTAAAAACAAAATGTATAAACAAACTATTAATTAAATAAATAAATAGTAATGAATTATCGAATTTAAATTGAAAACAAAATCTATACAAAATTACATCGCTGTCGTTTTAACATATTTTAACAAATTATCATTCATCCAAGCGGTTAATCTGTTTATATTAAATAAGTTCTAACAATGTAGCTAAGCTGACAAATTGAAAAAGACAAAAATGCTAAATATCTAAGCCATGTCAGTTGAACTATTTAATACGGACGAGATAGACAATGTTATGTCCATTTAACAAATACAAATATTTAAATGGACAAGTGATTGATATTTTACGACTTATATGTCATGTAGATGACAATGCAAAAAAATATAAACAAACAATAAATAACAGGGTCAAGGAAGTGTCATAGAACTGGACATAAACTATGAAACATATGATGGACTGACAATTTAAAAACACAACATTAAATATAAAAGAACCCTGTATTTTGTAAATACAAAAAAAAAAAAAAAAAAAAAGAAAGAAAGAAAATCTATGCTTATATAATAAAACCCAATCATCAAGAAACTAGAAGAATTATAAGTTTGCCAATTTACAGTATTTATGCATATATTTTTCGAGTTATAATGATTGAATTAATTAAACAGAGGTAGAAATCTTTCAACAATTATTGACATTGTCATTGGTGAGTAAATTAAGAAAAAAGATGAGCTTTTAAGGTGGAACGGTAATATTTACTTCCTTAGAACTAGCTTGTTTTTTTGTGTATTTAGGTCAATGTATCTTAACACTGTGACTGGAAAAAAATACAGCATCTACTGAAGATATTTTTTAAAGCTGGAGGATGAATCAGGTGTAGAAAAATATGAAATAATTTTACATATAATTGAAAAAAAAAATTTTTAAGATTAAAAAAAAATATTTTTCAAGCTAAAAGGCATCAGAACACTAGTGGCCTTCCTGTGTATGTAGGTTCTTGGTCAGTGTTAGAAAATGGTGACAATTCTAAAAAGGTTATCAAAAATCCTATTCCTCAGAAAATATAACAGTTTTACACAAAGAAACTGTCCAAAAATAAAATATCAATACATCTTTGGGACAACTTTAAAATACCAAAAACGAAAACACTTCTTAACAGGACAATTTTATCAATTCTGTGTATGTTTTCCCCATTAAGTGAGGATAAAAAACATTATTGTCACATGTTTAAAGCATTTTTGCAAAATGCTTTATTTTCATTATTTATAAAATGCTTGTTTTCAGTTTCAAACTAACGTATTATTTGTACGGCATATAAGTTACATACTATGCATATTCATTGACCTTATGAGTACAGTATACGAGGCGAACGCCACATAAGAAACACTGTCATTCTGATAACTATACTTTGATTGATTTAATAGAAATGATACTTTTATTAATTTACGAAGGATGACCAACATTGTTTTATTACAATTACATGTTATATGTCTATACATTTATAACACGATTTTCCTTTTGTGAAAGATATAAAAATACTATCATTCGCTAAGAAATAATATATATTTATCACTTGTATGTATATCGGATATTTTACATATTTTAATCGTTTGCTATAATTTACGAGAATACTTCATGTAGCATTAAATAACATTACAAATTAATGTATAATATATTGACATAAGAGTACTTGTTTTAAAATATAATAATTCTTAAAGAATTCGAGAATAACGTTTCGTGTATTTGAAGATCTCCTTGTTTAGGATTAGCCGGTGACAACTATCCAAAGACAGTAGTGTTTTGGAACATACGAAAACCATGCGATGAGCTATCATACAGAACAGATAATATCCAAAATGCAGTTAACTTCTGCGAAAAAATAATGCGTGATTTTGCAATATTGACGCCATGGTTAAGCACAACTTCATATGAATAACAAATCAAAATATGGCGTTCTAAGTACTGCTTGTACACCTTTAGGACATAGCAATGAAATCAACAGAGAAATTAATCAGCAGGACATTTATTTGGATTATGTCATTCTGAATTATGACGTGGATTTGTCCCTTAAACAAAAAATGTAATTTTTATAAGCACATATTTTGTCGGACATCTATGGAATGTCTGATATAATCCTTTTTTTTTTCCTAAAACATGAATTTCGGAATAAGTTTGCAGAAGAAATCGAATTAAAATAAGAAGATCTGGTATGACTGCCAATGAGACAATCCTCCATCAGAGACCAAATGACATAGAAGTTTACAACTATAGGTCACCGTACGGCCTTCACTGTCCAGACAAAAGTAGAGCATCATTTGTACTTGGACATTTAAACATTTTGTTCTTTCCATTTCATCATGCAATATATCTCGCTCGCTCTATGCATTTTGTACGCAAAAAGGCAGATTTACATAGCTAAACGACAAGCATACTGCGAATACCTGCGTAGCCAAGCAGTCAGTGACCTTCCGTTTATCTATACCAAGAGAAAGTACATTGTGAATGCCTGCCAATCAGAACACACTTCTTGTTTTGTGGTTCCCCCAAAGAGTTGTTTATAAACAAATGCAAGACCGTCAAAACATTATTGTAAGTTCCTTCAGTCGTTAAGACATTCGTTAGTGTCATAATTACAAAATGACAGACAGCAATTAATCGAATTGTTATACTAACTAAACAATCAATAAGACATTCTGAAAATGACAAAAAGGCATTTATCGGTTTTTCTCATATTTCATACATTTATTATATTCAGGCATATACACTGGTGACATTGGTGACATTCTTAAAAGCGATGAAACAGTTTAAGGGTGATGCATTAGTTTGGTGTAACAATAGAGATCATTTTATTAGGCTTTGCTGACATCCTTAGTATATTTTGGTCTATAAAAATCATATATCTCTTTTCTTTTTATTATCTTCGTATTCAATGCATCTGACATGTCTGAAACTGTCGCTCTTGATGATATATTAAAATCTGCCTTATTTATTGCTTAAAATTAATTTCTGGTTAAAAGTAACAGCTTCTTAAGTTTGTAAATAATATAGTTAATCCGAGTACATCATAGATCCTATTTGTAATGTATTTGTCTGTTCTTTGCTTTTATGGATAAATTGCAGCTATCATTTGTATTTCAATCAGTTAATAGGCACTTTCGACAGTTGTCTTTCTAAGATTTCCCTTAGATTATGCTCAAACTTTTAACATTGTTTAATTTTGGAACGGATATTGTTATATTTATTTTCCAAATTTCGATCAATATTTTTTAAAAAGTGAACAACGTGGAAATAATATCATTTACGGCTTTACAGCTTTACGTTGTAGGGTATTAGATCCTTCATGAACAGCGTTCGATCGGGGACAAAGAGACAAGGTAACAGAGAAACCATGAAATCACTATGCATATAAATAAATAATAAGCAATATAAAACCTAACCAAATAAGGTATAAAAACCTATACAAAATTGTAAGCTGAAAATATCTCCATGTACACTAGCTATATAGATTCTAATTATGAAGGCAAATAATACCAATACTCTACCTGTTTGGTATTTTATTCACTTTCAATATTTATTTTCTGATGTTTTTGAAATCAGACATTAGCAAATGCTTTGCTCCACATTAAATGATTTACTATTTTAAGTCATTTAAAATCTAATTGAACCTTTCTCTCAGTATAATACAAAAAAAAAAAAAAAAAAAACTATTTTATAATATTAAATCTGTGACAAGTACACATTGGATATCACAAAGCATTATAGCCAACTATACGGTATGGGTTTTTTTCATTGTTGAAGGCCGTATGGTTGCCTATTATTGCTTATTTGAACTTTGGTGGATAGTTGTCTCATTGGCAATCATACCTTATCTCCTTATTTTTATATGTATAGCAGAATAATAGCAGTTAACTGTGTTGTCTTAAAACGATACAGCTGGTTTACCTCTGATGAATTTTACTTCATTTATAACATAGAGATAATATTCATCATTCCTAGTTAAAAATATATAACGAGGATCTTCCGTCAAGTCAATGTGTTACCTTAGACAGATGATATAAATTGTTTGTCACATTAGGTTAGTACTAGTAGTTGTTTGATTTATGTTGCTCGATTTCTTCTCACGTGTCCTGTGCAATGTTGATGAGACAGATATATCATGTATACCAGTCTGTCCTACAAAATTATTTACCTACATAAAAAAAGAGTTCAAGGAGAAGTTTATTCTTTTAGCTTACAAAAAAAAGATGTTATAATTGACACTAGTATGTTAAGACACTAGAAAAAAATAATATGGAAATGGTTGTCTAGTGCTTTCTAATAGTCAGACTCGAAAATGACAGTGTATAATATACAGAAACTGTATTCATATTTTAGCATCATTAACTTTTCGTTTTGGTATTTCAACCAACATCAACTATAATATGTTCGTGCAATTACATATAATCAAATAGTCGCATTTTACCCTTAACCAGAATAGCAACAACAAAAAAAACAACAACATAAAAACAACTAAAAACTTAATTTTAAAACCTTGCAACTCAGACGCTACAATCAGTTTTAATATTTAACATCAGTAAAGCTCAGACAACCACTTACAAAAGAACTTCATCCTCAAGTATATCAAAGAAAACTTCTAAAATTGTCAAGAATTTTTTTGATGACAAAACAATCGTGAAATCAGAAAATTTAGTATGTTTACCTTTCACAAGACATGCGCTTTGGAAGGTGTTTATTCTCTTTTCTTTTGTTACTGATGATGCATAGTTGTTTTGTGTATAGAAGGATTTGAATGAACTTGAGGCGGCCACAAATGCAAACATATTTGTAGAAATTCTTTGTAATATAGATAATCCCTTTTTTTAAATAACATTTGAGCTAGTTTTATATGAACATATGTGTGTGTGTTCTCAATCACTGAAAGGTTCAAATTTAAAGTATTATATACTCAAATAAAAACATTTGGTAAAAAATGATTTTGATGTTTAAAACATTTTGACAGAATGCCTTTGGTATTTGTTTTTGTTTTTTTTTTTTTTTACCTTTTGAACATTTATATTTATGTTTTTCTTACTCCCTTGACGGAAGTTCAGATATTTCGACAGACAGGAAACAAATAGTATTTCAATTAATAATACAGGAGAAATTCTTCAACAGTCTTGCATCTTTGCACCTCCTTAGTATTAGTATTTGCATACGGAAATAATTAACTGCAATATACCTATCTTATCTTGTATGCCAAAATAATAATGAAACACCCTTACCGTTATGACAGCTTGGCATGTATATCTGTCTAATATTGCGTTATTATTCTGTTTTACTTGATAAAAATGTTAATTAAACAGAATTAAAAAAAAAAGGTTATCGTAGGAAATGAGTAAGATAAAAAAAAAGAAAAAAAAAAAGATACACACACTCAATATACACAGCGTACTAAATGCGGAAGACATATTATATCCATATCATTTTATTCCTAAAATCTGATTTTGAGAATTGGATTGTAAATTATGACAAAACAAAATAAAATGCTTTCATACGTTACAGAAAAGAAATGTGTACCTTTTTGGGGTTGTCACTCAAATATAAAACCCACCAATTGCATTGTCCCTTTGGTGATTTTTTGTCCTACTGCATAAAAACGGTAGCAGCGAAGACCAAATACTTTTTTAGTCTAGAAAGATTTAATCGAAATGTGTTTTTGATAATTGTAACCAATAAAATTAAAAAGTATAACAGAAATACCGAACTCCAAGGCAAATTAAAAAGGAGGTCCATTAAAACCCACAAAATCATTCTTTATCAACCAAGGGAAAAAATGAAAAACAATTGGGATATTCTAGACTAAGTACAGGCATGTTCCAAAGAAAATGATGGGTTAAACCTTGTTTTTTATGCTAAACCTGCCAATTGTATGACAGTTGTCCATAGTTCCGTTATATTGACAAAATTGATCATAGTTTATATTATATCTCAGTTCTCCGAATCTTGCCTCTAGCTAAGAAGCCAGTTGTTCATAAGAGTAGTTTTACATACTTATGTTGTTCTTTTAAATTAAAAAAACTGTCACTAATGCTCGGTATTCCTTAATCCTGTTTATTTTCCATCGAATTTTTATAAATTGTTAATCTCATTTGTTAAAATAAACAGACGTCAAATTTAGGTCAACCTATACACCCACTTCTTAACCGATTTATTGGATTTATTTTTACAAGTTTAAATCTTCTTTACACGAAGTTGTTACTAAGATCAGACATGTATGACATTTGATATAGTATCCGAATTAAAAGTACTAGAACCGGATATTCAAATTATACATGTATGACTGAATCGTGTTATTTTTACTGTTTAAAAGTGAAAGATGATATTTTATTTCAGATTTTTTGTTCAAAATAAAATTAATAGCCATTATAGTAACTCATTTTGAAAGAATTAATGACAAACGTTACATTAAAACAATTACATGGTAGCCAAAACGCTAGTAAATGTATTTCAAATACTGTGGATTAATTCATTTTCGTGGTTTGAGGAAAATATTGTATATTTGCTGATATTTGATTTTTGTCAAAGTCAGCATACAACTAATAGATAATTGGCACTTCGTTGAACATCAAAATTCGTAGTTTACCTTTTCCCACTAAATCCACGAAAATTTGTATCCTACGAATATTAATGTATCTATAGTATGGAAAATTATTGTAACCTCATGGTTCCACTAACAAGAAGTCAACATAAATGTAGATATATGTTATTTTATACATGAATGAGACACCAACCCAACCACAACAAAAACGTAACATAGAATTGACTATACGATATGTCAAATATTTAAATACGAAAAGTAGTAAATAAATATTTTGGACAATAACAAATCAATTTTATTGTCATTAAACATTTTCAGTGTGTTTGTGGCAATATAAATTTAAACAAACAATAAACAACAAAATAAAAACAAAACAGTATTCAAAAACAAAACATAAGTGATAAATTTACAATATTACAATGAGACCTCTGCCCTCAGTTCTAATGACCTTTTGAAAAGAAGCCAATAGTTCTAACATGTCTAAAAGAAGCGGGGTTTAATATATAAAATAATTTTTAACAAAGAACGAGCATGAATTCCTCTTAGGAGGACAACTTTTAAGATATAACTACATGTGAAGTCACCTACGGACGTGATTAATGTCTTGAGCCTAGCATATGAACATATTAGTTGTTTTTCATATTTCCCTTCCTCCATTTTTCTGTCAACCTCGAGCAGTGGAATTTTAAACATGCAGGAACAAAGAACAATGTACACTAAAGATCAGTACAGAAAGGGCACCTCATTCTATTGTAGGATTTAGAAGAAAAAGTAAGAGTTTTAAAAACAAGGACATAGTATTTTATCTGCTGGTACAGTTGTTTTGCCTTCAATTTTTGCAAAACACTAAAGTTTTGTTACCCCTATATAAAGAGAACCCTAGCTGCATTTGACACAATATTTTGGAATTTTCTGTTTTAAATGATCTTCAACTTCGTATTTGAATTTTGCCTCCCAGCTGTTTTGAATCGAGCGCTTCTAATGATTCTTATGTAAACAAAACGCGCGTCTTACGTACCAAATTATAAGCCTAATATCTGTGAACAAATTTGTTTAATACACTTTCATTTTAGGCTCTTCAGTTTAAGTGACTTTGAGCAATTTATTGCACAGAACAGGAAAACAAAATTGAGGCGAAAGAAACCAGCGATGGCAAAAAAAAAAAAAAAAAAAAAAAAAAAAAAAAAAAAAAAAAAACAACCAAAAGACAAACAACATTATACAAACCACTACATAGTAAACCAAAGAATGAGCAACACGATTCCGAACAAAACCCGGGGGTGATCCTGGGTGATCCAGAAGCGTTAGCATATCCTGCTCAACATGTGGCACCCGCCTTGAAGCTCTTGTAAGTACAAACCCGGTGGTAGGAAAACAAGATTGTGTACAATGGCCCAATTTGTGTACAGAAATTTATATATAGAAACAAATAACTAAGCCTTACTGCAAATAATTAACACGAGATTTGTAAACTTCCCCAAAAGCACCAGATAAAGATTTCATAACAACAGTAATAACCTTTATTAGTATATGACCATCAATCCAAAATGAAAAGTCATTCCTTATTTTATTTTATTTATGAATAATATTGCCATGCATAGTAGTTGTGAAAAGCAAATCATAAAAATACTGAACTCCGGGAAAATTCAAAAAAGAAAGTTCCGAATCAAATGGCAAAACCAAAAGCTCAAACACATCAAACGAATGATTACAACTGTCATATTCCTGACTTGGTACAGGCATTTTCTTATGAAGAAAATGGTAGATTTAACCAGGTTTTATAGCTAGCCATACCTTTCATTTGTATGACAGTCGCATCAAATTCCATTATATTGACAACGATGCGTGATCAAAACAAACAGACACAATAGGTAAAAATGGGGGTATAGCATTCAACATTGTGTTTTCATCTTAATCACGATAAAACAAACAAATGTAAGAAAGAAGCACAAAAAGGGCATACATCAAATTAAACATCCTCATTTTGATTTTTTATTATACGATTTTATTTATCTATGTAAAATCCACCCATAAAGGATTGAAAGATTTTAAGTACTGGCGTAGAATCGCGCGTTGGACGTCACACAGGTAGATATAAAATAATTTTGTCGTTCAAAGTATGACGGGAAACATAAGTACAGAGTCACGTCAAATGGATATCACGAAAAACAGACTTTACAGTAAAAGTAATATTAATAAAATAAAATAATTTTGTCGTTCAAAGTATGACGGGATACATAAGTACAGAGTCACGTCAAATAGATATCACAAAAAACACTCGACAGTAAAAGTAATATTAATAAAGACAAATAAAACAATACTATAACACGTTATTAAGATGATAAACAACGTCAGTACGCAGAATCTATACTTCAAGACCACCGTGTATTATTTGTGAAGTTGATACGGAATATTTATCAACAAGGTCTTGGTACCTTCCGATGAACATTTTTAGAAAAAAGGACGAGACGTTCTTTGACACACCCCTGGTTCATCAACTTTCTGCCCAGACACTGGTGACGTTTTACAAAGTCTTGGTAGGAGCTGCAAGCTCTTGAATACCGAATAAGTTGGGAAATGTATATCCCATATGCAGGTGAAGTTGGTATATTGCTACTAAGGTGGGGAAAATTGATAATTTCAAAATTAAAATCGTCTCGTTTGTCATAGATTCTGGTACTGAGATGACTGTGTATGTCAAATTCGAGGTATAAGTCTAAAAAAGAGGCGGAGGAAGCCCTGTCTGTTGTTTCTTTGATTTCTAGTTTTTGGGGATGAATCGCATCTTTTCTTTAATTCTTGCATGTTGAAACATACTTCAAAAATAGATCCATAGATTTGCAAACACAATGGTGATGTCTCTGTCTTTGTACATCCGATATATGTTACGAAAGTTGTTCGAAGTTGGGAACCTCGTTAGAGATTATCGTTTTTTTCCTCTGTTTTAGTTTCTTTACTTCCATTTTTATTTGGTTCATTTATCCTTTTGTCAAATCGATGTAGGTGTATATGTAAGATATCAGAAAGTTCTTATTCACAAGATTCGCATTAAATGCGTACTGCATTGTCTCCATAAGCTGAAATTTGCTTTTTTGCAATTTCTTTTATATAATTATTTGAATGAAGGTTTATGTTATGCATTTCGGAAGTCATGGCCATGTTCATTATCAGTGTTTTACCGCAACCTATGAAATTGCATTATTTTCCCAAAGAAACTATAAACTGTTTATCTATTCAATAGTTACAAGTCCTACAGAGATGGAACACTTCCCAAAAATAATGAGAACATGGTTTTGTCAATATATAAGCTCTGTAAGATAAAAATGTTTCCCATGGATCTTCAACATTCTAGTTGAATATATCCTTTACACTATGCTTGTCATCCTTCAAGTCACAATAGACGTTTACCTACAACAGGAAAACTGTGTAAATAAATTCTACAGTGCATTTTTATCTTTTTGCTCTAAATGATGTTTTTTTTATTTTTGGGTGATTTGCTGTTTTGGTTTTTATAGCCTTATATTTAGCTGCACAATGTTTTTTTATAATTCATAATAATGTCGGAATTCCTGCAATCATTTGATTTGCATTTTTGTTTTTTTATATACAATGACATTACCATACAATCATTATCTTAATAATATTGATGTTCAACTTGATGAATAAATATACTATATAAAAAAAATAACACTTGATCAATTTCGTGCGTGTAAAGCGCTGTTCTGAATTTACCTACATTATGAACAGCCAAACCTACACATTTGAAAACCATCAAACTATAACACTGTTGTAGACGTTACGGGATTAGCTTTGCTTTTCTCCTGTTTTTTTCAAATTGTGTCGACTATGGTACTTGTGCTACCCTGACATACCTCACGTATATACAGACATATGACCAGATATACATGTTTGACAGATATGAATAATTAACAAGTACTTTGTCCATTTAATAGTCACTAACCGACATTATATAGAGTTACACGTCCGTTCAAACATGTACAAATGAACGTTATGCAAATTAAAACCAACATTACTCAAACTAATATAAAAAAAAAAACACTTTTGAACTAGAATGCCATGATAAATCGTTTTGCATTCCATCTATAAGTCCTTCTTTATATATTTGTTATTGCTCCTCTTTTTTTTTTAACCTATCACAAATTCAAATTCATTGTTTATTAAAAGTTCAAACAAATGAACATCATTTTTACCACCTTATGTTTTTATGTAATTTTGGCGTTGAATGACTGTCTAATTGACATCGACTTCACGCCTCCGTTAATGGCAGTTGTTTTCCGTTCGTTCCATTGGTTGATAAAGTGTCACGTTTGATTTGACCAGTTTTTATTGACTTCCCCTTTTTGAATTTACTTTGGAGTAAAGTATTTTGTTTTACTTTTTTATTCCTTTGAAAGCATATTTACCAATAGAGAAATTGATATAGAGAGCATTGTCTTTACATTTCTTTATTTGTGCTGTCAAATTTATTAAACCAATTGCCGGTTGTGATGTCTTGTCGGAATTCTATAAATATAAAGAAAAGGGAATATGATGGTATTAGGCAGAAACGCAGTTTCAAACACAAATCAACATTATGACTTAAACATACGTCTATAAATCATATCGCTTTAAGTCTTGAAAGTTAAATAAACTCTACGGAAACAATTACATATTAAATTTGAAAACAACTATACTATTGACAAGGTTCCAGTATTGGGGCAAACAGATTATCAGGCAGCAGAGTTACTCTATGGGTTACTCAGATCTCAAGCATTCCACTTTGAATCTTAATCAGTGGAATGACCAAATAATCGAAAATGTATGTGTAATTAAAAAAGTTCAGGAAAAGTACTTATCTCTTTGAATATATTGTTCTCTAACAGTCGAAAATTTGAGTTGTACGTTTTGTGTTTTTGTTAACTTCTGATTCAATATCAAATACCTTTAACGAAACGTGAACTCATTTAATTATAATGTTTTTACCCAAAGGTAACTGTTAAAACTCAAAAGAAAATACTGATGAATTTCAGGTAAAAATCAAACTTGTCAACATTAAATAGGGCTCGTGTTGCGCTTTCTTTAGTTTTGATGGTTGATCTTTATACTTTTTATTATTTGGATGTATGTGATGTGTATACCTTTAACAGTCTTGTCTATCCTTTGTCATCAAAATCTTCGATTCCAAATTTCAAACAACAACATTTCACATTCGTATAAGTGTCAGGATTAGAATATTTACATGACCAATAGTTTATGAATTTGATGATGTCTTCGGGTTAGATGAGAGTCAATTACTAATCCGTTATTGCGTGATGCCTTATTATTCGATTTGTTTCGACTTGTGATTGAATATCCCTTTGGTATCTTTCGCATCTCTTGTACGAATGATCTTCGAACTTCTGTCAACGTGTATACCTGATGACAATTAATCAAGTAAAACTATGAAGTTAATCTTTCACAGTGACTTAAACATGCTTAGAAGAAAGCGGATACACAATGTCTTTATTGAGGATGTGGTAAACCAAATATAAAAAAATTTGTTGAAAATATGTGCACCCACGGAATAATTTTTAAAGAAGTTTTTATGCAGTCAAAGACCTTATAAATTAACTGACAGAATTACGTTTTTCTTATTTGCTCACATGAACATAAATTATAAGAACTTTTTGTTTGATTAATTATTTGTCTCCTTGCACACACTTAATCTAACTTTGTGCAAGGAGACAAATAATTTATCAAACAAAAAGTTCTTGTAATTTATGTTCATGTAAGCAAATAAGAAAAATGTAATTCTGTCAGTTAATATATTATTTAATTTAAACAAATCATGTGCACATTTTATTACTTCTGCATATGATTATGCACATGACATGTTGCCACCTGTAAGCAGCTTAAACAAATTATAAACCGCGTAACTTAATGTTGTATGCAATTATATTCTCAATTCAAATCAGCCATTTACAGATTTTTGCAATGCAGTTAGATGAGCGATGATCAAACATGTAACTTACAATTAAGAAATATTTTGCAGTAAATTTTAAGTTTTTTCAATTAGTCCTCACTAATACATTCATTGTACGTGTTCTCAACAACTGGAGTAAAATTTGTCTGAACAAATCTTTCTTTGCTGCTGTCAAAACGTCTTAATAGTATTGATTTTAATGCAAAGAAAATACCAGATAAATAAATTACTATTCACAGATGCGACGACTGGTGGTCTTTTTGTTCCCGAGAGTATCAGCTCCTCAGTAGTTCGTGCCTTGATACTGACATTTTAATAAAATTCCCTTTTTTATATTCAGAAATCATAAAGAAACTAAGATTTTAACGCTTTCAATCAACGTTGACCATAGATGAATTTGGCTATTCTTTTTTTAGTCCCTTTTGATCGTATAGGTCGTAACGCTTCTATGTATTTATACAGCCCTGGCTTTCAAATGTATAGCTTTGAACGTTTTAAATGAAGATACCTTACATTTTTATATTGATATCTTGGAATCACTTCATGATAGATAAGGGCTGTTTCAATCTAACGTATAATTTCTTATATACGCACATGTCATTTTACAAACGGGAGGGTGTATATATGTTTAATAGCATTAGAATATTAACCACTTGAATTTAAATAAACTATTGATTTAAAGATCACCAAATATATCAGGTTAATAATTGTTATTTTCAATACATGGTTTTCTGAGTAAAAATAATACGAAAACAAAACAAAACAACAACATTATCATTTGAGTTCATGTTTCACTACCACATATAGGGTCATGTATGCTTCATATGGAAGCTTACAATTTAATTTAGTTTATATGCTACAATTACTTTAAAAAAAATTCAATTTTCATATGCAGTTTCACATACTCATGTTTAAAGCGGGAAGTAATAAAAATCCGAGACATTGCCTATTAAGAGAGAGGCGAAAGATACTGAAATGACATTCAAACGTATTAACCTACGTTCTACCCAAAATTGTTTTATACCAGAAGAAGTACTCATAATATGTCTCAAAATTTATTTATTTTAATGTTATTATATTGCTTATGATGCATTACGTTTAAAGAAAGGCAGATGTTAAGTCAGAAACTGATCTGATAAAAAATATGGAAATGAAGGTACCTGCTTGATTTTGAAAGTACACAGATTGTACAAAAATAGAATCATTATTTCAGTGAACAACGAACAAAATTAGCTTGGCAATTTGACATTTGGCATACAAATCTTTTAACAAACATATCGCCCAATAGCATATTAAAGATTTGTTTTAAAATGTAGAAATGTTAATTTGTTTTCCTAATTATTGTGATATTTCAACAGTATTGACTATATGTTTATCATCATTACATTTGAAACGGAAAGATTACATGTTCATTTGTTTTCATATTTTATGAATCAATCAATTATATTTAGATTATCCATTCCTAATTCCTCAGATTGGGTTATAATTCTGCGATTTGAAGAAAAAAAAAAAAAAGGGTAATACACTTCAATAAGACCTCAACCCTCGAAAAACCAAGCTTTAGATATAAATAAGAAGACGTGGTATGAGTGCCAATGAGACAACTCTCCATCCAAGTAACAATGTAAAAAAAGTTAACAATTACAGGTCATTATCCGCCCTTATGAAATAGACCAGACAATTAATTTCTTATTTCAGTCATTAAACTTCCGCAAATTCATCACATATTTTTGGAAATATGTGATTTTCAAACTATATTTATTAATTTTTGCAGCATTTTGTTCATCAAACAGACTGAACAGACGGACTGAATTGGTTCCTTAATTTAATTATTTGTGTAGCTATTTAGTTAAACATGATTTATGAAACACAAATAAACTTTATCACAAACACATCGTTTTTGATACTTGTGTTCTTTTCAGCCTTCACTGTTGACCTTTTGTACATTATATAGCTTTTTATAATGATACCCTAGGACTAAAGAGCAATTAAAATATTAGTTCGACATTGTTATTTTATCAAAAATAAATATTCTTTAAACAGGACCTATAACTAGATGCTATTGTGAATTTACAGTCAAACACTATATTTTCTTAATGTCTTCTTTTAAATTTAGAAATGTATTCAACTTCACAAGACAAGTTTGGTCTTTTATTCTATAACTTTTTATAAATAAACTCGACATTCGCTTTAAAAAGAAAGGCGAAAGACACCAAAAGGATATTCAAACTCATAAGTCGAAAACAAAATGTCATGGCAAAAAACAAAAAACGACGAAAAGACAAACAGTACACCTTACACAACAAAGAAAACTAAAGACTGAGCAACACAAACCGCACCAAAAAGCGAAGGGGATCGCAGGTGCTCCGGAATGTAAGAAATCTCCCAAGTTGTATTCGTTACCTTTATTTTTTCTTTTCAACCGATTTATTAGATTTGAACATCGGTAAAACCAGAGGGGTTTACAATATATTATAAAAATTGAATATATGAACAGATAATAGCCTTACTTAAGAAGAAATGTTAAACTTTTCGATATTCTCCTCTCAACAATTTTGCTTTTGGACCTGCAATATATAGTAGTGCACAATACAATTTAGCTGTTTACCGAAAACAGTAACCCTGAACGATTTTTCTAGCTCAAGTAGTTATCAAATATGTGAAGAAAAATCTATTTTTAATTACACAAAGTGGCTATTACCGCTCTTACTTTCATTATTCACACTTTTACAGGTTATAAATACAAGGTCGAATGTTGTTTACAACAATTACTGGGTATCTAGGTTAATTGACATGGATTCTTGTTATCATCTTAATATACTCTTTTTTTAAATAGAAACACAAGTGCAAATAAGTGAAAGCTGAATTAAAAGAAATATTAAGTCACTGAGATTCATACTTCCACCTGCAAATGTTAAGGTGTGAGCGTCCTTGATAAAGGTTAGTCCAGAAAAGCACTTCGGAAAAAAAGACATTACTCCAGTACTTATTTAATTTATTAGCATTGGGTCTATTCCACTGCTAATGCATTGTTAGTTTCCGAGGGTATCAGATCAGTAGTCAGTTCTTCGGTACAAGCATGATTTATAACATATTTTTTTTGAAATTTACCTTTCAAAATTAGGCCTTAATAAGAAAACTAACTCCCTCAAACAAAGTTAACCTCAGATGAATTTGGCTTATTTGTTTTAAGGTATCTTTGGTCATCTACCTCTTCACGGATTTCGGTACTTATACATCCTTGGCTTTCAGATTTTTGGCTAGGATCCTTCCTGATGAAGGTAAATTGAAGAAATTCGCCTCGAATGACAATTATAATGTATTTTTTCTAACGACTTTCATTTCACAACATTATTAACAATTATGTGAAACGATTGCAATATTGAATTTCATCATCAATATATCTTACAAAAAAATTTGTATATAACCCATACAATGACTGCAGTGCACCACTTTAGTCAAGACTTAAAAAAGCCGAACTGTTGAATACAAACGTATACTTTGTTGATTTTTCAGTTAAAATTATTGCAATGAAGCTTTATGTTTTTGTAATAGAGGGGGGAGTCCTCATAACAGTAAAAAATATAATGAAAAGAACAGTCATATATACTAGTGGATCAAAAATTTCATAAAGTTTCAGAGTATTTACTCATCCCTGGCTTTTAAATATTTAATTTGAGCGTATTTTATGAATTTTAATTCGGAAAAACGCTTCGTTGGCAAGCCATTTTTTCAAGTGTGTAAGTCATATTGATCATTTTAAATCAAATCGATTTTCAGTGAGGACACAAAAAGATATCATATGCAGAATTTCAAACTAATAAAGACAATAAAAACAAGAAGATGTGGTATGAGTGCTAATGAGACCACTCTCCATCCAAGTCACAATGTGTAAAAAGTAAACAATTATAGGTCAAAGTACGGCCTTCAACACGGAGTCCTGGCTCACACCGAACAGCAAGCTATAAAGGACACCATAATGATAAGTGTAAAACAACTAAAACAGGAAAATCAACGGTCTAATCTATATAAAAACGAGAAACGAGAAACACTTAAGAGCCACATCAACAAACGACAACCAATGAAACAGGTTCAAATGACCACTGAATGTAATGTTTAAATAATCCACATTAAAAGAACACCTAGTTGAATATGAAAAGCATAACATTGTTATTATAAGTATTGTTATTTAGCTATCTGCCAAAAGGTCTGAATTTCTGATATTAAACCAGAAAAAGACAAAGTAGTACAGCAATTCATATTGTCATGCAAAAGCAATGATAAGATATCTATTTGATGACAGAAAATAGACACAATTAATATATCATTCAAAATCAATGACTTTGAAGCATCTTCTGAAAGTGTTTTTGCATCTTATAATTTTTAGATAAGGACACTATTCCTATTTTATCAAAACTAATTGCTCTTTTAGAATAAGAGTAAACATAAAATAAATATTTACTACTTCTATGTAAATAAGATGTAGTGGTCTCATATCTGCGGGGATGACGCCCCTCAGGTATGAGAAGACCACATCTAATACAAAAGGTCACCAACAAAAATAGCAAGATCTTCAATTTTACAATCGTGAGCTTGTCATTCCGTTGCTGTTCTGCGCATATTGTTGAAATCAGAAATTTGTTCGCAACAGCCTCTGTTCTATCAATGTAATTATTACAGACAGCTGTTTAAAAATTAGTGACAAGTTTCTAACTTTCAAAATTGTTTACATCAAATAAAATGTAGATCTCGATCAAAACGAACTGCTCCACTTACATTATAACATAATATATTACAAAGTTTTATACAAAACATTCAAGGTTATACAAAAGCTTATAAGTAAGTAATTATATTCATTTTTTAAGCATGTTATATCCAGCATGTAGATTACAATCAAAACGAATTGCTCCACTAACGGCATAACATGCAGTATAACGAAGTCTTATACTAAAAAACAAGGTCGTAGAAAAACTTATAAGTTATTATATTCATCTTTAAACATGTATTATCAGTTATTATGTATTATTAACTGCGCCGTATACATTAAACTACATTCCAGTAGTATATAAGATATTTAATGTAGTAATACGATCTATATTATAATCTTTTTTATACTCTTATGCTGGCAGAATGTATAAGATAAAATGATTATTTTGGTTCATTGCCATCAAATAATCGTAACACACCTGTCAAGGATATTTTTTTGCTTTATACAAAAATACATAAATGTAATTCTATACATATGTCAAACTGTTTAATCCGCTATCACTAAGAACTGTAAGATTGGTGATTGTTCATTGCTTAGTGTCCAGTGGCAATTTTCCGTGCATGTTCAGGATATAAAGAATCTTAAGTATACCTGAACTATTTAAATGATTGATGAATGAACGAATTATGGGATGCTGGATGTCAACATGGTCAACATGCAAGAACAAATCATTTTAGTTTTTTACAACTCCGAGTTAAGGATGTATTCTTCTTACGTTTCAGTCTCGTTGAAATCTCGTTCTGAAATTATTTCCAAAACATGTGATACAAGTGTAAATAACAATGAATTGAAAAAATATTATAATCAAACTTAACTCTGTGAAAAAATTGTGAACTTACAATAAGTAGTTTTTGAGTAATAAAATTAACCAAGCAGGTCAGTCTCAATAGCCAAAATGTTGAGAAAATGGGTGAGGGGTACAAGAAATGATTTTACCAGATAAATGTACATCCCATATCAACTTTTTCTTTTCAAATTTCTTAGATATGTATTTTTTCAATCATTTATAACAAAGAAGTTGAAATAATATGCTTTTTGTTCTAAAAAAAAAAAAATAAAATCCCAAATTTACAAAATTGACAACATGGTTAATTTAAAAGGAAAAAGCAAACAAAATTTAAAAAAAAAACTTTCTTATGTTAACACCTTCCCATAGTTTTTTTTAAGTTAAATTTATTCAGATTGGTTCACTTCATCTTAAGTGAAAGTATGAAAAAAAGTTTAATAGTGAAACTGTGATTTTTTTCAAGATCATAGCCCAAAAATGGGTAAAAATTGATAAAAAATGGAAAAATCATCAAAATTGGGTACTTTCAAATGGCTGTAGCAAAAAAAAAAGGAGTGCACTACCATATGATTTTTCTTCACGAGTTATTTGTTTACAGTCATATAAACCCAAAAACCAGGTTAAGAAAAAAAGTTAGATTCTAGAAATTTTTGGCTCCTCAGAGGTGTACGTCCTTAATATAAGATTGGACTATGAAGACCTAGAGACAAAGTAACATGATTCAAAGCGATACATTCTGCCTGATAAAGGAGAACTAAACTACAAATTCAGGGCCAACATAATGTCGTCAACAATAGACAAGTTCATTGTAAGCTATACTCTTGGGTTTTTTCTAAATAAAAACAAGATTTAATCTTCTTCATATATAATTTCACAAAAATTATAAAATAATAACATAAATGAAAATATAAATGAATAAATAAAACTACAATACAAACGAAGACCGGCACATAAACATACATTAAGCTTAAACTTTTCTTTTCTAGTAGATCTACAAAAGATACTAAAAAGTAAAAGTAATCAAAACATTGTGTCCATATCTTTAGAAATGAAATTTAACTACTCCTTAAGAACTTAAGGAAATATGGATCCTACTGAATGATGGCATTCCTCATTTCAATGGATTATCATTAGAGCCTTCGGACAAATAAATGTCTATATGTATGTACTGGTATAATTATTGTTTTATCTTACAAAATTTATTTAGTGAAACATGCATTGGACATGAAACTTTTCTTAGTCAATATAAATTCTTAATTGACGAATGAGAAAAGCACTTAAAAACAATTTCTTAAGAATGTTAACAATAGCGTTAACTTATTATTGTAATCAGTATAAGTCTTTTCTCCTACGAAAAACAAACAAATTTATTCCAATTTAAAACACTGTGAACTGCATAATTGTGTAAATAAAAATAAAACAAATATATTTCAATACTTAGCGCAACATATTCGAATATAAACAATTGATATTTGTTTGTTTTCATAGTGATTAATACAATGTTGACTGTTGTACCCCTATTTTGACATTTTTACCTATTATGTCTGTTTGTATTGTTCACACATCATTGTCAATTTAATGGAATTTTATGCGACTGTCGTGCGGGGGAGATGTTTAGCTAGCTATAAAACCAGGTTTAATCCACCATTTAAATATATGACAGGAATATGACAGTTGCTATCCATTCGTTTGATGTGTTTGAGCTTTTGACTTTGCCATTTGGTTAGGGACTTTCCGTTTTGAATTTTCCTCGGAGTTCGGTATTTTTGTGATTTTACTTTTGATTGCCAAGGTGTTAACTTGAAGGTCAAAATTATATTATTGTTTCCTCTGACAGACTAGTTCGTGGAATAGCTACATGCAGCTCTGTTAATAAAATAATGTTTTGTTATATTATTATATGTTGTTGTTCATAACAACTGATTATATGATAATAAATTTATTTTATTCAATTTACAAAAAATATCAAGACTAACCACAAAATCTACAATAAGATCAAAAACCTTTTAAAATAATATGACGCATAAAATTGTAAGTATTGAAAAGACTTGAAAATAAAAGACAAAAGATTCAATTGAAATACTGGCAAATCATAATAGGCATGTGGTGTTAAGGAATGATAAAGTGAATAACAAGGATATGATTGATTTGTGTACCTATCGTCAAATTAACTGTTAGATTGTTGCTATTTTCGTTTAATCATTCCATCGGCTGTTTGTCAAATTAATATATATTGTACACAATGCAATGAGATGATGAAACTTAAGGACTGAATAGTGACTTTTGTGCGGAAAATTGCATGTCTCGTTAAATAACGTTTAAATTTTGAATACTTGATATCAATGTTGATGACAAATATTTCAAAGTTCTACCTATGCTCGTTTCTTAAGTTTGCATTTGGTTTTAGTGATTTAATTGTTTTGCATTTAGAATGTCTGAAACGGAAGGAAAGATCGAACCAACTGTTGTAAAATTTCTGTAAATAAATGCTTTATAGGGACAATTGTTAAAAAACTTTGAGTAAATATTCTATTTATGACCATGACTTTCCAGACATATATTTGAGGACATCGACGTCATTCAAGCAAGGATGCCTATTCAAACAATATTATAAAAATAATAACATAATTTTTTTATATGAATTTAGTATCTGTATAAACCTCATGTCATTGCACTTGTTAAAGTTGGAAAAGTTAAGTAACACAGTTTGTCTGCTCTAAAATAACTATGCCAATTTAACCAAATATAAATCATTTGACTTTTACGTGTCAAATTTGATGTATGCATATCAGGTTTTCCTTATCCTTTCGACGCCAATTGTCTCGATTCCGTCAAATTGTATGCAATACCGATTATGTTCACTCCACTTTTTGTCTGTTTTCGAATAAAAGAGAAAATATGAAATAAACCTTATCACCATTTAATCCAATCCGGCAAAAATAGTTACAAGACAACGTCTAGTTTGTCGCAAGTGTCGCAAATACAAATGCCATCAATAGTGAGCTGAGGGAGGAAAATGTTTAGAAAGTGAACATTTGGAATTTTTGATAGTTTATGATCTAATTTTTTGAAAGACAAATTAAAGTTATAAAATTGCTTTGTTTAAAGTGTTTACGATAGTTTTACATATCAGAACTTATCCGTAATTGGAATAAATGGCAATAAGGTGTGTAAACAAGGATCGGCATTCCATTTCAAACATTCAAAAGTATTTCCAATTTGAATTAAACAGAACTGTTCATTACTTATTAAAGCGTTAACGGTACCAATTTTACTACTCAGATACGCATTTTAACAAATAATTTCTCTTCAATAATGCTCATGGCCAAACTATTTGAATGACCAAAACCTTATAACACTTAAGAGCTGATAAACACTCAAAAGAACTAAATCTGAATGCGGGCAAGTAATCAGTGTTTTGCATTATAGAGATCCATTTTAAATAAATGTTTTCGAAAATATGTAATAGCTTATTTAAATCAAACAATCGCCGTATCGTCATGCCAGTACCGAATACAGCTACTTGAAATACCTTCAGGGACAGATGTATCGACCAGTGGTAGTAATAATGTTAACGGTGTCAAAGTTACTGCTCCAGATACTCATATACACAAATAATGTCTATTCAGTGATGATCGAGCAAAGATATGGAAAGTCCAAAACATAATACCATGTTGAAGAGCTGACAAAACCAATAAAGATCAAAAGTATCTAGAGCTATGAATAAATGCATAAAACGTGAAAAGTTGTACTTGTACATTACGTCATTTAAATTCAGCTTAAAAGCTTTAGAGTCTTGCCATACATAAATTCTATATATTTTTTTCTTCTTAACTACTTTTGAAACATTAAACTTATCCTGAGTATCACGTTTTCCTTTGGTGTTTTCTTTTAACGTTTTGGTCTTTTCGTCATTTTCATTTAATTCGTGTTGTTTTTTTAATTATAAAAAACTCAAAGCATTGCAAACTATAGCCTTCTGATTAGATGGGCATGTCATTTACTGGCTATTATATTGCAAGACCAATATAGGTATTTCGTAAACCAGCAGTTATTTCATGTCGCAATATTAATTTTTTAAACGGATATCTAAAATAACAAGATTCTTGAATCTTGTCTGTTTATTTACATATTTTAAGTATAATTGCGTTTGCATCAACATGTTCTTCCTCACGTACAACGGTTTCTTGGTGGTTTAAATTACATGTTTATACCATAAAATATGATTTATTGACGCTTTGATAAAATTTCCCTTTGCAAACAAAAACATGGAATCAAATTTACACCAAACTAAAGCTCTAGAATATAATTCATGATTAGCATGCTGAAAGAAAAATGATCTTCAAAAGCAAAAGATTTGTAGCAAATACACATCCTTCTTAAGTTTTGAGACTACACAGTGAGAGGTATATGAAATCAAGGTTCCACGTATATAATTTCATTTGTTGATAGGTGCAATTATTTGTATTATAAGAAAAAGAAAACAAAGTTTTGAATAACGATATCAAATATATTTTAAAGCTGACTTGGATAAGAAATCAAGATATGTGTGACTTGACGGAATGTGATGCGTAACAAAAATTGCATACTACAAGCGCTGCGGATACAATGTTATTTTCATTGTTTTACACTTTTACACAGTGCATCGTTATATATAAACATACACTATAACTTTGAGACGAAGAACAGCTATTTTGCTGTTTTATGTGTTTTATGCTTTGTGTTTATCATATATTTATGTATGTCGGTTAAAAGCTCTACAGAGCTTATGTTGTATTGTTATATGTATACCACACTTTAAATAATTCTGTTATGCTTTATGATTTATGTACCAGCTTAGAAATCATTTCTTCGGTTCTGACATGATATGTCACATCTTTTTATTTGATTTCCCGTTCATACAAAATTGACCTTAGATAAATTTGGCTATTATTTTAGGTACCTACTGGTCATCTAGATTTTCTCGTATTTCGGTATTTGTACATCTTTGACTTTCAGATTTTTCGATTGACCCTTTCTGGTGAAAATAAATTAAGAAAAGCGCTGCGGATACAATGTTATTTTCATCGTATTGAATTTCAATATAAGTATATCTTTAACACATTTTGTTTTGTATATAAGCCATAAATGATCTTCCCAAGAATTTGACCTACCGAATGAGACATATCACCGGGTTTTATACTTACATGAGCAACATGACGGGTTCCATATGTGGAGCAGGATTTGCTTACCCTTCCGGAGCACCTGAGATCACCCCAGTTTTTGGTGGGGTCGTTTTGCTCAGTCTTTGGTTTTCTATGTTGTGTTGTGTACTGAGGTTTGTCTGTTTGTCTTTTTCATTTTTAGATTAGTCGTTGTCAGTTTATTTTCGACTTATGAGTTTGAATGTCCCTTTGGTATCCTTCGCCTCTCTTTCGCTGTAACACCTTAGTCAAGACCCAAAAATAAACGAACTACGGAATGCAAACGTATATGTTTAAATGAAGCTTTGTGTAGGATTCTTTTAATGGAGGACGAAGATATTAAAAAGAAACATTAAGTTTACTATTGAATCAAATATTTCCTACCGTTTCAGTTAATTTAGGCATCCTTGGCTTTCATATGTTTTTGCTAGAGAATTTTTGATGAAGGTAAATCCAGTACAGTGCATCGGACGCATGACATTTATCAAAGCTTATTTTCATCGTTTTACATTTAGCAACTTCTTTAACAATTATTTCAAACAATTGTGGTATATGATTTCATTATAAAAATATCTTAAACAGATCTTTGTACATAACTCTTATATGGTTTGCATGCATGGTCTGCACTGGAACGGCTTAGTCACGTCTTGAACATAACCGAACTGCTGAATACAAACTATACGCTGTTGAAATGGTGCATTATGTGGTTTTTGTTATAGAGGACGAAGTCGTCATCAGAGTAAAAAATAATTAAAAAGAAAAATTATAGATACTGGTGAATCCAAAATTAAGCTCAAACCAATTTAGCGTATTCAACCATCCCTGGCTTTCAAATGTTTAAGTTTGAGCGTTTTTGATGAAGGTAAATGCAGAAAAGCGCGTTTGGTTAGTCTTCAAACGTTTAAAAAAAGGCATTGTATGCAATGAAAAGAACACCTAATGGAATATGAGAAGCCTTTCTGTTTGTTTCTTAAGCCTCATTATCTCACTGTCTACTAACATTAAAAAGTCATAACAAAATGATATATACCTTCCTGAAGTTCAACGTTTAAATTCAATTAATTCATAAAAACTTATGACATAGTACAGTGCATCGAAACATACAAGTATACAAGCATACACTGTGACTTTGAGATGAGGAGCAACAATAAAACCGCTGTTCATTTGTCTTATCGCTTTTTTGTTGTTGTGCATGTACTGACTTTGTGTCATGGATGGATACAGCCTATGCTTATTTTCTACTACACAAAAAATCCCCTGAAATATAGCAAGATGTCTTATTTCAAAAAAGTTTCGTCAGCTTCACATTCGACTCCCGTTTTGCGCATATTGTTCAAATCAGATATTTTTTTTCGGAACAGTCTCTATTCTGTCAATGTTATTATTACTTATCGCTGTTTAAAAATTAGTGATGTGAAAACTGACGGGTTTCTAACTCATAAGATATTCTGTATCAAATAAACACCTATTGGACACATGTAGATCTCGATCAAAACGAATTGCTCCATTTACAGTATAAAATGATGTATAACGAAACTTTATACAAAATAAACCAAGGTTGTGAAAACAGCTTATAAGTGATTATATTCGTCTATGAAAGATGCTACATCAGTTATTATTGGACATATGTAGATTGCGATCGAATCAAATTTCTCCACTAACAGTATAACATACAGAATGACGAAGTTTTAATGAAAAACAAACAAGGTTGTAGAAAAGCTTTAAAGTAATTGTATTCATCTTTAAACATGTAATATCAGTTACTATGTATTTTAAGCTGCAGTTGTATTATATAACAATTAAACGACTTTTAACTAATAAATAAAATATTTCATGAGGTAATACGATTTGTAATATTATCTTTCTTTTTTTTCTGCTGGCAGAATTTATGAGTGATTATAGAATTATGTTGGTTCATTGCCATCAAATTGTCGTTACATATCTGTCAAGGATATATTTTTTTTATAAATCAACCTAGTAACATACCAAAATACATAAATGTAATTCTATGCATATGTCAAAATGCTTAATCCGTATAAAGTTTCACAAAAGGATCGATTTACGAACGACCAAAAAATGTAACTTAATAAATAAAACTAAGTTATAAACGAACATCAGCACATTAAGAAACAGCTTTTTTTATCAGTGGTGGACAAAGGATAAAAGATAGTTATCAAAACAGAAAAGAAAGTCAGACGATATTTAGAAAGGAAATTCAAATACTCTCTAAGAACTTAGGGAATATTTGATGTTATTGAATAATACTAAAGGCACAGACAATCCTCATTTCAATGTATTTTTATTAAAGCCCTTCGACACAACAAATTTATTAAGAGTTATTTTCCTATTTATGTACTGGTATCATAATTTTCTTATCTTTCAAAATCTTTTTAATTTAACATACATTTTACATTAAACGATGCTTTAAAAAGGCACTTTTTTAAACTGGAAGTGTTGGTCTTTTTGAAAACTTTATCGAACACGCATTAACAATCATTTCTTTCGAGTGTAAGCAATTGCAATAGCGTTAATATGGAAACAAATCAATTCCAATTCGAAACACAGTTAACTCCAATATTTTGTGAATGAAAAATGAAGACACATATCTTATCAAACGCAGCGCAACGAAGTTAGATATAAACAGTTGTAAGAATATGCAATGTTGCCAAGGCGTGTCTAGCTTCTGTTACCAAACTATGATATTATTGAATTATTATGATTTGTTGTGCATAACAACTGATTATATGGTAATAAATTTATTTTTTCAATGTACCAAAATAGCCAGATTTATCTCAAAATCCATAATAAGATCAAAGACATTTTATAAATAATCTCACACAGAACACTGAGGTTGAAAAGACGGGAAATGGACTGGATAAATACAAGATAGTATTAATTTTTTAAATGAACAACTGCCAAATAATTATTGGCATGTTGCATTAAGGAATGATAAAGTGCAAAATGCATTACAATGATATGATTGATTTGTGTACCCATCGTCAGATGAACTGTTACATTGTTGCTATTTACGTATAATCATTCCATCAGCTGTTTGTAAAACTAGTGTATGTTGTACACCATGCAATTTACCTGCAAGGAATGCTGATTTTAGTTTAGATCATAAAATGATGAAACTTAAGGACTGAATAGTGACTATTGTGCAGAAAGCTGCGTGTTTCAGTTTGTTACGAATAAACTTTGGATATATGAATACAGCCATTTTAACCTTGGAAACAAATAATTAAAAGTTCTAGCTATGCTCGTTTATTAACACTACATTTGATTTTATATTGTAAATTGGTTTGCATTTAGAATGCCTGAAATTATAAGATAAAAGATAAAACCAAATGTGATAAATTTTAAAAAAAAATCCTGTTTAGGGACAATTGCTACAGAACTTTTAGTAAATCATCCGCTTATGATCATGGCTTTCCAAAGTATGTGTGGGCAGAGCTGATAAAAACCAAAAAGAACCAAAGTAAATCTAAATCAAGGCAAGGAATCAGAGTTTTGCATTATGGAGATCCTTTTTTAATTAAGTGATTTCGAAAATATATAATAGCACATTCAAATCAAACAATTATTACGGGGGACCTCAATATAGTTCAAGACTGAGAGGTTAAATTTTTTGAAAAATGACTAAAATATCGTCCTCCATCTAAAATAGATTGGAAACAGTGTTGTCATGTCACAAAAGACGTTCTTTTGTCGTATTGTACAAATTGGTGTAAACGGGAAAAATCTGATAACAAATCTCTTGATTCTTATTTAAATAAAGAATGAATGTTGTGGATATTCGAATATGACATTTTGAAAATAATTTAAATAAATAAAAGAATACATCATACGCCTATTTCTAAAATAAGAAAAAACTTCAAGTACTTGCAAAGCGGTTTATGTTTGTACCGGCCGACAAAGCAGCCATCAATGTGGTGGTGGTGGTATGCCGTAAATACTACACGGACTTTCTTAAGAATGACATTTTAAATTCTTCTACATTCAAGTCCGTACGCTCCACATAGAGTCATGTAGTAAACAATCATATCATAACCACATCACAGCTTAAGGCCTCTTCTAAACAATTGAAGGTCCCTACTGTGTATTGGTTACCTAAACTACACAAAAAAAACAGTAAAATATCGCTTCATCTCGGCATCTAGTAAGTGTTCTACAACTAATATTTTAGTGTTTTTAACTATTTCCTTAACTACTATCAAAGAACTTATCATTAACATTGTAATAAAACATATGAAAATAGTGGAATTAACTATTTGTGGAGTGTAAAAATTCTGTGAATGTTTTAAGATAAATTACGTGCCTTTGATGGTCCTTTTGATTCTGTTGACAGTTTTGACTTTTCAACACTTTACACTACACTTCCACACAATCTTATAAAACAACAGTTTTCCTATTTAATTAAATGGTCGTTTGGTAAATCTGAATGCGAAACATATTTTCTGAAAATTTTAAAGCCTTCTTCTCTAATTAGAAAGGTAAATATGCTACACTAGTCATTTTGGGGCCCTTTATAGCTTGCTGTTCCTTGTTAGAACAGGCTCCGTGTTAAAGGTCGTACTTTGACCTATAATTGTTTACTTTTTACACATTGTGACTTAGATGGATAGTTGTCTCTTTGGCACTCACACAACATCTTCTTATTTATAGATATACTTACTGGTGGAATGATGAGCTGATTGAAGCTGTTAATTTTCTCCTGGATAATATTTATGTATGTTACGGCAATACAGTTTATCGACAGGTTGTAGGTATTCCAATGGGCACCAATTGCGCCCTTTAATAGCAGACTTGTTTCTGAACTGTCATGAATCACAGTTTATGGCCGAACTCAATAAAGACCCGTCTAAATTGCATTGAAATGATAAATTCAACAACACTGATCGTTATCTTGATGATATTTTTCGTTAAATAATCAAGATTTTTTAAAATATACTGCCGAAATTTACCCAAAGGAACTTACTTTAAGTAAATCAAATATAAACGGTAATAACTGTCCTTTCCTAGATTTAGATATTTCAGTTTTACACGGAAACTCTACATTAAGATTTACGACAAAAGGGATGATGTTTTGTTCCCTATCGTTAATTTTAATTTTTGGACGGTGATGTTCCTTTGGCATCATCTTACGATGTTAATATATCACAACTCGTTTGCTTTGCCCGTGTCTGTTGTGACGTTTTGGATTTCAATGAACGTAATCTTTGTATTACTGATAAATTATTAAGTGAGAGATTTTGTTACCACAAATTACTTAAAACCTTTACTAAATTCTTCCATAGATATAAAGCTTTGGTTTGGAAGTTTGTTTGTACCTGTAGAAAACTTATTTCTAACGGGATAGCACATCCTAAATTACACGGAGATGTTTTTAACCGAGCCCGGAAATTTAGATACGTTCCAGGTAAACTTATCGATCCTTTAAATAAACTTATTCTAAAAGGCTACCAATTCAACACTATAATTAGATCTTTGAATATTTTTTATTGGTATTAATATTGATTTGGTTATCAGTAAATTAAAATCAAACTAAATATTATTTGTATATACATATGCACATTCATGGCTCTACAATCTGTCGACACCTGTGTCTTGGCATTGCATAAGGTCATGTTTTTCTCTGACTGTTAATGACGTCTTTACACTAAATCCATTGGATGTTGAATGTGAACTGATTGATATTTTAGTCTTAGATGCATTTTATTATTAGTTGTTATTGGCTTTGAACTAGCTGTCAGTAACTGTGAGTACTCTCAGATCTTTTTGTTGTGGGGATGTATAAGTACCCTGCCACGTTCACTCTGTGTTTTTGTTATATGTATTTCTGCTTTGTATCGATCTGATGAGTTAAGCACTATTCAACTGACTTCTATAAGTTGTTCTTATGCTGTACTGTTACATCACTGTTCCAGGTTAGGGTAGGGTTGGCGCGCCTTCAAACTAGTTGAACACCGCCACATTCTGTATGTGCCTGTCTCAAGTCAGGAGCCTGTAATTCAATGGTTGTCGTTTGTTGCTGTATATCCTATTTGTTTTTCGTTTATTATTTTGTACATAAATCAGGCCGTTAGTTTTCTCGTTTGAATTGTTTTACATTTGTCACTTCCGGGCCTTTTATAGCTGACTATGCGGTATGGTTTTACTCAGTGTTGAAGGCCTCACGGTGACGTATAGTTGTTGATTTCTGTGTTATTTAGTCTCTTGTGGAGAGTTGTCTCATTGGGAATCATACCACATCTTCTTATTTTAAATTTCCGTATCGTTATGCCAGTACCGAATACAAACTACTGATTTGAAATATCCCCGGGGACAGATGTATCTAAAAGTGGTAGTAATAATGTTAACGGTACCAAATTTACTGCACCAGATACGCATTTCGACAATTAATGTCTATTCAGTGATAATCGACCCAAATTATTGAAAGTCCAAACCAAACACAACGTCGAAGAGCTGACAAAACCAATAAGGACCAAAAGTATATCCAGACCCGGACAAGCATTCAGATTTAGAGTTATAAATAAATGCATAAAATCGGGAAAATTATACTGGTGCATTACGTTATATAAACTGAGGTGAAAAACATTGATATCTTGCAATATACAAATTCTATATTTACTTTTTCTACTTAATTACCTGCAACATTTCAGTTATCCTCAGTATCACGTTTTTATCTTTTCCTTTGGTGTTTTGTTTATAACGTTTTTGTCTTTTCGTCATTTTCCTTTAATTCGTGTTGTTTTTTTAATTGTACAAAACTCAAAAACATTGCAAACTGGAACCTTCTGATTAGGAATGAGATGTCATTCATTGGATATTATATTGCAAGACAAACATAACTATTTCATAAACAGTTATTTCATATCACAATATAAAACATTTTAAACGGGTATTTTCTAACATATATTTGTAACAAGATTCTTGTTTTTTATGCTCCACCTGGTAGAGGGGCATAATGTTTTTTGGTCTGTGCGTTCGTCCGTCCGTCCGTCCGTTCGTCCGTCTGTCCCGTTAAGGTTAAAGTTTTTGGTCAAGGTAGTTTTTGATGAAGTTGAAGTCCAATCAACTTGAAACATAGTACACATGTTCCCTATGATATGATCTTTCTAATTTTAATGCCAAATTAGTTTTGACCTCAATTTCACGGTCCATTGAACATAGAAAATGAAAGTGCGAGTGGGGCATCCGTGTACTATGGACACATTCTTGTTTTAACATATTTTAGGTAATATTGCGTTTACATCTACATGTTTATCCTCACGTACAACGGTTGTGTTGTGTGGTTTAAATTACATGTTTAAATTATAATCTCAAATTTATTGACGAATAACAACAAAAAATACGGGATCAAATTTACACCATAATAAAGCTGCAGAATATAATTCATTGTTAACATGCTGAAAAAAAATTATCTTCAAAGGCAAAAGATAAGTAGCAAATATACATCCTTCAGAAATTTTAGAGATAGCACAGTGAGTGGTATATGAAATCAATGCGGTTTGTTGCAAACTTGCACGTATATCATTTCATTTGTTGATAAGTGCAATCATTTTCATTACTAGAAAAGAAAAAAAATGGAATGACGATATCAAATAGATTGTTAAAGCTGACTTGGATAAGAGGTCAAGATATGTGTAACTTCACGGAATGTGAAACGTAATAAAAATTGCATACTTGCTTTATTTCATTCAAACGCGCGTTTGGCTGTAATGATATAAATCAACCACAAAGATTCAATAGTTCATAACTACAATTTCTGATGAAAGCAATACTAATATGAAATTGTTAATCAATTGATTAATATTTACAAAATGTAAGGTCTGAAGGAAATAAAATTAATTCAAGTAAAAGAAAGTTTAAAATTGATAAAAAATAAAAAAGATTCATTCTAAGATGTTTGTTTTTGTATATACTTTTACTAAATCTTTTGAGTATTTGTATATTTATTCAATCTTCAATTTATTCGATGTAACAGTTCTAGTTGTTTATGTTTCAATGTAAATATAAATGGCACGTTTACAGATACCAAAAAAGAAAGAAAATTACTGTTTATATTTCTATCGTCAATATTTCAAGACTTTCATATCTGGATACAAAAAATATATTTTTAAAGTTACATATAATTTGTTATAAAAGCTCGTTTGAACGTTTGAACATTCGCCAAATCTAGCGATATTCCTATTTAATCCAGTACTAGTAATTTCTGAGAAACAAAGTTTTCTTGTCAACATGTTATGCATGTATGTTATAAAACATAATTTTATAATTGAGGAAACGTAATCGAGCTGCCATATTGTTCAATATCGTAGAATGGTGGAAGATACAAAAGAGATAGTCAAACTCACAAGTCGAAAACAAACTGAAAATGCTACGGTTAAATAGAAAAACACCTAAAAAACGAACAACAATCTACAAAACACAACTCAACATAAAAACTAAAGAGAGAACAACACGAACACCATCCTGGGGTCTCTAGTCATATCTATATCGAAAAATATTTATATTTTATACATATTCCTTTATATACATGATTCATAATCACAGGAGGCCTCGGTGGCCGAGTGGTCTAAGTAGTTACTACTGTAATCACTAGCCAGTAACACTGAGGTTGTGAGTTCGAACCCCGCTCGTGAAGGTGCACTCGACACCAATCTTAATTGACTAGGATTGTCAGTTTTCCTATCGAAGGTCGGTGGTTTTCTCCGGGCGCCCCGGCTTCCTCCACCAATAAAAACTGGCTGCCACGAAATAGCCCTAACGCGGTGCTTAAAAGTGGCGTTAAAACACCAAAAATCAAAATCAAAATCAATCATTCAATCACAGATCTTTGTAAATGGAAATGTATCGGAAATGACGTCTATGTTTTCAATACCTTTGCCAAAATACAAGAAAATGATGAAATAAGTTCAACAAAATGTGAAAACGAAATGAATCAAATCGTATTTGTTAAAGAAAAAAGCAAAAATACAAAGCGGTATTTTTTATATTATTTTCCATCATTCTAATAAAAGATTCTGCATTCGTCGAATACATAAAGAAAACATTATACGCTGCATTATAATTCGTTTTACCATGTCACTTGGCAATGTTATACGTGTATGCTAAACTCTGCAGGATGGAATTATTCTTTTAAGACATTTCTGTTGACCATATATATATCTTTATTAATAATAAACCTGCTTAACCGTGTTTGCGATCTACGCACTTACAAAATGCATTTTATTGTAGGTAAAATGTACTGACATTTGAAGATCGACATAATATAACTAGATTATGTATATCTTATTTTAAGATTATACTTTCTAGCTAGCCATATACACAAATACTAATATTCAAAACAATAAATGTGCATGTAATGAATTCTAAGAAGTAACATAATAGTATACTTGACGACAAGTGGTTTATTTTACGTACTACCAGTACCAAATTACAGTTTAAAAAGAATGAATACTGCAGAAAGCTTTGCTAGCGATGCATGCTATAGTTCTAACATGTTTTAGCTATTTGACATAAGATTGTATGCAACTATCATTTTATGTAAAGTGCTTTTAAAATGTATTTTGATCAAGGCAGCATATATTTTTAATCATAGAACTGATATTGTTGTAATGTGACGTTTTTCTTTACTCAGAATCATGTATGAAACAGTAAGAACTAAAACTATCAGTTGTAAAGTGCAAATTCCACATCATGGTGGTAGAATCATTATCTGTTCTTCTAACAGATGATTTATTTGAAGCTTTCCTTTCTAATTTTGGCAGCGATTCACGACGTTTAGTTTTCATTGCGTTTCATTCTTGAATATTGAGCAGTGACGTTTCTATTTTAAATTGTCAAACAATAAAGTGATCTGCAAGTCAAATTGTGTCGACGTTTGTTTACATTAAATACCAATTACTATTACTTATGCGTAGACGTTGTGTTTCATTAACTATATTTTATGTTGTACTACGTTTAAATTCTTGCAATGAAGCTTTATGTTGTTTTTTTTTCTTTGGAATAGAGGACGAAGTCTTCGTAGCTGTACAAAAAATAATAAAATATATATATATATATATACTAGTGAATTCAAAATTTCTTAATATTTCAGCGTATTTACCCAGCCCTGGCCTTGAAATGTTAAGGTTTGAAAACTTTTGAAGAATGAAATTCAAGAAATCAAGAAATGGACTTCGGAAGCGTTACATTTGTAAAGTGTTAATTTCATCGTTTTACATTTTGCGACATCTTTAACAATTATTTAAAACGACTGCAGTATTGAATTTCATTAGACATATATCTTAAATAAATCTCTGTATCTATTCTTATTCGTCTCCAATGTAACACTAAATTCATTACTTAAAAATATCAGACCTACTGAATACAAATGTATAAGTTGCTGTCACTTGCATGTTAACTCTTTCAATGAAATCCTCATAACAGTAAAAAAAAAAAAAAGAAAAAAAGAAAAATTGTATATAGCATTTCCAGAATTTCCTAACTATTCAGCGTACTTACGCTTCCCTGGCTTTGTAGTGTTTATAATTAAGCGTTAAGATGAATTTAAATCCAGAATAGCGTTTCGGATGCAATACATTTATCAAGCGTGTAAGTAAAACTGAACATCTTTAAACCGATCAAATCTTTAGTGAAAGGACACAAATAGATATCATGAGGAACATTTAAAATCAAAATCAACGCATGCAGTCCCAACACTTGGGTACTTAGGCATGTTAGGTACATGTAATTGAAAAATTGATGCAACAAAAATATGAACAAAATCAGTAGATTCTACAGGATTTTCAGTATATCGGTTTCTCCAAAATATCTATAGTCAGTCGACGTTATTTGGTTCTTTTGCAAGGATCTAGCAACGTTTAAATTAGTCATTTGATGCAAATGAAAAGAAAGCACCAGGAGGTTTGAAAAGCATTGCATTGTCTTTTAAGTCTCAATATTTTGCTTAATATGTGATTACAGATAGCTGATTGAAGATCAGTGATGTGAACACTGACATGTTCCTACCTATCGAAATTTCATGCATAACAGGACATATGTAGATCTTGATCAAAACGAATTGATCCACTTACAGTATAACAGGCTGTATAACGAATTTAAATTATATTAAGGTTGTAGAAAAGCTTTTACATTCATCTTTAAACCTGTAATATCAGTTATTATGTGTTCTTAACTGCGCTGTATAATTGAACGATTAGACGACTTTCCATTATTAGTAAACAAAATATTTCAGGAGACAATACGATTAGTAAAATTATATATTTTTTTTTGGATTGTCATGCTGGCAGAATGTATGAGTGAATATAGAATTATTTTGGTGCATTGCCATCAAATTATCGTTACATATCTGTCAAGGAAATTTTTTTTAACTCAACCTAATATTATGCAAAAATACATAAATTCAACTGCTTAATTGGCTATTATGCAAAATTGTAAGAACGGTTAACGTCCAGTGGCAAATACTTCATGCATGTTCAGGACCAAAGAAATTGTAATTATACCTGAATCATTCAATTGATTGATGAATGAATGGATTTCGAGATGCTGGAAGTCAATATGTAAGAACAAATGAATTTTAGTTTTTACAACTGTGCTTCCAATATGAACATGAAGACTAAGAGAAGAAGTAATATGCGTCAATAGCGATTTGAATTTACAGATATAGGAAAACAAATTAGACATTCAATGGCGATCATACGGTATTCAATAATAGACAAGTATCTTGTTAATTATAACACTGGTTTCACCCCAAATCATGACAAGGTTTAATCTTCTACAGACATTTTTTCACAAAAAATTTATTACAGGACAACAGAACTGAAAACGTAAACAAATGTATGCACATTTAAATAAAGGAGAGACGAAAGATAACAAACGGACATCCAAACTCATAAGTCGAAAACAATTTGATAACTCCATGGCAACAAACAAAAACGACCAAAAGACAAACAACAGTATACAAAATCAAAGACTGAGCACCCACAAACCGGATGGTAGCAAGTCATTTTGTACTTTGACCATTTCGTATCTCTGCCATTTCGTACCCAAAATTACCATTTTGTACCCAATATTTACCATTTCGTACCCCCGATAGAAACCATTTCGTACCCTTTAGACCAAAAGCATCTACCATTTCGGACCTCAAGTACTAGATACATGTTTATTATTTCGTATCATATATTTGTAAAAGTTATCATTTTTTTAAGATATAAAACATTTTTGAGATGATTTTATTATTTTTTTTTTTTAAATATAACATAAATAAAATGCATCCAGCTGTAGAAATGTTATAAAGACCGAGGATTGGTTTGATTAAGCAGCACTTGGAAACTTTAATAGTTTTAATAACACTTTGTTTGTTTGCAGGATTTATCCTTAATTATGTTTTCAACTCTAAAAGTATGAGGTTAATGAACCAACAAAGGAATACTAATCTGCAACTGTTTTTATAGTTATTAGCAGTTGTTTACGTCAGGAAATGCAGTGAAAAGGGACACAAGCTGATATTCACACAAGAAGGAAGCCATGATAAAAATGCTTGCATAAGAATTTGCACCTTTTGTGACCAATCAAAGAACTTGCTATGGCTTTTTCAATTTGAAAAATTACAATAAAATTGAGAATGGAAATAGGAAATGTGTCAAAGAGACAACAACCCGACCAAAGAGCCGAAAACAGCCGAAGGCCACCAATGGGTCTTCAACACAGCGAGAAAATCCCTCACCCGGAGGCGGACTTCAGTTGGCCCCTAAACAAAAATGTGTACTAGTTCAATAAAATGGACGTCACACTGAACTCTAAAACATATAAATGAACTAAAATTAAAAAAACATACAAGACTAACAAAGGCCAAACGCTCCTGACTTTGGACAGGCGCAAAAATGCAGCGGGGTTAAACATGTTTTGTGAGATCGCAACCCTCCCCCTATTCCTCTAGCCAATGTAGAATAAACAAACACACAGCTATACGCACAGTAAAACTCAGTTTAAAAGAAGTCCGAGTCCGATGTCAGAACAAGTTCATTTATTTTGTATTCTTATATCTAACCTTCTAAATTTCAAAAACGTTTGGTAAATATTTTTTTTTATCGTGTGTATTGCATATTTTCTAAAAGTATTATTTAAAAAAAAAAAAATCCATGCATATGATACACTTTACGGTAATCAATTGAATATATCTCAATATTTAGGCATACGTCACAATTTCAAATGGCATGTGTATTCAATCAACATTTTGTATCCAATTATATAGAATGCTTCCTTTTTAAAACAATACGCCAGTACGGCGCGTGTCTTTAGTTACAAGTGTATACAAAAGTAACAAAATCAAGTTTTCCAGATTTCCAAAAGAAAAAAAAATCGTTGATTCACTGTGTTTCTTTACGTATAATATCTCTTAGGTGCTTTAATTTTAAATTTTAGACATTTCTCGTGACGTCTATCGCATTACAGTAAAAGGTCAATGAGACTGTTTTAACAAGAAATAAAACACATATAAATCTTCCACGAGGTACGACATGGCATACATACAAACCTTCCAGGAGGTACGAAATGGTATACATACAAATCTTCCATGCGGTACAAAATGGCATACATACAAATCGTCCATGAGGTACGAAATGGTATACGTATAAATTATCCATAAGGTACGAAATGGCGCACATCAATGAGACAGTTTTTACCAAGAAATGAAACATTAATAAATCTTCCAAGAGGTACGAAATGATATATATGTACATATTCCATGAGGTACGGAATGGTCAAGGTACGTAATGGTTTTTGCCAGGGTACGAAATGGGTGGTACGAAATGGTTAGGGTACGAAACGACTATAATTCAACCGGATTAGGTATAAACTTTTTACCAGTGGATATACAAAGGCTACAAAAAGTAATTATAATAAAACGTTCTGTCGATTTTTAGAAATTATCTTAAATACTCTTTAAGAACTTAATGAAAATATTGATGTAATTGAAAAAAATCGAAAGCACAGACATTACCTTTTAATGCATATAAGTTAAAGCCTTCGGACGCAACACATAATACAGTGATACTTTCATATTTATGCACCGGTATCATAATTGTCTTATATGTCATAACAGTTTTAGCAAAATATGTATTTAACATGTCTTTAAGAGGCACAATAGCAAAGAATCATTATTGACGAATTTTGAAAGCAAATAAAAAAAAAAATGTCCTTCCATTAAAAGCAATAGCGTTTATGTATTATTCAGTTCACTAAAACATGTAAAGAAAACAGAAAAAAAGCTTAAAATTTGTTGAACACTTTTCGGCAATCATTTTTTGCTTAACATGCTAAACGTAAGTCTGTTCTCTCAAGAAAAGCAAACAAATCCAATTCAAAACTCAGTGAACGACGATATAGGGTAAATAAAATTAAAAAAAAAAACAATACAGATATCATATAAATCTTAGCGCAACACATCTGAAGATAAACAGTTGTCAGAATATGAAATGTTGCCAAGGCTTTTGGTTTAATGACAACAATGTTTTTTTTTTGTTTCCTCTGCCAGTGATATAAATAATCTCTAGCTTCAATAACAAAATAATGGTATTATTAAGTAATTGTAAGTTATTGTACATAACAAGTGATTATATGACAATGAGAGTATTTCTCAAATTACCAAAGCTATTTTTAAAATAATATGACACAAAACATTGACTTTGAAAAGTCGGGAAATGAACTGGATAAATACAAGCTAAAAATTGTAATGAAAAACTGCCAAATATTAATAGGCATGTTGCATTAAGGAATGCTAAAGTACAAAGTGTATTACATTGTTCTGATTAATTTGTGTACCTATCGTCAAACGAACTGTTACATTTTTCCTATTTACGTGTAATCTTTCCATCAGCTGTTTGTCAATCTAATATATGTTGTACATAACGCAATTCACCTGCAAAGAATGCTGATTTAAGTTCAGAACAAAAAAATGATGAAACTTAAGGACTGAATAGAGACTATTGTGCGGAACACTGTGTGTCGCTGTTTTTTATGAATAAACTTTGAATACATGAATAAAGACATTATTATCTTTGAAACAAATAATTCAAAGTTCTACCTATGCTCGTGTATTAACTCTACCAATGGTTTTAGTTAGTAAATTATTTCGAATTTAAAATGCCTTTAAACGAAACTAAATGTGATTATTCTTTTTGTAAAAAATCCTGCAAAGGGCAATTGCTTCAAAGCAATGGTAAATGATTCGTTTATGTTGGCTTTCAATAATCATGTTGAGGACATTGACGTTAATTAAACATGGTCGCCAATGAAAGTAAACGAAATTGATTTAATGAAATAAAAAGATACATTTCTTTATATGAATTGTGTATATTTACATACCTTATATCAATATAGTGAATACATTTGGATATTTCGAAAGTTTAGTAACACGATTTTCCTTCCTTAAACAACTTTGCCAATTTAAACCAAATATGAATCGTCACAATTTGGTTTGGTCGTGTCAAAGATGATGCATACATAACAGGATATGCTTATCCTATCCATGCCCTTGGTTCAATTCCCTTCTATATTATGCGAAGGTGATTATTTTAACTTCACGTTTTGTTTGTTTTCAAATAAAAGTGAGAATAATGAGATTAAACTAGGATCGGCATTTCGTTTATTTAATATTATTTCTAATTGAATTTTGACATTATTTTTTCATTACTGATGATAACGTTAACGGTGCAAATTTTACTGCACCATGTGCGTATTTGGACAATTAATATCTTTTCGATGATGCTCGAGATCAAAATACTTGAAAGACCAAATCATTATAGAACCATGTAAGAGATTATTGATTCGAAAAGGACCAACAGTAAATATAAATCCGAACAAGAAATCAGAACTTTTCATGAGGGAGAGACATCCTTAATTAAAATGAACAGCAAATTTACATCAAAAAATATCCGTGTTGTCATGCCAGTACCGAGTATTGGCTACTGGACATGAAATACCCTCAAGGTACGCTCACCGTTCTCCAACAGATGTATTGACCCAGTTGTAGTAATAACTTTTACGGTAAAATTGTACTGCACCAGCGACTCTTTTCAACAAAAATCTTACGATCGTATGTTTCTCTGTCCTATATATTCTCCCATTTATTTGTATTGTAGTCCTGTCATGTAATGTTGTCATTTTAATGTTATATTAAACATTGCCATAAAAGCGGGAGGTTTGGCTAGCCACAAAACCAGGTTCAACCCACCATTTTTTTCTTAAAATGTCCTGTACCAAGTCAGGAAAATGGCCATCGTTATATTATAGTTCGTTTCTGTGTGTGTTACATTTTAATGTTGTGTTTCTGTTGTGTCGTAGTTCTCTTCTAATATTTGAAGTGTTTCCTTCAGTTTTAACCCGGATTTGTTTTGTTCTCAATCGATTTATGAATTTCGAACAGCGGTATACTACTGTTGCCTTTATTTACGATTTAAATTGATCGTTAGTTATACTGAAATGTGTATGACTTACGAGTATTTTTACTCTTAAGATTTTTTGTGAAAAGAGCCGCAGATGCGCATTTGGATAATAAGTGTCTATTCAGTGATGGTAGAGGTCGATATAAAGAAAGTCTAACACCCCATTCAAACGTTGAAGGGTAGATAAAACCAAGAAGGACCAACAAAACTCAAAAACTAGACAAGGAATCAGAGATATGCATAAATCCATAAAATGTATGTATATCAGGTGAGCAATTATACTTGAGCCTTAAGTTATATAAACTGAGCCGAAAAACTTATAAATCTTGTCATATACAAATACTTTATAAACTATTTCTTTTAAATTATTTCAAACACAAAATATTTCACGTGTCCTGGTCATCACTTTTTTTTACCTTTCCCTTTGGTGTTTTGTTTATACCGTTGTTTGTCTATTCGTTATTTTTCCTTGATTCGTGTTGATGTGACTATTTTTTAGTTCTCTCTAAATATCACCTCAAAGCACCGGATACTGAAACCTCCTGATTAACAACGGCATGTTATTTATTAAAATTATATTGAAAAATAAATATAGCTATATCATAAACCAACAGTGATGTGACAAGAATCTTTTTATATTAGAAAGTATCCGTTAATATTGTTTATCTTGTCTCTTTTTTAAATATTGAAAACTGATATTGCGTTCATCTACATGTGTATCGTCACGTACAAGGATTTCGTGGTGGTTTACATTGCATGTTTGAACCATAATATATAATATATTGACGCTTTGATAAAGTATCCCAAATCAACCAAAAATATGGAATCAAATTCACACGAAAATAAAGTTGCAGAATATAATTCATGGTTAGCATGCTGATAGAAAAATAATCTTCAAAGGCAACAGATTAGTAGCAAATACACATCCTTCAGAAAGTTGGAGCCGAGGTATCACTGTGAGTGTTATATAAAATCAATGCAGTTTGAAACAAACTTGCATGTATATCTATTCATTTGTTGAATGAATGAGGATATAACATAGATAATAAAAGAGGCGCGAAAGATACCAAAGTGATATTCAAACTCGAAAATAAACTGACAATGCCATGGCAAAAAATAAAAACGATCAAAAGACAAACAATATACAAAACACAACATACACAACTAAATACTGATGAACACCAACAAAACGGAGCTGATATCAGGTGCTTCGGAAGGGTAAGCATATCCAGCTCCCTATGTGACACCCGTCGTGTTGATCATGTAAGTTCAAACCAGGTGATAAGTCTAATTCGTTAGGTCACATTCGAGCAACCCTATATCACGTAAATCATGATAGCAAATTCAAGCTCCGAAATATCGTATCAACTGGGAGATATATACTCTAGAATGTTGCTACATAGAAAAAGAAATTTCACAATTTGGAAGCTGAAATTATCTCTTTTCTCGTGAAGTTTTGTTTTTAACCGACCCTCATTATCCATTTCTAGATGTAAGTCAAGATATGAGGCAGACATAACTGTATCTGTTGTATCCTTTATTTCAAATTTGAAGGGATAGATCCATTAACATAGTCACCACACTTTGAATTATTAAGTGAGAACATTATCTATATAGCGGAACGTAAAGTAAAGGATAATGCTAGCTTCTTTTCACTCTTATCATTCTTTCCATGAACTTTCTATATGAAGTAACCCTGATATGAATAAAAGAAAAAGTCGACAAGGAGAGGAGCACAGTTGTTTCTCATGGGAACGCCGAATGTTTGTTGTAAAAACGTCTTCCAAACGTAAAAAATATGTTGCCAATCAAGAAATATTGATAAAATACTTGTATCTACGTTGACCATTCTTTTTTATGATACATAGCAGACCCGATTCTTTCAATTTTTCTTTTAGTCTGGAATGGGGAATACTTATGAAGAGGTAGAAACATCAAAATTTTAAGTAGGGAGTTTCACAATAACTTTGAACCTGACTTTGATTGCTGATAAAATTGATGTTAATAATTTAGACAGAGGTTTCGTAGAGCACTTGGAAGACCTAGTAATATAATGTTGTTTATACAAGCTGAAGTGGATTAGAAAATCAGTTATGTGTAAGTTCATGGAATGTGATACGTAACAAAATATGAATGCTTGTATTTGTTTCAACGTGGGAAGGAATTTAAATGAAACTATTTGAATCAACTATTAAGATTTATTAGTTAATCTACAATTTCTTGTGAAAGCAGTACTAATGTGAAACAATTAATCAATTGATACACATTTACAAAATGTAGCAGGTATTTCGAGAAGAAAGTGAGAAAAAGAAAATGTAAATCAACAATTGTTTTTCTTACTTTTGACAAACATTCTCGAGTTTTTGCACATTTACTTTTATTAACCATTATTTTGCAAGACAACAACTATACTATTTGGTTTCTTAATTAATTGCTAACTGTTTAAGTGTTGCAACCATTTTAGTTGTTTATGATTGACCATTGAAATATCTGTATGCATTAAACAATTTATTTTATCATTAGTAAAATGTACGGACATTTGAAGATCGACAAAACATAATTGTTATATGCATATCTTTTTTGATGATCACGACATATGCTAGCCTACGATATGCACAAGTCTTCAAAACAATAAAATGTGCACGTAATGAACTCTAAGATGTTTACTCGTAAGATACTTGACATCAAGTATGTTATTTTTATGTAATACCATTATATAATTTCCATACAGTTTGAAAAAGTACATAATATATACAACATAATGCTTTTCAGTGCATGCTATAATTCTAATATGTGTTTGGTATTGCAGAAATATTTTTTCAGTAGTGATATTTGACATAGGGTTGTATTGGACCTAACTATATTATACAACTATCATTTAAGTTAAATTTCATTTCATTATTTGAATGTATTTCGATTAAGAGAACTTATTTTTTCAGTCATAAAAACTAAAACTGTTGTAATAAGATTTAGTCATATTCTCACCTATCATACTTTGTACATACATTTTAGTAAATTAAACAAGTTTTTATGTTGATGCCTGCAATACTATCGACACAATACTTTATTTTCTGTAGTAAAAACTAAATAATGGATCTGCTTTCGAAAAGTCGTTATAAGGTATCGGTAACTATTCATTGTATATCTTTTCTTAGACAACTTATGCATTAAAAAATTTAAAAAACAAAATAATAGTTTTTTTTTTTCAATGTTGCAAATTATACAGATATGTTATGTTAGGAAACAGATATCTATTTGAATTATATATGAATTATAATAATTCTAAATTGAATAATTGGTAGAAAACACCAAACGAACTGCATGTAACGCAAGAAACCTAAAATTAAAATCTAGATCACAATACAATAACAATTGTATTAACAGCATTCATCACACCAGTTTAGGTGCAGCTTGCTTATTAGGGAATGTTGTATGCATCTTTGATATTCCTGATATTTGGCTATTAGGTGTGATAAAAAAACGCACATAAGTTGGAAAACGACAAACAACAACTTCACCGAAAAAACAAATAAACAAAAAGCCAACAAAAGTGCACAAAACATTAACAAACAGATTATACCGATCCCTTTATCACATTACAGAAGAAACCAGATGATTCGGGAGGGAAATGATTATATGCTCTACTAGGAGCATTTACAGAAAACTGCTTAAACACTGCAAACTTGAAATATTGATTATAAACTCTATGTATAAACATTGATAATCAAGGGATAGAAATCTAATCTGACGCACAAAACGTAGTACTTGTTATTTTCGTTTGCCAAAGGGATATAAAATTGACCTGTATTCCTTGTGATATTGTTTTGTCCATGATACATTTTTCTTTATTCACAATCAAGTCTGAAACATTAAAGACTAAAGCTATCAGTTGATTTGTAAAGTGCAAATTCCACATCAATGGGGTAGAATCATTATCCGTTCTTCTATCAAATAATTTATTTGAAGTTTTCCTTACTAATTTTGGCAGCGATTTATGACGTTTTGTTTTCATTCCATTCTATTCTTAAGGCAATGAAACTCTCTTCTAGAAATTTAAGTAGTTTATTTTTTTTTAGATTGTAAGACAATTAAATGATTCTCTATTGCAATTATGTGTACACATCTGTTTAGATAGAATATCCATATTATTTTTGTTGTTGCTTACATGATGATTATTGCTTAGACGTTGTGTTTCATAAATTACCTAATGGGACTGGTTATTGCCAACCATTGAATTTGGTTGAATACGTCGGTTAAGTTTAATCTAAATATTTTAAGACTGTTAAAACCATACACTGGCATTTTCGTCCATTACAAATAAATTCAACGTGATGAAAAATGAAAGAAATCAGGTATTTTCTATTTATCACATAGTTCTCCAGATTACAGCCTTAATTTTCACTGACATAAGATCAGGTATAAATACGTTTCATTTACCTATGATCAGATCGATTTGAGCTTTCTTTCATGGTTTTGATTATGACACTTATCGACGAATGCTCCATTATTCTGAATTCTAAATGCTTATGTTTTCGCTATCCAATGTTCTTTCTTCTTTCTTTTTCTATTCATTTATATTTTTCGGGGGAAAGATGTTTTAGAAGGACATTTTACTGACAAGTTCAGAAATGTCGAAATCAGTGATTGTCAGAATTTGTCCCTTGATAAAAGTTAAAAATTGAGATATAAGCTATCGCTTCCATTTAATATATAAGTAAAAGTATTTCCATTTATTATAAACTGTATAGATAAAAAGTTTCCTATATAGGTTGTTTTAGCAGGTGTGCTGGATTATGGATCGTTCTATGTTGTCTTGTTTAACGGGAATGACAGTTTGAAATGCTATACGAGTCCAAATACAAAAGACACTTCCAGGCAAAATATTTTATATCCCTTGAAGTACCTTAACTTATAGTATTCTATTTATGTTATTGATGAACAATTTAAAGAGGGTCACCGAGTTTACCTACATAAATCATTGAAGTCAGATTGTTTGATTGTTGGTTTCTTAACATCCAGTGGCAAATATTTTATGCATGTTTAGGAAGATCATAAGTTTGAAACTTAGAAAAGAAATAAGATTATCAGATTTCGATGCGCAATACAGTCAAAACTGCACTCTAATATTTTTCGTCCTTTTCGATGTTACGATTCTCAATGTAGTGCAAAATCACGAATTTTTGCAACGCTAAAATATAAGTATTGGATGTTGGACCATACGTGTTCACTGCATGTGTAGTTTGAGTATGCATATACAGGACGAGGATATGAATATAACCCGACTTTGTACTAAACCGAAACGCTGATCCAAATTTTTAACGTGCTAGGTTACAAGATAACAGTCGGCAGGTTGACATGTCACACTACATTTACACATTATTCTTACTCCGAACCGACCAATCTTTGCTGTTACTCTTATATCGCGAGCTTAGCCGAGAGGCAGTCTATCTGTGATTTGAACCAGCCGAGGATCGAACCGAAGACCACCCGCACTCGAAACGAGCACGCTACCATTAGACAATCGAAGCAGTTATGAATATTGAAGATATATATATATATACATGTTCATGTATATTCAAAACATGTGAAAGACACCGTGTTTCCTCACAATATCACATTTTCATTCCCAGTAAACCATTTAATACGGGTAAAACCCTAATTTGATATATAACTCCAAAGGTTTAACTTTGGAACGGATGGACATACAGACTAGACATTTTAATATCCCCCGTCATAAAAATAAAAGTATCCTACTTAACAAAACTGCAATCAGATAGTCCATACATGTCCGTTTTCAGACGTATATGTATAAGTTAAACACCAAACATTTAATAAAAACAATTTGTGAGCAATTGCGTCGTTGAATTATACATACAAAACCCATGCATCTTCATAACAAAAAAACAAGAAAAAAAATAACTCATTTAGTAAATTGTAATCATTCGTTTTTGAAGATGCCTCCTAAATTCCATTAACAAAATTCTACTGAAAAAAGACAAAGAACTATCCGATAGATACATCAGTGGTCTAAATGTCTACCTCTAACGAACTTATCTTAAAATAAATTATAGAACTACATGTAGCAAAAAAAGAAGTTAGTCGTGTACACCTTTTACATTTGTCACACAAAACTCAGATAAATTTGAATATTGTTAAGGTTTATAATTGTAGCTATAATATCAATAATAATAATGATGATGATACATTATTATATTAGAAGTAGTAGTATTATCATTTATAATCATTATGGTAGTAGTATATTTGTTACAATAAATTTATATCCTTTTAATTATTATTATTATTAATAATATCATCATTATATGATAGAGACAGTGTCACAGTCTAAAGAAAAGAGGTGTTGACTCCATTGTATTGATATTCCGCTTTCTAATTTCGTCAGCAATTTATGAAGTTTAGATTTTTATCCGTTGTCATTCATAAGGGAATGAAATTCCCTCCATGGATTATAAGTAGTGACTTATTTCAAAATTGTAAAACAAAAAAATGATACTAAAGTGTAGTTATGTACACCAATTTGTTTAAGGATGTTTGCTCCTCTTGTTTTTTAATTTTTGTCAGATATTCAGAATCCTCTGGTTTTATCCATGTAGTGCCATTACAAATTTTTGCCCACTAACCCCTACTTTTCATAATTTGATTACATATTGTTTAAAATACGATCTTTGAAAAGCTTATTAAATCCTTGTTATTTTTCATACTTTTCGACAGAAAAAAGGTGCCAATGTTAAATGTATGAAAATTCTAGAGAGAATCATTTCCCGCCAAATTTTCAATGGCTTATATCTCGAAAACAAGCACACGAACCCTCCATTATTTTCTGATTTTATAGTTCCTTTATTTATATACAATAAATTTATAACAGTGTTTTAAAAAGCTTGTTAGTTTGAAACAGAGTAGCGAACAACCTTAAACTGAATATCAACAACCTGTATTTTATGCTTACATTACAAATATTGGAAGGACATTTGTTTTTTTTTTTTTTTAGTGTTATCAATGTTTGAATACGCCTAAAGTTTGTTTACATACGTTTTCAAAATTCTCGCTATTTGATAAAATAGTAAATATTCAATATTTATTATATTTACTCTTCGTAATATTTATCAACACTTTGCAACTCTACGTAATATCTACTATTGACCTATTTTTTAACATATGCAGTTAAAATGCACTTTTCATTATCTGACCTGAAATTGGTTGAAATATTAACTAAGTTTATACCATTATTACTATGATTATGATAGTAATCATATTATATAAGAAATGCAGCATGATACATCAAAGCCTATAAAACAGAAAGATGCCATCTTTGACACTGATATTGAATATAAATAAAAGGCTAATTAGAAGGAGAGGTTTTTCACACGCTACAGTGTTATTTTATGATATGTTTTTAATGATTTGAGCACGTTCAAAGTCAGCCCCTTAAATATAGATAATAAAATATATATCTGCATTGTCTTGTAAATGTAGAAAAATTGACACGTATGTGGCACTTCTATTTAGAAAAAAGGATTTTGCTTACATTTCTTTTGCTTTAGAGATGGTGTGGTGGATGATTGTAATATCTAAATGTTAAAGATAAAGTTGACACTTCAAATTCCTTGTACTAAAAAAATACTTCAAAATTACTCATTTTAATGCTGTTTTTTTCTAAAATTACATGTGAATTACTTCTTAGAAAACAAAATGTCAAATATGATTTTAAAAATGTCGTAAAACTATGAACTTTATCTTCATGACGACAATCGTAACTTTTGAATAGTTCACTGATGAATTGATTGTATGAAATGTCTATATTAGGTTTGGAGATCTTTACGAAGTAGCTTTATGACGCAAACGAAAATTAGCAGTAAACCACAGTGGTAGTTGTTCTCACTTCAAATTTTATTGCAGTCTAAACATTTTTCACAGTTTTTTTTATTTGATCGTCATTTGTGTTATTTTCATTTATAATGTCATCTGGTGGTTTTAGTTTAAAAATTTCTGAATTAATCATCTATTTCTGGTGAGGTTTGTTTTACTGAAATGAACATTTTGATCTTCTTCTGATGTTTTTGAGCAAGTGTTAATTTCATATCAAGGTGTTGTAATCATAATGCATTTATCCTTCAGAAAATGATAATGTAGGAATCCTTCTCTTATTCAGGAAATCTGATTTAAAAGTGGAAAAGATGTTCATATACCAAAAAACATTAATATCTGTAAACTGTAAATCCCATCCAAAATAGTGTAAACAGCACTTGAAGTTGAAAATTTAGTGTACAATTAGTATTCTTTGAGACAGAATGGGAGCCTTTGCGTTGACTGAAACAAAGAACAAAATAAATTTTATTAGAGATATTTATAACAAAAATTCATATAAAAATATATATGATAGTTTCTCACGTTTTCTGCATGGGACACCAAGTACTTTGCGTAAAGAAAATAGCCTTCGAGAGCCTTTATCAAGATTGATAGATAAAAGATACAACAGAAACAGTTAAGTTCGCCTTATATCTCGACTTACAACTAGAAATTGACAATGAGGATCACGTGTTATTACTCTCCGTTTTTTTGGGTTTGTGTTGCTCAGTCTTTAGTTAACTATGTTGTGTTTTATAGACTGTTGTTTGTTTCCTGGTCGTTTTCCAATTTTTCTATGACGTTGTCAATATAAAAATAAGGAGATTAGGTATGATTTGTTTTCGACTAATGAGTTTGAACACCCCTTTGGTCTCGTATGCCCTTCGTTTGCAGTTGAACTCAAAACTTTTGTTCTCTTCTCCCAAATCAGACTTTAGAACAATCTACAACATGCAAGATTGAAAAGTTCCATAATCTAAATTATATTACCAACCCCTTTATCATTCAGATTGATATATATTATTAAATATTTTTCATTCTAAACTAGCACAAATGCAATAACAATATGTTTTCAATTTTGTTTAAAATATAAATCAAAATTCATAACGTTTGTTTTTTATTCCGTTCCATTCTAAAGGTAATGGAACTCCTTGTTCAATTATAAGTTTTGACGTATTTCGAAGTTATAAATCAATTGAATGATACTTAGATGCAATTATGTATACAAATTTGTTTACATAGAATATCAATAACTTGTATTTTATGCTTACACGACGATAATTGCTAAATCGTTGAGTTCCGTAAAGCATATTTATGTTGTAATACATCAAATGTTTATTTACATAGGTTTTCAATATTTCTTTTGCTTGAAAGTGTAATGAACAATATATTTTTATTGTATTTACTCTTCGTAATATTTCCTATTCACCCTTTTCACATCTAAAATGCACTTTTTCATAAATTATTCTGAGACATATATAATGGTATAGATGGGGTTATCAGAATAGAGAATATTGGGCTACAGGTGCAGAATAAAGGAGGAAAAAGAATAAAGAAAAAGGTAAAAAGAAAAACAAGGATATAAAATAATTGGGTTCTAAAATATAAAAATAGAGAAAATTAGCAAAAAAAAATAATAATAATAATAATAGAGAAATGGTCTTAAAATTAAGAATAAAGAAATGTTGGTCCCAATCCAGACCCTTATATATAAATTTTAATTTGTTATCTTTATTAATATTAGTAATGTCTTCATTAACTAGAAAGGCATCACGTTGCGTACAGTAAAACACATTACAAATTGCAGAGCAAACAGATACCACCACTGTTCTTGAACATGAAAATCAACGAAGGACCAAGGTTTTAGTATACGTAACAAACAGAGGCTACAATGGACTTTTCTAACGTGTTATTCAAATATTTGTATAGGCATCGTCTTGTTAGTGTATGTGACAAATCTATCAAGCAGCAAGAAATTTTCGCCAATTGCATTCGTAATGTGTTACAGGGATTCTTGGAGGAAGATGGTTGTGTCAATAATTATAATATAATAAAATAAACATGTATGTAAATGGAGAAATTCAACCTGGAAACACATTTCAAAATAACTTTAAGATAACTTATACATGTCAATGCCGGTTTTGATGATCCAGGTGCTAAACAAATCTTTTTTTAACCATAAAGACGTAAATTGGGATGAACTAAACAAAGACTATGAACTGTATGACCAAAATCGTTATTTATGAATGGCGCATTAATGAATTGTTTGTAAGACATTATCTATTTGACGATGGTAGATCTTCCCACGTAACTTTAAAACGTAAATGAAAACTAGCAGTAAACCATATTTGCATATGTTTTCACTATTATTTATTTGTAATTAAAATAGTTGTTTTCACAGTTTTCCTAATTTACCGTCATCTTACCATCCGATGGTTTCGCTTAAGCTGACTTGACGCATCATCCAAAATCGAGTTTATATTAACTGACACGAACATTCTGATCTACTGACGATATGACATAAATGAGCATAAATCTGCAAAGAGAGTGGAAAGATAACAAAAATATATTCAAATTCATAATTCGAAGGCAAACTGACGCCATGACGCCATAGCAAAAAAGAAAAACAACGAAAAAACAAACAACAGAAACGCATAAAAGATAAACTAAAACTACTAAATTTGTTTTCTAATTAAGCTGTTATAAAAGTTTTCCTTTTGTAAGATTCAACCTCTTCGCTAGAAAAAGATACTAACATATTTAGTCGCCTGCATTTTTTTGATTGAGTAACTTAGCAGACTTCGCAAAGGTTAAGAAAAGCCACCGATTGCTCTAAAGGGAGTCGGATCAGAATTTTACTTGTGTGATATCTAGGTTTATGATATATACCAAAACTAGGAACTGAAAATATCGAAACATTGACTAACACACTATGCATGAATTGTTTATACATATAATATTTCTGTTCAGAAAACCTATTTCATTTACAAATCTTATTAGTAATGTTAGACCAATTTGAAAATGATGGTTTGAAAAAGTAAAATAATTCACAACTGAAACGATCTACAAAAGCTTATCATGTATTCTGTAAAAATAATTAACAAGTCAAATATATGAACACTGACAAGCAGACTTTGCACGATGTTTTATAATGGCTTTTTTTTTTCCTGGGATCAGTATAATAACTTCAATTTCATCAAAAGCGGTTGCAAAGTTATTTGGAAAACAACAATTGTCTATTGGAACTTGAATGACCAGAGAGTTTTTCTTTGTTTTTCGTGAGAGTATAATATGTTCTGGTGTGTTGATAATTAGACAACAACCCAACTACACAAAAGCACCAGGCATATAGAAGTCGTCATAAGAATAGTTGATTTTCAAAGATTTTAGATCTTAAATTGATAGAACTTCCATTGAATTCTAGTGTTTTCTTCACCATTAAACAATACGAAAAAAGTAAAATAACAAAAATACCGAACTCTAACGAAAATTCAAAACGGAAAAATATTTACTCTAATGTTTTTCCTTCAGAACGTTCACAATTAAACTCGTTGAAAAATCGCACATTTATTCTTTTTGTAACTGAAATTTTATTAGGAACAGATTTTCAGAAGAGCAAAATAAAACTCAAATCTGACATAACTATTTTCCAAACCCATTTATCAAAATTTGATTTAAACGACATAAGAGAGAAATATGGTTTGAAATTTGTTTCTTCAAGAGAACATGCTAAATAAATATCACATTCAGTTTATATATTTACAGAAGAAAGTTTATAATTGACGCATACATATATATTAAATGTTTTTTCGATTTTCCATTTAGATGCAAACGATGCATTATGGTAAGCTTTAGGAGAGGCGGAAGAGACCAGACATACATCCAAAACTTACAAGTCGAAGTAAAACAGACAACTCCATGTCAAAAATGAAAAAGAACGAACAAACTAATAATTTACTTAATATAAAGAGAAAAGAACGATAAATGAATGTATACTTAAGTCTTATCACTTGTCGAAAATAATTAATTTGAACACATCTAATTAATAGACTTATGTCAAACTTTACCTTTAAACATACTACTAACACAAAGACTTGTTTTACATGTACATATGATTATATAAAAGTTTTACATATCATATAATATTTGTACTAATTTGAAGTCTTGGATTTTTATGCCGGAAGTATTAATTAAATATCTACTTCCTTAAAAGTTTTTATTTCTCTATCATGACGAGTTTCAATAATTCTTCATGTTTTATTTGAGGAAATGTCTGTAAAACAAAATAAGTTGAGTATTTTAAACCAAACAGAACGAATTTCGCCAATTAATGTCAGTTTTATATTAAGGTTAATAGTTAATCAAATTGGTAGTTGTTCCTATTATAATTTTATTTGCAATCTGAACATTTTTCACATTTTTTCTGTTTAACCGTCATATACTTGTCTGGTTGATTTAATTTCAGCTGATGCATCATCTAGTAATAGTGTTTACTTAACGAAAAGACATTCAGATCTATTAATAATCTTACTGATAAAAGCATAAATGTAAAATGTTAAACGTGTTAAGTGTGTTATAAACTTTTAAGATGTGTTTTTCTTATGTATAGATGCATAAGATTCAACCCCTTCGATTGATAAGGTCCACAAATCTAAACACTGAATGACACACTTACCATAAACTTTTTGAATCAGAACAGTTATTTAAATTAAAAATCTTATTAATTGTTTTTTTAAATGAAACATTGGAAAAATAAAAGCTGCTTTAGACTACTATTTTATATTCGAAAATACTTGAATGAAATCCGAAAGTTAGTCTATTTGTTTTCGTATGGATAAAAGATGGTATAAAGTTTTCGTTACCTAGACAGCAGACCAACGAGGCATCTTGAAGGCATAATAGGAACAGTTGATTTAATAAGATTATTAGATGTCTGATTGATGGTTAAGTATATTTCGTCTAATTTAACAAAAAGAATAAGTATTTCGAGACATGTTCTTCAAGTTTAAAAAAATACTACTTTTATTTCTTTTAATAATTTGAAATCAGGAACAGATGATTCTCAGTTTCCTAACTGATTTCTAGATTCATAAATTTCTGTAGAACGTTATAATATAAAATCCTAATAATAAAGCATTCTAAAAAAGCTCATCCTTCATGCTAAGCATTTTACAGGCATGTCAGAGTAATTGGCTTAAAATATGACTAATAATGATAAATCGATTAACTAGTAATAAATGCACCTTTGCAGAAGAATGTACTACATAAATGACCCATACACAAATAGTAAACGTTACCCGATTTTCTATTTCGATCCAATTGATGCTTTACATTGATAAAGGTACTGTTTTTCTATTGCAGACAATTTGTCTGCAATAATTGATATAAACCGGTCTACCGTTTTTCGTATTAAGTAAGAAAATGAAAAATAAGTAAGCCTGGAACATCATGGATGATTCAATTATTGTTGGAATACACATTTATTACAGTAAAATTGATACCGATAATGCTATAAATAAAAGAAGCACTTTACAATTTTTGTTCGTCAAAAGTAGTTTCAGAAGGAACACTCAACCCAGATGCAAATCAAGTACTTTGAAAAGAGGGACACCAACAAGACAACGTTATGTGTGGACTTGAGAAAGTCTATACATTTATTATATATACATATACAGCTCCATACAGTGGGACCCCACAACCCCTAAATCTGCCTCTGCAAACCAAAACATTTCTAAACCAAGTATTATAAGACCTAAACACGTGACCTATATGACCATCGGGGTAACTCGAAATATATGTACTTGGCTGAAAATCATATCAACATTTTAGTTGTTGATAACATAAGTTGTTTTCGTGAGGTACAAATGTATGTTTGAAATTAAATTCGATATTTGATCCTTAGATATGTTCCCAATGTCATAGCCACAGTCATGTCCTCTGGCACATCATCGAATTTTTTTCAGCCATGAGCATCGTATCGAGCGCCCTTAGTTAGACATGATCTGCTAATCCATTCAGAGCATCATAAGTTATCCCCATGTTTTTTTTTTGTCTGGGAATATGCTTCTCAGCCTTGAAGATCTTCATAATATTTTATACAATTGTCTGTACTGTCGGCGTTTTTCTTTTGGCAATTATATTCAATTTGTTAGTATTTATGATTTCCGATTGTTCCTTTTATATCTTTTCCCTCTTTTTATGCATTTTACAAACTTTTCGGAATTTTCTGTCTTTGATGTTCTTCAATTTCGTACTTGATTTGGCCTTTAATTTTTGGCCTCGAGTGCCACTGGTCGTTTTTTTTTTTGTAGACGAAATGTGCGTCTGGTGATCAAATTATAATCCTGGTATCTTAGGGGATTGTTTTTCATAGTGTATTAGATGGTCATTGTTGTCTACTTTTAAAATGCTGAAATAAAGGAAAACTGTCAAATAATTGCACGAATACAAAAAAAAAAAAAAAAAAGATTATGACTCGTCAAAACAAATTAATTAAACCACATGTTTAATCAGGACATTGTGAAAACTAACCTTTAAAACACGGAACTACAATTTTCTTTATCAATTCTAAAATTGTAATTATAAGAAAAAAGACATGCTTGATATACAATGGTCTGTAAGTGCTTGTAAAGCAAAGTAGATATATTGAATTTGCTGCTTATTAAGTTATTTATTCTGTGTATATTTCATCAATAAGGGTACAGTCACATGATGAGACACAACAAATATTCATAAATGCATAGGTAGGTCTATAAACAGAACGACGCCAGTTTATGAATTAAAGACCATTAAAAATGCACTAGGTAAACCAAATAATGCAAAGCAACAATACTAGCTGAAAATATCGCCATATAGCTACCAATTGTACCAAAAAAGACTTGACTGAATGGAAAAAAAAAGAAACGATCACATTTCAACCTCTGGTTTCTTTTGTTTGATCTCTTTTTTTTTATTCGTATGAATAAAACAGGTAAAGTAAGTTGGTTCATGAGTGCGCAACCCAACGATATAAAAAAAGAAAAAAAAGATCTGTTTTTGTTGGGTTTTTTTCATATGTATGGGGCAATTGTCATAAATGTGTATAAGTACCAAAACAAAATATCGAAAAATGGATTAGAATACTGTAAGCACATCGTGTATTTCTTTATTACTTAGGCCAATAAGGTCAAGAAAGTTGTACATTTCACGGGGAATACGACGAATACTGTTATTGGAACTGGAAATGTTTCCTTTAAGTACTTTTGAGTTCGGTACGAGCTTTTGATTGGTCTTTTATGGTCTATCTTTACTATGAAGTTTTTTATTCTTTTCCTTAGTCATATGCATGCGATTCGTACGACATATGATTTATTTTAAAACCTTGGCATACATCTTTTTTGAATGGTTGTTCTCAGATCACATTTGATTGATCTGGAGATAATGTCTGAAAGTAAGATAGCTTTGAGAATCTCAATATTTCTTCTTGCAGTGCATAAAACAACAATGTATTAGTAATGAAACTGCCAATAGCTATATATATAGGTTTTCAGCAGCGTTATTGAGTCAAACTTGAAAAAGTGGTCTAGTATTTACGTTGGAAATCTTTCGAAATCATCCAATTTGCTTAATTCAACTGTAAGAAAGACTAACTAAATGCCTAGTAAAATGACACTTAAACGGGAAAAAAGTAGTATTAAGGATGTTCGCTCCTCTTATTTTTGAATTTTTGTCAGATGTTCGGAATCCTCTGGTTTTATCCATTTAGTGCTAATAAATATTTTGCCTGCTAACCTCTACTTTTCTTTTTTATAATTTTATTACATATAGTTTAAAAAGCCATAATTGAAAATCTTATGAAATCCTTGTTTTTTTTTTTTTTTTTTTCATAGTTTTTAAAAGAAAAAAGATGCAAATGTTAACTGTGTGAAAAATCTAGAGTGAATCATTTCCCGCCAATTTGTCAATGGCTTATATCTCGAAAACAAGGTCACGGATCCATCATTTTTTTCTCCTTTTTTAGTTCCGTTATTTTTATACAATCAATTTATAACAGTCTTTTTCTTTTAGTAGCGAACATCCTTAATAGGAACAAAAGTGTATTTCATTTTCCTGGCATTAGTTTGGTCTTTTTTGTACCCTCGGCAGGTGAAAGAAGTCAACTTTGAGGCGCTGTACATGTGGGTTTGTTTTTTATTACTATCTATTTTTATGAATAACTGCAGTGTGTATACATGTATTTACAAAATACATGTTGAAACACATGGAAATATTTTCTTGAGAATTATTTGAAAAGGCTTCCAAATTGTCATAAACTGGATGTAAAATGATGGTGGCCATGGATACTATAAACAAGCTCCTTTCGAAGACGGTCATGCCACAATTTGACTACAAATTCGACAACAGTATGATAAAGTACTAATATCCCGCGTAATTGTTTAATCCTGGTTTTTATTATGAAAAGTGGTAAATTTTGAAACAGTTAGTATTGTCAACTATGTACCAAAATTACTACCGCTTCCCTATAATACTCATTTTCAACCTCCACATTGATGCAGCTAGCATCCAGAAATTCCCTGTATTGTAATGTCATAACGTAAAGTAAACAAAGACAATTGATCAAATAATGAATAATAAATAATGTTCATAGCCACAATTCGTCATGCAACTTAACATATAAAGATCACTTTCCTAGAGTAATGTTAAATTTCGAAAAATTCTAATTCTTCTTTTAATGGTAGACAGTTGGACGCATGCAAAAGGATTGTTCTTTGTTTTAATGATCAATTAATATGAAATCAAAAGTGACATGTACAATAACAAAGGATTCTAATAATATGTTACCATTATGCAATTTCCTTATTGATTTGTGCACTTTCAGCGTTTCTTTTTAAATATTTAATTGATTGTTACATAATGAGTCATATATGAAAAATGTACACCAAAAGTCCCAATTCTTCATATATTTATTACCACAACGCATTAAGTAAATACTGGGCTTGTGTTGAACAATCATATTGTTTGACAAATCTTAACCGATCAACTGTTTCATATTAGTATTTTAAATAAAAATGTACTCGTAAAAATGTGCATACACATCAAATTGGCAAACACCTATAAGATTAATTTGTATTGATAAAAGTTTCCTTTACAGAAATTTAAAATAGTAGAAACATGCTTTATAAATTTCAATGGGGATTTTTGTAGATAACATTTCCTCTTTATAAGAAAACGTTTAGTGTATTGACATTATTCCAATATACAAATAATAGCGACCTACCATTGAGTATTCTTATCTGATCAAAGATAACCAGGTATAAAATTACATGTCATGAGAATTCATTGCAAAGTAATTCACCGTTTCAGATTCTAAAGGATTATGGATAACTCGATTGTTGGTACCCCAAATTGAATACGACGTTACATAAGAAGTTGGATGTCTATTGTTAATGACCTTTTTAATAGGTGCACGCTTTTCCAAATTTTACCCAAAATGCATTAGGGTCTCAGGAACGATAAACTGATTAACAGTTTTGTAAATGACCAGTTCGAAAAGCTGTCAATCATTTCCGAACAGACGGATTTAATTTATAGTTAACAAAGAAACCTGTACAATGAATTAAAACATGGAGTATGGTTTTAATCAAATAATGTATTGGACAACATGTTTAATGTGGACATTGTGAATTACTAACTTTTTAAACAAAGAACAGCTTATTTAAATTATCAATTATAAAAGTAATTGGAAGTTGCACTTTTTAAATTTTAGTAATGCTTGAATTTAAAATTGCATCGTTGCTTTTGTTAACTATTCACATTTTCGTTTTATACTGTCGACACTACTTTCTATAATAAATATGTTCTAGTGCTATTGAGGATACACTACATTGTATATCTGGAAAGTCAATTAATGTTAAACTGTTGAAATCGATGTACTTTAACAGAATAAATAAGTTTTTTCCTCCAGAGTAATTTGCAGAATTTCTCGACCGTGTTAAACGTGATATGTTTTTCTGAAATAAAAATTTAAAAAGAAATGAAATTCAAGACACGATTGATAAGCAATAGGATGTGTGTGTTTGTAAAGCAAAATAAATATACCGAATTTACCTCTATTTAAGATATGTATTTTTGGTATATCTCATATGTAAGGGTCACATGTTTCGAAACTATTAGTATATTTAATTGCAAAAGGAGGTATATAACCAGAAGAAAGCATGAGAAAACGATGCAAAATTGGTGGGCTAAAGACTATTAAAGACTATTAAAAATGTACTAGGTAGACCAGATAATGAAAAGTCACACTTAGTGATAACAATATCGCCATGCAGCTATTGATTATACGTAACAGATTTCACTGAAAAGTAAAAAAACAAACTCAAAGATTCTTATGTTTGTTCTCTTATTTTGTATGTATGAACAAAAACGGATGCAGTATACAGTATAATGAGTGGCCAGCCCAACGACACAAAAAAAATATAGAAGTTCTGTGTCGTTGTTGGTTTTTTAATATATACGAGTTATTGTCATAAATGTGCAAATAAAAAAAAAGATGGAACATTTATAATAAAAAAAACTATTTTTTATTTCTTCATATTTTAGGTCAATAATGGTCAAGAAAGTTTGAAATGTCATGGGGAAAACGACGAATTTCATTATTGAAATAGAAAATATTCACTCTGAAAGAATATTTGAGTTCGATACGAACTTGGGCTTTTATGGTCTAGTCTTTATCATGAAGACTTTTCATTCTTTTTCCTTAGCCATTATGTTCGTTATTGCACAAATGATTTTAAAATATGTCCTTGGTCTCATTTTTAGTACGGAAGTTTCCGAATAGTCTTGTTTTGTTGTTTTCTGTATTATTTGGTCGAACTCAAAACGATATTTGTTCAGAAAGTAAGACATTTCTGAGATCAAAAACACATCGTCTGGCTGAAATATCAATATATTGGTAATGAAAACTGACCATAGAATTTCAGTAGCGTGAGTTGGCCAAAATGGAAAAGTGGTCGAATTATTTTCAGTAGAATATGTTGAAATCATGACATTTGCTAGATTCCTCTGCGAGAGTGACTAAGCAATGATGCCTACAAAAATGTCGCTTAACACTACGTTTTCATTCTCAATGCTGTTACGGCTACTAACCTGGAACGCATCCGTATTGTAATGTCATAAAATAAAAGTCCGCACAGACGATTTATCAAATAATGAATAATGAATAACCTCTATAATCATAATTCGTCTTGCATCTATACCTATAAAGATCACTTTCCTAGAGTAATGTAAATTATATGATAAAACCAATTCGCCCTTTTCGGGCAGACATTTGGACGCATGCAAATAGATTGTCCTTTGTTTTATTGATCAATTGATATATTAAGACATTATGAAATTAAACATGACATTTACCATAACAATGAAATCTAATAATGTGTTACAATGATGCAATTTCCCTATTGATTTTTGCACTTTCAGTGTTTATATTTAAATACTTTATCAATTGTTACATAATGAGTCATATACGCCATAAGTCCCAATTCTTCGTATTATAGATGTAGGCTTCTCATATCTGAGGGGCGTCTAGATCTGATTTACATAGAAGTAATAGAGACATATCTTTTCTTTTCCCTTATTCGCAAAGAGCTATTAGTTCTGATAAAACAGGAACGGTGTCATTATCCCAAAATTTCCAGATGCAGTACCACTTTCAGAAGATGTTTTGTAGTTTGCTTGGAATGAAATATAAATTGCGTCTATATTTCTGTCACTATTACTGTTTTGTCCACCATTTTCTACATAAGGAAATGCCTGTACCAAGTCAGGAATATGACAGTTGTTTTCCATTCGTTTGATGTTTGAGCTTTTGATTTGCCATTTGATAAGGAACACTCGACACTCTGTTTTCATTTTCCTTGGAGTTCGGTTTTTTTGTTGTTTTACCTTTTTGTATGGCAATGTGAATCGCTGTACTATGTTATCTTTTTTCTGGTTTAATTACCAAAATCAGATCTGTTTGTTGATAAATGATAACACTTCTATGTAAATAAATCTATTACCACAACGCATTAAGTAAACACTGAGCCAGTGTTTTATACTCGTATTTGACAAATCTTAACCGATCAACTATTTCAAAACCGTATTAAATACTAGTATCTCAATTGTTTGTAAAACAATTGAAAGGTCTTTCCTGTAAAAGTGATGTTTTTGTAATGTACTCTTTAAGACCTTTCATTTGATATACGACAAGCATACCTTTTGAAAATGTTCACTTTTTACACTTAATGACCCCATCCACCTACATTTTTGAAATCGGAAGTATGATATATGTAATGTAGACTTGATGATCTTTCATATGATATGCGACAACACCATGTTCTAGAAAGTTTGATTTTTGCACTTAATAACCCCATCCACCTCATTTTGGAGGACAGGAATTTGATATTTGAAATGTACACATTATGACCTTTCATTTGATATACAACAACCTTACCTTAGAAGACAATTTATTTTCTGCACTCAATGACCCCACCCAACCCATTTTTTGGGGACGTCAATTTGATATTTGAAATGTACTCTTTATGGACTTTCATTTGATATGCGACAACCTAACCATCTGAGAAGTTTTAATTTTTGGCACTAAATGACCCCACCCTTCCCACTGGGATGAAAAAGGGGTTTGAAATTTTCATTTTTGAGTAGAGCTCATTAAGACCTTCAATTTGATATACATAATGACTGCATTTGGCAAAGTGCCAAAATTGATGCAATATCAATTATATAAATAGAACTTATGAAACTTACAAAGTCAATGTAAAAGATGAAAATTTCAAATTGATTTTTTTTGAGTTTTCATTGAAAGTTTTGGTAATTAATCAAACCTATAACCATGTTTAAGTCTTCAATTTCTGAAAATTTCAGGTGGAAAGCTGCTGTTGATTCAAAATACATGCCTCCGCTCGCAAAATTACAAACTACATTATCTCTAAAACGACAATAGATATTTCGAATTTGTTAAATGATAAATGATTTGCAGTTGAAGTACAATATTGTAGACAAAATTTGGGACAATTCCAAAGTTCATCAAGGTCACAATGAATCATCAAATATATGATGCAATACCAATCTTGAGAACCGGAAGTCGTAGAGACATGGGACTACCACTGTTTAACTGAGGACCATATTCACCTTTCAAATATTACAAGGTCAAGGTCATAGTACACTTTGAAGGTCAAGGTAAAATTTCATCATGACCTGACATTGACCTCAAATTGAAGGTCTTAAACTACTGATAATTTTGCAGTTTATAGTAGGTTGATATCTATAACCTTTAAAAGATATGCACACAATACTATACTTTTAAGAATTATCTCGTTGTAAGTTTTGAACAGACGGTCGGACAGTTTTGAGCTTAATGTATAAAACTTAGAGCTCGTCGAGAGGAACATTTTATACACAGTATGTACGCAGCAAACTCTTATCGTTTTCTTAATATGTAAGCTTGAAATTGCAGCGTAATTTTCTTTTGCACTCAGTGACCTTTGACTTTGGGTGCAAATTAAAGGTCACATGAATTAAAGATTATTGGTGAAGGTCTCAAGTCTCTACGACTTCCGGTTCTCGAAATACAATTTTTCAAAAATTGTGTATAATTTTTAATGGGAAATAACTCCTTATAAGGGTTGATAACAGACTAATTGTTTATGTTTATTAACACTGCCATCAGTTCTTGTAGAAGCTGCCATTTTCAATTCGATTCAATCTCTAATACTTTTTAAGAAAAATGCAAATAAAAAAAATTGCTTCAAGGGGATATAACTCTCAAAGGGGATGATGAAATCCTACGCAGCCTCATATGGTAGTACATAATGATGAGATCTACCTATTGTTCAAATAAGATCATGGTATCTTTAAAAACAACGAGGGGGGGCCATGTTGAAAAAACCCAATAAAAGGGAGATAACTTCTAAAGAGGATGATGAAATCCTACACAGCCTCATCTGGTAATACTTCTTGATGAGGTCTATCTATGGTCCATATTTGGTCTTGATAACTCCAATAGAAACGAGGGGAGGCCATGTCAAAAAAATGTTGGAAGAAAAAAAAGAAAAAAAAAAAAAGAAACTAGTATCTCAATTGTTTGTAAAACAATTGAAAGGTCTTTCCTGTAAAAGTGATGTTTTCGTAATGTACTTTTTACGACCTTTCTTTTGATATACGACAAGCATACCTTCTGAAACTTTTCGCTTTTTACACTTAATGACCCCATCCGCCTAAGTTTTTGAGATCAAAAGTATGATATATGTAATGTCGACTTGATGATCTTTCATTTGATATGCGACAATACCATCTTCTAACAGGTTTGATTTTTGCACTTAATAACCCCATCCAACTCATTTTTGGAGGACAGGAATTTGATATTTGAAATGTACACGTTATGACCTTTCATTTGATATACAACAACCTTATATTAAAAGAAAATTTAAGTTTTGCACTCAGTGACCCCACCCAACCCATTTTTTGTGGACGTCAATTTGATATTTGAAATGTACGCTTTATTAACTTTCATTTGATATGCGACAACCTACCCATCTGAGAAGTTTGAATTTTTTGCACTAAATGACCCCACCCTTCCCACTGGGATGAAAAAGGGTTTGAAATTTTCATTTTGAGTAGAGCTCATTTAGACGTCCAATTTGATATATATAATAACCGCATTTGGCAAAGTGCCAAAATGATGCAATATCAATTATATAAATAGAACTTATGAAATTTACAAAGTCAATGTAAAACATGAAAATTTCAAATTGATTTTTTTTAGTTTTTCATTGAAAGTTTTGGTAATTAGTAAAACATATAACCATGTTAAACTCTTCAATTTCTGAAAATTTCAGGTGGAAAACTGTTGTTGATTCAGAAATACATGCCTCCGCTCGCAAAATTTCAAACTGCATTATCTCTAAAACGATAACAGATATCTCAAATCTGTTAAATGATAAATGATCTTCAGTTGAAGGACAACATTATAGAAAAAATTAAGGACATTTCCAAAGTTCATGAAGGTCACAATGAATCATCAAATATATGATGCAATACCAAACTTGAGAACCGTAAGTCGTAGAGACATGGGACTACCACCATTCAACTCAGTACAAATTGACCTTTCAAGTATCACAAGGTCAAGGTCATAGTACACTTTGAAGGTCAAGGTAAAATTTCATCATGACCTGACATTGACCTCAAATTGAAGGTCTTAAAATACTGATAATTATTGCAATTTATAGTAGGTTGATATCTGTTACCTTTAAAAAGATATACACACAATACTATACTTTTAAGAATTATCTCGTCGTAACTTGTGAACAGACGGTCGGACAGTTTTGAGCTTAATAAATAAAATGTAGAGCTTGTCGAGAGGAACATTTTATACACAGTATGTATGCAGCAAACTCTTATCGTTTTCTTAATATGGAAGCTTGAAATTGCAGCGTAAATTTTTTTTGCACTCAGTGACCTTTGACCTTGGTGCAAATTAAAGGTCACATGAATTAAAGATTATTGGTGAAAGTCCCAAGTCTCTACGACTTCCGGTTCTCGAAATACAATCTTTTTTAAATTTAGTGAAATTTTTCAAGGGAAATAACTCCTTATAAGGATAGATAACAAACTAATTGTTTATGTTTATTAACATTGCCATCTGTTCTTGTAGATGCTGCCATTTTCAATTCGATTCTATCTCTAATACTTTTTAAGAAAAATGCAAATGAAAGAAATTGCTTCAAGGGATATAACTCTCAAAGGGATGATGAAATCCTACGCAGCCTCATATGGTAATACATCATGATGAGATCTACCTATTGTACAAATAAGGTCATGATATCTTTAAAAACAACGAGGGGTGCCATGTTGAAAAACCCAATAAAAGGGAGATAACTTCTAAAGGGGATGATGAAATCCTTAACAGGGTCATCTGGTAATACTTCATGATGAGGTCTATCGATGGTCCATATTTGGTCTTGATAACTCCAATAGAAACAAGGGAGGGCATGTCAAAAAATGTTGGAAGAAAAAAGAAAAAAAAAAAAAGAAAACATTAGAAAAACAACTAGTATCTCAATTGTTTGTAAAACAATTGAAAGGTCTTTCCTGTAAAAGTGATGTTTTTGTAATGTACTCTCTAAGACCTTTCATTTGATATACGACAAGCATACCTTCTGAAAATTTTAACTTTTTACACTTAATGACCCCATCCGCCTACATTTTTGATAATGGAAGTATGATATATGTAATGTAGACTTGATGATCTTTCATATGATATGCGACAACGCAATGTTCTAGAAAGTTTGATTTTTGCACTTAATAACCCCATCCAACTCATTTTTTGAGGACAGGAATTTGATATTTGAAATGTACACATTATGACCTTTCATTTGATATACAACAACCTTACCTTAGAAGACAATTTTTTTTCTGCACTCAATGACCCCACCCAACCCATTTTTTGGGGACGTCAATTTGATCTTTGAAATGTACGCTTTATGGCCTTTCATTTGATATGCGACAACCTTACCATCTGAGAAGTTTGATTTTGTAGCACTTAATGACCCCGCCCTTCCCACTTGAATGAAAAAGGGGTTTACAATTTTCATTTTTGAGTAGAGCTCATTAAGACCTTCAATTTGATATATCAAATGACCCCATTTGGCAAAGTGCCAAAAATGATGCAATATCAATTGTATAAATAGAACTTATGAAACTTACAAAGTCAATGCAAAACATAAAAATTTCAAATTGATTTTTTGGGTTTTTTTTTCATTGAATGTTTTTGGTATTTGGTCAAACATATAACCATGCTAAACTCTTCAATTTGTGATAATTTCAGCTGGTTACCTGTTGTTGAGTCAGAAATACATGCCGCCGCTCGCAAAATTTCAAAGTGCATTATCTCTAAAACGACAATAGATATTTCAAATCTGTTAAATGATAAATGATCTGCATTTGATGGGCAACATTGTAAAAAAAAATTGAGACAATTCCAAAGTTCATCAAGGTCACAATGAATCATCAAATATATAATGCAATACCAAACTTGAGAACCGGAAGTCGTACAGACATGGGACTAACACCGTTCAACTCAGGACCATATTGACATTTCAAATATTACAAGGTCAAGGTCATAGTACACTTTGAAGGTCAAGGTAAAATTTCATCATGACCTGACATTGACCTCAAATTGAAGGCCTTAAACTACTGATCATTTTGCAATTTATAGTAGGTTGATATCTGTAACCTTTAAAAGATATGCACACAATACTATACTTTTAAGAATTATCTCGTTGTAACTTTTGAACAGACGGTCGGACAGATTTGAGCTTAATGTATAAAATGTAGAGCTCGTCGAGAGGAACATTTTACACACAGTATGTATGCAGCAAACTCTTATCGTTTTCTTAATATGTAAGCTTGAAATTGCAGCGTAAATTTTTTGCACTCAGTGACCTTTGACCTTGGGTGCAAATTAAAGGTCACATGAATGAAAAATTATTGGTGAAGGTCCCAAGTCTCTACGACTTCCGGTTCTCGAAATACAATTTTTTTAAATTGAGTAAAATTTTTCAAGGGAAATAACTCCTTAAAAGGACTGATAACAAACTAATTGTTTATATTTATTAACATTGCCATCTGTTCTTGTAGATGCTACCATTTTCAATTCGATTCTATCTCTAATACTTTTTAAGAAAATGCCAATAAAAGAAATTGCTTCCAGGGATATAACTCTCAAATGGGATGATGAAATCCTACGCAGCCTCATATGGTAATACATCATGCTGAGATTTACCTATTGTACAAATAAGATCATGATATCTTTAAAAACAACGAGGGGGCCATGTTGAAAAAACCAATAAAAGGGAGATAACTTCTAAAGGAGATGATGAAATCCTTAACAGGGTCATCTGGTAATACTTCATGATGAGGTCTATCGATGGTTCATTTTGGTCTTGATAACTCCAATAGAAACGAGGGAGGGCATGTCAAAAAATGTTGGAAGAAAAAAAGAAAAAAAAAAAAAAGAAAAAACATTAGAAAAACAATAAGGTCTTTCCTAACGGAGTGGAAAGACCTTAATAAGGTCTTTCTAACGGAGTGGAAAGACCTTAAAAACACTAGTATCTCAATTGTTTGTAAAACAATTGAAAGGTCTTTCCTGTAAAAGTGATTTTTTGTAATGTACTCTCTAAGACCTTTCATTTGATATACGACAAGCTAGCTTCTGAAAATTTTCACTTTTACACTTAATTACCCCATCCGCCTACATTTGTGATATCGGAAGTATGATATATGTAATACAGACTTGATGATCTTTCATATGATATGCGACAACGCCATGTTCTAGAAAATTTGATTTTTGCACTTAATAACCCCATCAACCTCATTTTTGGAGGACAGGAATTTGATATTTGAAATGTACACCTTATGACCTTTCATTTGATATACAACAACCTTACCTTAGAAGACAATTTATTTTCTGCACTCAATGACCCCACCCAACCCATTTTTTGGGGACGTCAATTCGATATTTGAAATGTACGCTGTATGGACTTTCATTTGATATGCGACAACCTAACCATCTGAGAAGTTTGAATTTTTTGCACTAAATGACCCCACCCTTCCCACTGGAATGAAAAAGGGGTTAGAATTTTCATTTTGTGTAGAGCTCATTAAGACCTTCAATTTGATATATCAATGACCCCATTTGGCAAAGTGCCAAAATGATGAAATATCAGTTGTATAAATAGAACTTATGAAACTTACAAAGTCAATGCAAAACATGAAAATTTCAAATTGATTTTTGGGTTTTTTTTCATTGAATGTTTTGGTACTTGATCAAATATATGACAATGTTAAACTCTTCAATTTTTATAGTTTCGGGTGGTTACCTGTTGTTGATTCAGAAATACATGCCGCCGCTCGCAACATATCAAACTGCATTATCTCTAAAATGACAATAGATATCTCAAATCTGTTAAAAGTTAAATGATCTATAGTAAAAGGGCAACATTGTACAAAAAAATTTGGGACAATTCCGAAGTTCGTCAAGGTCACAATGAATCATCAAATATATGATGCAACACCAAACTTGAGAACCGGAAGTCGTAGAGACATGGGACTACCACCATTCAACTCAGGACCATATTGACCTTTCAAATATTACAAGGTCAAGGTCATAGTACACTTTGAAGGTCAAGGTAAAATTTCATCATGACCTGACAATGACCTCAAATTGAAGGTCTTTAAATACTGATCATTTTTGCAATTTATAGTAGGTTGATATCTGTTACCTTTGAAAAGATATACACACAATACTATACTTTTAAGAATTATCTCGTTTTAACTTTTGAACAGACGGTCGGACAGTTTTGAGCTTAATGTGTAAAATGTAGAGCTCGTCGAGAGGAACATTTTATACACAGTATGTATGCAGCAAACTCTTATCGTTTTCTTAATATGTAAGCTTGAAATTGCAGCGTAAATTTTGTTTGCACTCAGTGACCTTTGACCTTGGGTCCAAATGAAAGGTCACATAAATTAAAGATTACTGGTGAAGGTCCCAAGTCTCTACTACTTCCGGTCCTCGAAATAGAATTTATCAAAAATTGTGTATAATTTTAAAGGAAATAACTCCTTATAAGGGTTGATAACAAACTAATTGTTTATGTTTATTAACATTGCCATCTATTCTTGTAGATGCTCTCATTTTCAATTCAGTTCTATCTCTTACACTTTTAAGAAAATGCAAATAAAAGAAATTGCTTCAAGGGATATAACTCTCAAAGGGATGATGAAATCCTATGCAGCCTCATATGGTAATACATATTAATGAGATTTACCTATCGTACAAATAAAGTCATGATATCTTTAAAAACAACGAGGGGATCATGTTGAAAAACATAATAAAGGGAGATAACTCCTAAAGGGATGATGAAATCCTTAACAGGGTCATCTGGTAATACTTCATGATGAGGTCTATCGATGGTCCATATTTGGTCTTCATAACTCCAATAGAAACGAGGGAGGCCATGTCAAAAAATGTTGGAAGAAAAAAAAAAAAAAAAAAAGAAAAAAAAAAACATTAGAAAAACAATAAGGTCTTTCCTAACGGAGTGGAAAGACCTTAAAAAAAAGAACTAGTATCTCAATTGTTTGTAAAACAATTGAAAGGTCTTTCCTGTAAAAGTAATGTTTTCGTAATGTACTTTTTACGACCTTTCATTTGATATACGACAAGGATACCTTCTGAAACTTTTCGCTTTTTACACTTAATGACCCCATCCGCCTAATTTTTCGAGATCGGAAGTATGATATATGTAATGTAGACTTGATGATCTTCCATTTGACATGCGACAAAGCCATCTTCTAGAAAGTTTGATTTTTGCACTTAATAACCCCATCCAAGTAGTTTTTGGAGAACAGGAATTTGATATTTGAAATGTAGACGTTATGACCTTTCATTTGATATACAACAACCTTATCTTAAAAGAAAATTTATGCTTTGCACTCATTGACCCCACCTGACCCATTTTTTAAGGACGTCAATTGGATATTTGAAATGTACGCTTTATGGACTTTCATTTGATATGCAACAACCTGAACATCTGAGAAGTTTGATTTTTTTGCACTAAATGACCCCACCCTTCCCATTGGGATGAAAAGGGTTTGAAATTTTCATTTTGAATAAAGCTCATTTAGACGTTCAATTTCATATACATAATGACCGCATTTGGCAAAGTGCCAAAATGATGCAATGTCAATTATATAAATAGAACTTATGAAACTTACAAAGTCAATGTAAAAGATGAAAATTTCAAATTGACTTTTTCTTCAGTTTTCATTGAAAGTTTTTGGTAATTAGTCAAACATATAATTATGTTACATTCTTCAATTTCTGAAAATTTCAGGCGGAAAGTTGTTGTTGATTCAGAAATACATGCCGCCGCTCGCAAAATTTCAAACTGCATTATCTCTAAAAGGACAATAGATATCTAAAATCTGATAAATGATAAATGATCTGCAGTTAAAGAGCAACATTGTAGAAAAAATCTGGGAGAATTTCAAAGTTCATCAAGGACACAATGAATCATCAAATATATGATGCAATACTAAACTTGAGAACCGGAAGTCGTAGAGACATGGGACTACCACCATTCAACTCAGGACAACTTGACCTTTCAAGTATCACAAGGTCAAGGTCATAGTACACTTTGAAGGTCAAGGTAAAATTTCATCATGACCTGACATTGACCTCAAATTGAAGGTCTTTAAATACTGATCATCTTTGCAATTTACAGTAGGTTGATATCTGTTACCTTTAAAAAGATATACACACAATACTATACTTTTAAGAATTATCTCGTCGTAACTTGTGAACAGACGGTCGGACAGTTTTGAGCTTAATAATTAAAATGTAGAGCTGGTCGGGAGGAACATTTCATACGCAGTATGTATGCAGCAAACTCTTATCGTTTTCTTAATATGTAAGCTTGAAATTGCAGCGTAAATTTTTCTTGCACTCCGTGACCTTTGACCTTGGGTGCAAATTAAAGGTCACATGAATTAAAGATTATTGGTGAATGTCCCAAGTTTCTACGACTTCCGGTTCTCGAAATAGAATTTTGAAAAAAATTGTGTATAATTTTTACAGGGAAATAACTCCTTATAAGGGTTAATAACAAACTAATTGTGCATGTTTAATAACATTGCCATCTGTTCTTGTACATGCTGCCATTTTCAATTCGATTCGATCTTTAATACTTTTTAAGAAAAATGCAAATAAAAGAAATTGCTTCAAGGGGATATAACTCTCAAAGGGGATGATGAAATCCTACGCAGCCTCATATGGTAATACATCATGATGAGATCTACCTATTCTTTAAATAAGGTCCTGATATCTTTAAAAACAACGAGGGGGGGCCATGTCGAAAAAAAACAATAAAAGGGAGATAACTTCTAAAGGGGATGATGAAATCCTACACAGCCTCATCTGGTAATACTTCATGATGAGGTCTATCGATGGTCCATATTTGGGCTTGATAACTCCAATAGAAACGAGGGGAGACCATGTCAAAAAAATGTTGGAAGAAAAAAAAAAAAAAAAAAAAGAACTAGTATCTCAATTGTTTGTAAAACAATTGAAAGGTCTTCCTGTAAAAGTGATGTTTTCGTAATGTACTTTTACGACCTTTCATTTGATATACGACAAGCATACCTTCTGAAACTTTTCGCTTTTACACTTAATGACCCCACCCATTTAATTTTCGAGATCGGAAGTATGATATATGTAATGTAGACTTGATGATCTTTCATTTGATATGCGACAACGCCATGATCTAGAAAGTTTGATTTTGCACTTAATAACCCCATCCAACTAATTTTTGAAGGACAGGAATTTGATATTTGAAATGTACACGTTATGACCTTTCATTTGATATACAACAACCTTATCTTAAAAGAAAATTTATGTTGTCCACTCAATGACCCCACCCAACCCATTTTTGGGACGTCAATTTGATATTTGAAATGTACGCTTTATGGACTTTCATTTGATATGCGACAACCTAACCATCTGAGAAGTTTGAATTTTTGCACTAAATGACCCCACCCTTCCCACTGGGATGAAAAGGGTTTGAAATTTTAATTTTGAGTAGAGGTCATTTAGACGTTCAATTTGATATACATAATGACCGCATTTGGCAAAGAGCCAAAATGATGCAATATCAAATATATAATTAGAACTTATGAAACTAACAAAGTCAATGTAAAAGATGAAAATTTCAAATTGATTTTCTTTTTAGTTTTCATTGAAAGTGTTTGGTAATTAGTCAAACATATAACCATGTTAAACTCTTCAATTTCTGAAAATTTCAGATGGAAAGCTGTTGCTTATTCGGAAATACATGCCTCCGCTCGCAAAATTTCAAAGTGCATTATCTCTGAAACGCCAACAGATATCTCAAATCTGTTAAATGATAAATGATCTGCAGTTAAAGAAGAACATTGTAGAAAAAAATATGGGACAATTCCAAAGTTCATCAAGGTCACAATGAATCATCAAATATATGATGCAATACTAAACTTGAGAACCGGAAGTCGTAGAGACATGGGACTACAAAATCAACTCAGGACAACTTGGCCTTTCAAGTATCACAAGGTCAAGGTCATAGTACACTTTGAAGGTCAAGGTAAAATTTCATCATGACCTGACATTGACCTCAAATTGAAGGTCTTAAAATACTGATCATTTTTGCAATTTATAGTAGGTTGATATCTGTTACCTTTAAAAAGATATACACACAATACTATACTTTTAAGAATTATCTCGTCGTAACTTTTGAACAGACGGTTGGACAGTTTTGAGCTTAATAAATAAAATGTAGAGCTCGTCGAGAGGAACATTTTATACACAGTATGTATGCAGCAAACTCTTATCGTTTTCTTTATATGGAATCTTGAAATTGCAGGGTAAATTTTTTGCACTCAGTGACCTTTGACCTTGGGTACAAATTAAAGGTCACATGAATTAAAGATTATTAATGAAGGTCCCAAATCTCTACGACTTCCGGTTCTCGAAATACATTTTTTTTTAAATTGAGTAAAATTTTTCAAGGGAAATAACTCCTTATAAGGATAGATAACAAACTGATTGTTTATGTTTATTAACATTGCCATCTGTTCTTGTAGATGCTGCCATTTTCAATTTGATTCTATCTCTAAAACTTTTTAAGAAAAATGCAAATAAAAGAAATTGCTTCAAGGGGATATAACTCTCAAAGGGGATGATGAAATCCTACGCAGCCTCATATGGTAATACATCATGATGAGATCTACCTATTGTACAAATAAGGTCATGATATCTTTAAAAACAACGAGGGGGTGCCATGTTGAAAAAACCCAATAAAAGGGAGATAACTTCTAAAGGGGATGATGAAATCCTTAACAGGGTCATCTGGTAATACTTCATGATGAGGTCTATCGATGGTCCATATTTGGTCTTGATAACTCCAATAGAAACGAGGGGAGGGCATGTCAAAAAAATGTTGGAAGAAAAAAGAAAAAAAAAACTAGTATCTCAATTGTTTGTAAAACAATTGAAAGGTCTTTCCTGTAAAAGTGATGTTTTTGTAATGTACTCTTTAAGACCTTTCATTTGATATACGACAAGCATACCTTCTGAAAATTTTCACTTTTTACACTTAATGACCCCATCCGCCTACATTTTTGATATCGGAAGTATGATATATGTAATGTAGACTTGATGATCTTTCATATGATATGCGACAACGCCATGTTCTAGAAAGTTTGATTTTTGCACTTAATAACCCCATCCACCTCATTTTAGAGGACAGGAATTTGATATTTGAAATGTACACATTATGACCTTTCATTTGATATACAACAACCTTACCTTAGAAGACAATTTATTTTCTGCACTCAATGACCCCACCCAACCCATTTTTGGGGACGTCAATTTGATATTTGAAACGTACTCTTTATGTACTTTCATTTGATATGCGACAACCTAACCATCTGAGAAGTTTGAATTTTTGCACTAAATGACCCCACCCTTCCCACTGGGATGAAAAAGGGTTTGAAATTTTCATTTTGAGTAGAGCTCATTAAGACCTTCAATTTGATATACATAATGACTGCATTTGGCAAAGTGTCAAAATGGTGCAATATCAATTATATAAATAGAACTTATGAAACCTACAAAGTCAATGTAAAAGATAATAATTTCAAATTGATTTTTTTTTGAGTTTTCATTGAAAGTTTCTGGTAATTAGTCAAACATATAACCATGTTTATATCTTCAATTTCTGAAAATTCCAGGTGGAAAGCTGTTGTTGATTCAGAAATACATGCCTCCGCTCGCAAAATTTCAAACTGTATTATTTCTAAAACGACAATAGATATTTCAAATCTGTTAAATGGTAAATGATCTGCAGTTGAAGGACAACATTGTAGACAAAATTTGGGACAATTCCATAGTTCATCAAGGTCACAATGAATCATCAAATATATGATGCAATACCAAACTTGAGAACCGGAAGTCGTAGTGACATGGGACTACCGCCATTCAACTCAGGACCACCTGACCTTTTAAATGTCACAAGGTCAAGGTCATAGTACACTTTGAAGGTCGATGTAAAATTTCATCATGACCTGACCTTGACCTCAAATTGAAGGTCTTAAAATACTGATCGTTTTTGCAGTTTATAGTAGGTTGATATCTGTTACGTTTTAAAAGATATACACACAATACTATACTTTTAAGAATTATCTCGTCGTAACTTGTGAACAGACGGTCGGACAGTTTTGAGCTTAAGAAATAAAATGTAGAGCTCGTCGAGAGGAACATTTTATACACAGTATGTATGCAGCAAACTCTTATCGTTTTCTTAAAATGGAAGCTTGAAATTGCAGCGTAAATTTTTTGCACTCAGTGACCTTTGACCTTGGGTGGAAATTAAAGGTCACATGAATTGAAGATTATTGGTGAAGGTCCCAAGTCTCTACGACTTCCGGTTCTCGAAATACATTTTTTTAAATTGAGTAAAATTTTTCAAGGAAATAACTCCTTATAAGTATAGATGACAAACTAATTGTTTATGTTTATTAACATTGGCATCTGTTCTTGTAGATGCTGCCATTTTCAATTTGATTCTATCTCTAATACTTTTAAGAAAATGCAAATAAAAGAAATTGCTTCAAGGGATATAACTCTCAAGGGGATGATGAAATCCTACGCAGCCTCATATGGTAATACATCATGATGAGATCTACCTATTGTACAAATAAGGTCATGATATCTTTAAAAACAACGAGGGGGTGCCATGTTGAAAAAACCCAATAAAAGGGAGATAACTTCTAAAGGGGATGATGAAATCCTTAACAGGGTCATCTGGTAATACTTCATGATGAGGTCTATCGATGGTCCATATTTGGTCTTGATAACTCCAATAGAAACGAGGGGAGGGCATGTCAAAAAAATGTTGGAAGAAAAAAAAGAAAAACTAGTATCTCAATTGTTTGTAAAACAATTGAAAGGTCTTTCCTGTAAAAGTGATGTTTTCGTAATGTACTTTTTACGACCTTTCATTTGATATACGACAAGCATACCTTCTGAAACTTTTCGCTTTTTACACTTAATGACCCCACCCATTTAATTTCCGAGATCGGAAGTATGATATATGTAATGTAGACTTGATGATCTTTCATTTGATATGCGACAACGCCATGTTCTAGAAAGTTTGATTTTTGCACTTAATAACCCCATCCAACTAATTTTTGAAGGACAGGAATTTGATATTTGAAATGTACACGTTATGACCTTTCATTTGATATACAACAACCTTATCTTAAAAGAAAATTTATGTTGTGCACTCAATGACCCCACCCAACCCATTTTTTTGGGACGTCAATTTGATATTTGAAATGTACGCTTTATGGACTTTCATTTGATATGCGACAACCTAACCATCTGAGAAGTTTGAATTTTTTGCACTAAATGACCCCACCCTTCCCACTGGGATGAAAAAGGGGTTTGAAATTTTAATTTTTGAGTAGAGCTCATTTAGACGTTCAATTTGATATACATAATGACCGCATTTGGCAAAGAGCCAAAAGGATGCAATATCAAATGTATAATTAGAACTTATGAAACTAACAAAGTCAATGTAAAAGATGAAAATTTCAAATTGATTTTCTTTTTTAGTTTTTCATTGAAAGTTTTTGGTAATTAGTCAAACATATAACCATGTTAAACTCTTCAATTTCTGAAAATTTCAGATGGGAAGCTGTTGCTTATTCGGAAATACATGCCTCCGCTCGCAAAATTTCACAGTGCATTATCTCTAAAACGACAACAGATATCTCAAATCTGTTAAATGATAAATGATCTGCAGTTAAAGAAGAACATTGTAGAAAAAAATTTGGGACAATTCCAAAGTTCATCAAGGTCACAATGAATCATCAAATATATGATGCAATACCAAACTTGAGAACCGGAAGTCGTAGAGACATGGGACTACCACCATTCAACTCAGGACAACTTGACCTTTCAAGTATCACATGATCAAGGTCATAGTACACTTTGAAGGTCAAGGTAAAATTTCATCATCACCTGACATTGACCTCAAATTGAAGGTCTTAAAATACTGATCATTTTTGCAATTTATAGTAGGTTGATATCTGTTACCTTTAAAAAGATATACACACAATACTATACTTTTGGAATTATCTCGTCGTAACTTGTGAACAGACGGTCGGACAGTTTTGAGCTTAATAAATGAAATGTAGAGCTCGTCGAGAGGAACATTTTATACACAGTATGTATGCAGCAAACTCTTATCGTTTTCTTAATATGGAAGCTTGAAATTGCAGCGTAAATTTTGTTGCACTCAGTGACCTTTGACCTTGGGTGCAAATTAAAGGTCACATGAATTAAATATTATTGGTGAAGATCCCAAGTCTCTACGACTTCCGGTTCTCGAAATACATTTTTTTTAAATTGAGTAAAATTTTCAAGGAAATAACTCCTTATAAGGATTGATAACAAACTAATTGTTTATGTTTATTAACATTGCCATCTGTTCTTGTAGATGCTGCCATTTTCAATTTGATTCTATCTCTAATACTTTTTAAGAAAAATGCAAATAAAAGAAATTGCTTCAAGGGGATATAACTCTCAAAGGGGATGATGAAATCCTACGCAGCCTCATATGGTAGAACATCATGATGAGATCTACCTATTGTACAAATAAGGTCATGATATCTTTAAAAACAACGAGGGGGTGCCATGTTGAAAAAACCCAATAAAAGGGAGATAACTTCTAAAGGGGATGATGAAATCCTTAACAGGGTCATCTGGTAATACTTCATGATGAGGTCTATCGATGGTCCATATTTGGTCTTGATAACTCCAATAGAAACGAGGGGAGGGCATGTCAAAAAAATGTTGGAAGAAAAAAAGAAAAAAAAAAAACTAGTATCTCAATTGTTTGTAAAACAATTGAAAGGTCTTTCCTGTAAAAGTGATGTTTTTGTAATGTACTCTCTGAGACCTTTCATTTGATATACGACAAGCATACCTCCTGAAAATTTTCACTTTTTACACTTAATGACCCCATCCGCCTACATTTTTGATATCGGAAGTATGATATATGTAATGTAGACTTGATGATCTTTCATATGATATGCGACAACGCCATGTTCTAGAAAGTTTGATTTTTGCACTTAATAACCCCATCAACCTCATTTTTGGAGGACAGGAATTTGATATTTGAAATGTACACATTATGACCTTTCATTTGATATACAACAATCCTACCTTAGAAGACAATTAATTTTCTGCACTCAATGACCCCATCCAACCCATTTTTTGGGGACGTCAATTTGATATTTGAAATGTACGCTTTATGGACTTTCATTTGATATGCGACAACCTAACCATCTGAGAAGTTTGAATTTTTTGCACTAAATGACCCCACCCTTCGCACTGGAATGAAAAAAGGGTTTCGAATTTTCATTTTTGAGTAGAGCTCATTAAGACCTTCAATTTGATATATCAAATGACCCCATTTGGCAAAGTGCCAAAAATGATGAAATATCAATTGTATAAATAGAACCTATGAAACTTACAAAGTCAATGCAAAACATGAAAATTTCGAATTGATTTTTGGGTTTTTTTCATTGAATGTTTTGGTATTTAGTCAATTATATAATAATGTTAAAGTCTTCAATTTGTGATAATTTCGGGTGGTTACCTGTTGTTGATTCAGAAATACATGCCGCCGCTCAAAATTTTAAACTGCATTATCTCTTAAACGACAATAGATATCTCAAATCTGTTAAAAGTAAAATGATCTACAGTAAAAGAACAACATTGCTGAAAAAATTTGGGACAATTCCGAAGTTCATTGAGGTCACAATGAATCATCAAATATATGATGCAATACTAAACTTGAGAACCAGAAGTCGTAGAGACATGGGACTACCACCATTCAACTCAGAACCATAATGACCTTTCAAATATTACAAGGTCAAGGTCATAGTACACTTTGAAGGTCAAGGTAAAATTTGATGATGACCTGACATTGACCTCAAATTGAAGGTCTTTAAATACTGATCATTTTTCAATTTATAGTAAGTTGATATCTGTTACCTTTGAAAAGATATACACAATACTATACTTTTAAGAATTATCTCGTTGTAACTTTTGAACAGACAGTCGGACAGTTTTGAGCTTAACGTATAAAATGTAGAGCTCGTCGAGAGGAACATTTTATACACAGTATGTATGCAGCAAACTCTTATCGTTTTCTTAATATGTAAGCTTGAAATTGCAGCGTTAATTTTGTTTGCACTCAGTGACCTCTGACCTTGGTTGCAAATAAAAGGTCACATGAATTAAAGATTATTGGTGAAGGTCCCAAGTCTCTACGACGTCCGGTCCTCGAAATAGAATTTTTCAAAAATTGTGTATAATTTTTCAAGGGAAATAACTCCTTATAAGGGTTGATAACAAACTAATTGTTCATGTTTATTAACATTGCCATCTGTTCTTGTAGTTGCTGCAATTTTCAATTTGATTCTATCTCTAATACTTTTTAAGAAAAATGCAAATAAAAGAAATTGCGTCAAGGGGATATAACTCTCAAAAGGGATGATGAAATCCTACGCAGCCTCATATGGTAATACATCATGATGAGATCTACCTTTTGTACAAATAAGATCATGATATCTGAAAAAACAGCGAGGGAGGGCCATGTTGAAAAAAACCAATAAAAGGGAGATAACTTCTAAAGGGGATGATGAAATCCTTAACAGGGTCATCTGGTAAAACTTCATGATGAGGTCTATCGATGGTCCATATTTGGGCTTGATAACTCCAATAGAAACGAGGGAGACCATGTCAAAAAATGTTGGAAGAAAAAAAAAAAAAAAAAGAACTAGTATCTCAATTGTTTGTAAAACAATTGAAAGGTCTTTCCTGTAAAAGTGATGTTTTTGTAATGTACTCTCTAAGACCTTTCATTTGATATACGACAAGCTAGCTTCTGAAAATTTTCACTTTTTACACTTAATTACCCTATCCGCCTACATTTGTGATATCGGAAGTATGATATATGTAATACAGACTTGATGATCTTTCATATGATATGCGACAACGCCATGTTCTAGAAAGTTTGAGTTTTGCACTTAATAACCCCATCAACCTCATTTTGGAGGACAGGAATTTGATATTTGAAATGTACACCTTATGACCTTTCATTTGATATACAACAACCTTACCTTAGAAGACAATTTATTTTCTGCACTCAATGACCCCACCCAACCCATTTTTCGGGACGTCAATTCGATATTTGATATGTACCCTGTATGGACTTTCATTTGATATGCGACAACCTAACCATCTGAGAAGTTTGAATTTTTGCACTAAATGACCCCACCCTTCCCACTGGAATGAAAAAGGGGTTAGAATTTTCATTTTGTGTAGAGCTCATTAAGACCTTCAATTTGATATATCAATGACCCCATTTGGCAAAGTGCCAAAATGATGAAATATCAGTTGTATAAATAGAACTTATGAAACTTACAAAGTCAATGCAAAACATGAAAATTTCAAATTGATTTTTGGGTTTTTTTCATTGAATGTTTTGGTACTTGATCAAACATATGACAATGTTAAACTCTTCAATTTTTGATAGTTTCGGGTGGTTACCTGTTGTTGATTCAGAAATACATGCCGCCGCTCGCAAAATATCAAACTGTATTATCTCTAAAACGACAATAGATATCTCAAATCTGTTAAATGATAAATGATCTGCAGTTGAAGTACAACATTGTAGAGAAAATTAGGACATTTCCAAAGTTCATCAAGGTCACAATGAATCATCAAATATATGATGCAATACCAAACTTGAGAACCGGAAGTCGTAGAGACATGGGACTACCACCATTCAACTCAGGACCACTTGACCTTTCAAGTATCGCAAGGTCAAGGTCATAGTACTCTTTGAAGGTCAAGGTAAAATTTCATCATGACCTGACATTGACCTCAAATTGAAGGTCTTAAAATACTGATCATTTTGCAATTTATAATAGGTTGATATCTGTTACCTTTAAAAGATATACACACAATACTATACTTTAAGAATCATCTCGTCGTAACTTGTGAACAGACGGTCGGACAGTTTTGAGCTTAATAAATAAAACGTAGAGCTCGTCCAGAGGAACATTTTATACACAGTATGTATGCAGCAAACTCTTATCGTTTTCTTAATATGGAAGCTTGAAATTGCAGCGTAAATTTTTTTTGCACTCAGTGACCTTTGACCTTGGGTGCAAATTAAAGGTCACATGAATTAAAGATTATTGGTGAAGGGCCCAAGTCTCTACGACTTCCGGTTCTCAAAATACATTTTTTTTTAAATTGAGTAAAATTTTTCATGGGAAATAACTCCTTATAAGGGTTGATAATAAACTTATTGTTTATGTTTATTAACATTGCCATCTGGTCTTGTAGATGCTGCCATTTTCAATTCGATTCTATCTCTAATACTTTTTAAGAAAAATGCAAATAAAAGAAATTGCTTTAAGGGGATATAACTCTCAAATGGGATGATGAAATCCTACGCAGCCTCATATGGTAATACATCATGATGAGATCTGCCTATTGTCCATATAAGGTCATGATATCTTTAAAAACAACGAGGGGGGGCCATGTTGAAAAAACCCAATAAAAGGGAGATAACTTCTAAAGGTGATGATGAAATCCTTAACAGGGTCATCTGGTAATACTTCATGATGAGGTCTATCGATGGTCCATATTTGGTCTTGATAACTCCAATAGAAACGAGGGGAGGGCATGTCAAAAAAATGTTGGAAGAAAAAAAAGAAAAAAAAAAAAAAGAAAAAACATTAGAAAAACAATAAGGTCTTTCCTAACGGAGTGGAAAGACCTTAACAATAAGGTCTTTCCTAACGGAGTGGAAAGACCTTAAAAAAAAAAAAAAAAAAAAAACACTAGTATCTCAATTGTTTGTAAAACAATTGAAAGGTCTTTCCTGTAAAAGTGATGTTTTCGTAATGTACTTTTACGACCTTTCTTTTGATATACGACAAGCATACCTTCTGAAACTTTTCGCTTTTACACTTAATGACCCCATCCGCCTAAGTTTTTGAGATCAAAAGTATGATATATGTAATGTCGACTTGATGATCTTTCATTTGATATGCGACAATACCATCTTCTAACAGGTTTGATTTTGCACTTAATAACCCCATCCAACTCATTTTTGGAGGACAGGAATTTGATATTTGAAATGTACCCGTTATGACCTTTCATTTGATATACAACAACCTTATATTAAAAGAAAATTTATGTTTTGCACTCAGTGACCCCACCCAACCCATTTTTTGTGGACGTCAATTTGATATTTGAAATGTACGCTTTATTAACTTTCATTTGATATGCGACAACCTACCCATCTGAGAAGTTTGAATTTTTTGCACTAAATGACCCCACCCTTCCCACTGGGATGAAAAAGGGGTTTAAAATTTTCATTTTTGAGTAGAGCTCATTTAGACGTTCAATTTGATATATATAATAACCGCATTTGGCAAAGTGCCAAAATGATGCAATATCAATTATATAAGTAGAACTTATGAAACTTACAAAGTCAATGTAAAAGATTAAAATTTCAAATTGATTTTTTTTTAGTTTTTCATTGAAAGTTTTTGGTAATTAGTCAAACATTTAACCATGTTAAACTCATCAATTTCTGAAAATTTCAGGTGGAAAACTGTTGTTGATTCAGAAATACATGCCTCCGCTCGCAAAATTTCAAACTGCATTATCTCTAAAACGATAACAGATATCTCAAATCTGTTAAATGATAAATGATCTTCAGTTGAAGGACAACATTATATAAAAAAATTAGGACATTTCCAAAGTTCATCAAGGTCACAATGAATCATCAAATATATGATGCAATACCAAACTTGAGAACCGTAAGTCGTAGAGACATGGGACTACCACCATTCAACTCAGTACAAATTGACCTTTCAAGTATCACAAGGTCAAGGTCATAGTACAGTTTGAAGGTCAAGGTAAAATTTCATCGTGACCTGACATTGACCTCAAATTGAAGGTCTTAAAATACTGATCATTTTTGCAATTGATAGTAGGTTGATATCTGTTACCTTTAAAAAGATATACACACAATACTATACTTTTAAGAATTATCTCGTCGTAACTTGTGAACAGACGGTCGGACAGTTTTGATCTTAATCAATAAAATGTAGAGATCGTCGAGAGGAACATTTTATTCACAGTATGTATGCAGCAAACTCTTATCGTTTTCTTAATATGGAAGCTTGAAATTGCAGCGTAAATTTTTTGCACTCAGTGACCTTTGACCTTAGGTGCAAATTAAAGGTCATATGAATTAAAGATTATTGGTGAAGGTCCCAAGTCTCTACGACTTCCGGTTCTCGAAATACAATTTTTTTTAAATTGAGTAAAATTTTTCAAGGGAAATAACTCCTTATAAGGATTGATAACAAAATAATTGTTTATGTTTATTAATATTGCCATCTGTTCTTGTAGATGCTGCCATTTTCAATTCGATTCTATCTCTAATACTTTTAAGAAAAATGCAAATAAAAAAAATTGCTTCAAGGGGATATAACTCTCAAATGGGATGATGAAATCCTACGCAGCCTCATATGGTAATACATCATGATGAGATCTACCTATTGTACAAATAAGGTCATGATATCTTTAAAATTGACGAGGGGGGGCCATGTTGAAAAAAACCAATAAAAGGGAGATAACTTCTAAAGGAGATGATGAAATCCTTAACAGGGTCATCTGGTAATACTTCATGATGAGGTCTATCGATGGTCCATATTTGGTCTTGATAACTCCAATAGAAACGAGGGGAGGGCATGTCAAAAAAATGTTGGAAGAAAAAAAAAAAAAAAAAGAAAAACATTAGAAAAACAATAAGGTCTTTCCTAACGGAGTGGAAAGACCTTAACTAGTATCTCAATTGTTTGTAAAACAATTGAAAGGTCTTTCCTGTAAAAGTGATGTTTTTGTAATGTACTCTCTAAGACCTTTCATTTGATATACGACAAGCTAGCTTCTGAAAATTTTCACTTTTTACACTTAATGACCCCATCCGCCTACATTTGTGATACCGGAAGTATGATATATGTAATGTAGACTTGATGATCTTTCATATGATATGCAACAACACCATGTTCTAGAAAGTTTGATTTTTGCACTTAATAACCCCATCAACCTCATTTTTGGAGGACAGGAATTTGATATTTGAAATGTACACATTATGACCTTTCATTTGATATACAACAACCTTACCTTAGAAGACAATTTATTTTCTGCACTCAATGACCCCACCCAACCCATTTTTTGGGGACGTCAATTCGATATTTGAAATGTACGCTGTATGGACTTTCATTTGATATGCGACAACCTAACCATCTGAGAAGTTTGAATTTTTTGCACTAAATGACCCCACCCTTCCCACTGGAATGAAAAAGGGTTTAGAATTTTCATTTATGTGTAGAGCTCATTAAGACCTTCAATTTGATATATCAATGACCCCATTTGGCAAAGTGCCAAAATGATGAAATATCAGTTGTATAAATAGAACTTATGAAACTTACAAAGTCAATGCAAAACATGAAAATTTCAAATTGATTTTTGGGTTTTATTTCATTGAATGTTTTGGGAATTAGTCAAACATATGACAATGTTAAACTCTTCAATTTTGATAATTTCGGGTGGTTACCTGTGGTTGATTCAGAAATACATCCCGCCGCTCGCAAAATTTCAAACTGCATTATCTCTAAAACGACAAAAGGTATCGCAAATCTGTTAAAAGTAAAATAATCTACAGTAAAAGAACAACATTGTAGAAAAATTTGGGACATATCTGAAGTTCATCAAGGTCACAATGAATCATCAAATATATGATGTAATATTAAACTTGAGAACCGGAAGTCGTAAGGACATGGGACTACCACCATTCAACTCAGGACCATATTGACCTTTCAAATATAACAAGATCAAGGTCATAGTACACTTTGAAGGTCAAGGTAAAATTTCATCACGACCTGACATTGACCTCAAATTGAAGGTCTTTAAATACTGATCATTTTTGCACTTTACAGTAGGTTGATATCTGTTACCTTTGAAAAGATATACACACAATACTATACTTTTAAGAGTTATATCGTTGTAACTTGTGAACAGACGGTCGGACAGTTTTGAGCTTAATGTGTAAAATGTAGAGCTCGTCGAGAGGAACATTTTATACACAGTATATATGCAGCAAACTCTTATCGTTTTCTTAATATGTAAGCTTGAAATTGCAGCGTGAATTTTGTTTGCACTCAATGACCTTTGACCTTGGGTCGAAATGAAAGGTCAGATAAATTAAAGATTATTGGTGAAGGTCCCAAGTCTCTACGACTTCCGGTCCTCGAAAAGAATTTCTCAAAAATTGTATAATTTTTCAAGGAAATAACTCCTTATAAGGGTTGATAACAAACTAATTGTTTATGTTTATTAACATTGCCATCTGTTCTTGTAGATGCTGCCATTTTCAATTCGATTCTATCTCTAATACTTTTAAGAAAAATGCAAATAAAAGAAATTGCTTGAAGGGATATAACTCTGAAACGGGATGATGAAATCCTATGCAGCCTCATATGGTAATACATATTGATGAGATTTACCTTTTGTACAAATAAAGTCATGATATCTTTAAAACAACGAGGGGGCCATGTTGAAAAACATAATAAAAGGGAGATAACTTCTAAAGGGATGATGAAATCCTTAACAGGGTCATCTGGTAATACTTCACGAGGAGGTCTATCGATGGTCAATATTTGGTCTTGATAACTCCAATAGAAACGAGGGGAGGGCATGTCAAAAAAATGTTGGAAGAAAAAAAAGAAAAAAAAAAAAAAGAAACTAGTATCTCAATTGTTTGTAAAACAATTGAAAGGTCTTTCCTGTAAAAGTGATGTTTTTGTAATGTACTCTTTAAGACCTTTCATTTGATACACGACAAGCATACCTTTTGAAAATTTTCACTTTTACATTTAATGACCCCATCCACCTACATTTTGATATCGGAAGTATGATATATGTAATGTAGACTTAATGATCTTTCATATGATATGCGACAACGCCATGTTCTAGAAAGTTTGATTTTTGCACTTGATAACCCCATCCACCTCATTTTTGGAGGACAGGAATTTGATATTTGAAATGTACACATTATGACCTTTCATTTGATATACAACAACCTTACCTTAGAAGACAATTTATTTTCTGCACTCAATGACCCCACCCAACCCATTTTTTCGGGACGTCAATTTGATATTTGAAACGTACTCTTTATGGACTTTCATTTGATATGCGACAACCTAACCATCTGAGAAGTTTGAATTTTTTGCACTAAATGACCCCACCCTTCCCACTGGGATGAAAAAGGGGTTTGAAATTTTCATTTTTGAGTAGAGCTCATTAAGACCTTCAATTTGATATACATAATGACTGCATTTGGCAAAGTGTCAAAAATGGTGCAATATCAATTATATAAATAGAACTTATGAAACTTACAAAGTCAATGTAAAAGATGAAAATTTAAAATTGATTTTTTTTTTTAGTTTTTCATTGAAAGTTTTTGGTAATTAGTCAAACATATAACCATGTTTAAGTCTTCAATTTCTGAAAATTTCAGGTGGAAAGCTGCTGTTGATTCAGAAATACATGCCTCCGCTCGCAAAATTTCATACTACATTATGTCTAAAACGACAATAGATATTTGAAATCTGTTAAATGATAAATGATCTGCACTTGAAGGACAACATTGTAGACAAAATTTGGGACAATTCCAAAGTTCATCAAGGTCACAATGAATCATCAAATATATGATGCAATACCAAACTTGAGAACCGGAAGTCGTAGAGACATGGGACTACCACCATTCAACTCAGGACCACTTGACCTTTCAAATGTCAAAAGGTCAAGGTCATAGTACACTTTGAAGGTCAAGATAAAATTTCATCATAACCTGACCTTGACCTCAAATTGAAGGTCTTAAAATACTGATCGCTTTTGCAGTTTATAGTAGGTTGATATCTGTTACCTTTTAAAAGATATGCACACAAAACTATACTTTAAAGAATTATCTCGTCGTAACTTTTGAACAGACGGTCGGACATTTTTTAGCTTAATGTATAAAATATAGAGCTCGTCGAGAGGAACATTTTATACACAGTATGTATGCAGCAAACTCTTATCGTTTTCTTAATATGTAAGCTTGAAATTGCAGCGTAATTTTTTTCCACTCAATGACCTTTGACCTTGGGTGCAAGTTAAAAGTCAAGTAAATTAAAGATTATTGGTGAAGGTCTCAAGTCTCTACGACTTCCGGTTCTCGAAATAGAATTTTTCAAAAATTGTGTATAATTTTAAAGAGAAATAACTCCTTATAAGGGTTGATAACAAAATAATTGTTTATGTTTATTAACATTGCCCTCTGTTCTTGTTCATGTTGCCGTTTTCAAATCGATTGTATCTCTGATAGTTTTTAAATAAAATGCAAATAAAAGAAATTGCTTCAAGGGGACATAACTCTCAAAAGGATGATGAAATCTTTTGCAGCCTCATTTGGTAATACATCATGATGAGATCTACATTTTGTCCATATAAGGTCATGATATCTTCAAAAACAACGAGGGGGGCCATGTCGAAAAAAACCATAAAAAGGGAGATAACTTCTAAAGAGGATAATGAAATCCTACACAGCCTCATCTGGTAATACATCATGATGAGGTCTATCGATGGTCCATATTTGGTCTTGATAACTCCAATAGAAACGAGGGGAGGGCATGTCAAAAAAATGTTGGAAGAAAAAAAAGAAAAAAAAAAAAAAAAAAAAAAAAACATTAGAAAAACAATAAGGTCTTTCCTAACGGAGTGGAAAGACCTTAAAAAAAAAAACATTAGAAAAACAATAAGGTCTTTCCTAACGGAGTGGAAAGACCTTAAAAACATTAGAAAAACAATAAGGTCTTTCCCAACGGAGTGGAAAGACCTTAACAATAAGGTCTTTCCTAACGGAGTGGAAAGACCTTAAATACTCGTAAAAATGTGCATACACTTCAAATTGGCCAACACCTATAAGATTAATATGCATTGATAAAAGTTTTCTTTACAGAAATTTAAAATCGTAGAAACATGCATTATAGATTTCAAGGGGAATTTTTGTAGATAACATTTCCTCATTATAAGAAAACGTTTTATATATTGACATTTTTCCAATATACAAATAATAGCGACATACCGTTGAATATTCTTATCTGATCAAAGATAACCAGGTATAAAGTTACATGTCATGAGAATGCATTGCAACGTAAGTCACCGTTTCAGATTCTAAATGATTATGGATAACTCCATTGTTCATACTCCAAAATGAGCACGACGTTACATTAGTAGTTAGATGTCAACTCGTTATGACCGTTTTAATAGGTGCACGCTTTTCAAAATTTTACCTAGAGCATGTAGAAAAGATATCGGGCTTACCGAAGGTTTCTCTACTAGTCAAATCAGAGTTAATACAAACTTAAATTCAAAAGTAAGTCAGACTCCGTGCTAATTTTTATTTTGTGTTGATGAATCTTTTATTATTCTTCTGATTTAGATCACAAGAGGGAGTTTTTAAATAACAAAAACATGAACTGATTTTTACATTCATGTATCTGCTTTAAATAAGGTGCATCGTCAACGGTTGTCTTACATCTTAAACTTTTTGGCGTTTGTATCTTGATTCCCCACAACGTGAATCTCCGAAGTACTACACACCATTCTACACTTTGTTGCCAAGTTATGATATTGAAAATGGTACTGATGTGTGTGAAGTTTGCTATAAATTCACACTTGTATTTGTTCAACAATCCTTTTATTATTTCCTGTATTGGCAATCTAAAAAGTGTACATGATGATATAATTTCGCAAAGGTGTGCGATATAATAACACAATCTATTGTCAGACAGCATACATATGATCTCAATCAGTAGAATAACAAAATGTTCATACAGATAAAATACAAGTTAGTGCAGACTTACTTTTGATTGCAGATCTGTTATAATCTTTGTTCAGCATGTTCAGTTTATGACTAGAATTTTTATATCAAAACCCACTCTATAGACACAATTATATTGTCGGACACTACACATTGACTTCTACATGTGTTCTGGGGGATTTCATTGGGCTGTTTGGTTCCTATTTAATCAACAATAATGCAACATCCCTTTATGCATAGTGTAAACCAGTTGCAGTTCTTTTCTAAACATGAGTGAAATGAGCCTAAATTACATCAATCAAAATTTGTTTTATTCTTACAAATCCCCTTTGGTCAGTCTTCTCTATACCTGTTACCGATTTAGAATAAGTTCGATTTTTTCCGTTTTTCTAATTTTTCAAATCGCACATTAAAGCAACCATACTTAACATTAAAAATACTACTTTTCAGATATACATTTAATGTTTTCCGCTGAACATGGTAAAATCTGCAAAAAGTTATGTGAAAGGCTATCATCCCTAAATTTTCGTCAGTGAAAATAGCAATTTTATAGTAACTTCGGACGAGAGAAAAAACTGCCAATTCAGGACTCTTTAATATGTACTTTAATCTTCTCCTCTAAAAATCTTCTTTATTGCGTGGCTACTAAGGCAGAAGTTTGCTGTAAATTCACACTGTTGAATTTTTCCAACAACCCTTTGATACTTTCTATGTGGGCGATCAAGTAAATTAACATGATGATATAATTATGCAAAGTTGTGCGATATAATAAATCTGCCAGGTGTAACCATTAGAGTAAACCAGGTACAATCATGGCATAGCATAATATTGTAATAAGATTTGTAACATGAAGACCATTTTTCATTATGACATATGACAATTTCACTGACCGAGCAACGTGAAAGGATTCTGGGTAATCACGTTTTTCGTTTATGTACTTTTTGTATTAATGGAAAAGAGGTACATTTTTATTGACCATATATAAATAATTAAGTCCGTTTCAATATTTGCTGTACAAAAATATTAATTCATTGGAAACAAAGTCCAAAATTGATTATGCACTTCAAAAAACAATACCATTGTTTTAAATATATCTTATTCATTTTTAATCTATCTAAAAAAGAAAATCTTAAAAAGATAATTGCTATAACCATTGTCTGCTGGTGGGTAAGGGTGGTGATTAGGCTTGAGAATATTTCTCTTTCCATAAGCATGTCTGATTTAATAAAAAAAGAGAAAAAGCTATTTTTATGTCTCTGTTATTTGTTTTTAGCTTTTTACCCTCAGGACGTCTAAGATCATGAAATATTACATAGACCCTTATATTTCATGCGAAGATCTCTTTATTTGCAGCAATACTATTTTACTAAGGTTGCAATAGTATATCAAACTTTTCACGTTCATAAACATGTGAAAGAATTGAATGCTTATAATGAGAACTCAAAACAGCACTAATTATTTCAATTATTCAATTAGAAAATAATTCAACATAATTAAAATGTAATAGTACGACAGTGCTAGAAATGGGTCAAATCTGATCTCTAATTGCGTCGAGTTGGTAATTCTATTTTCATTTTTGAATGATTAAATTTCAATTTTGAATAAATATTTAAAAACTTCAGTAACTAACTTTATTACAAGTGTACAATATAGAACAGTGTGTCTAGTCTGTGTTGTTTCATTTACCTGAAATGTTCAGTTTTTATATCATCATTGATTTTAACTATCTTTACATAAAGAATAGATTCGAAACAGCCTTTGTTATCTGCGTTGTTTCATTTATTTATAACGTTATTTGAAGTTCCACAAGCTTAATTGAACATACATGCCGTCTATTTAAAATTAATCGGTCAAGAAAGTGGGATTGCAATGTAGCAAGCAGCTTAGCTCCTAAGATAACTTAAAGGTTAGATACAGGGTTTGTTAAACGTGGGTGCATTGATACATGTTTGATTGCATATGGGCAATCTTTCAACCATTTTTAGGGAGAGAACATTTAATTTTAGTATCAATATGCATTTGACTTTATACCAGGCGGGCAAGTGATTTGACAAGCTAGTTCAAAAGACAACAGTACTCTGCAGACATGGCTCTCTTTTTGTACTTACTGTTTTGTCTTGTTGGACTTACTCTAATTTGCACTATTTAGCAACCTTAAATTTCTATCATTGAACCGGCTTGAGAATTAAAAACACCCAACCCTCTCCCCAAAATACACGCAAGCAAACACAACGACCACTTAACCATAGCTGAGCAAGTTACAATAACATAACCCACCTTAGCTCCCCGTTAGCTGACCGTTACTTTTGATTTCGACCATGCAGTTGAATAATGTACATTAGATAAACGTGCAACAAAAGTCTGTCGTAAAAAAATAATTCTATGATGCTCCAATCAAATCTATACTTAATGACACATTTCCGTTTTCAAGAAGACCTCCTGATCATGACAGGAAGCACCGACATTCTTATCCTGATGGTCTATGATTCCATACAGCAACGTCACGAACGGTATAGGTAGATGCGAACTGACTATGAAACATTGATAAGGCAGAGTGAACAGCACAAAGAGTTAGATGGGCTAACCAGAAGTAATATCGAGTTGACTGACTAGATGGAAGTACAAACGTTAACGCTGTAGAAAACGTTATCCTTTTGTTTTGGAGGTTGGCTGGTAAAATAATGATGGCCAGGTATAATACCAGAGAACATCGATTTATATAATTAGTTTACAAATGCACAGTGACTAAATTGAAACATTTTTTTGAGAATTGAAGGGCATAGTTTTTGCATTAAAAAATTTGGAGGGTAGAAGTGCACACTTATTATTGCAGTTAAGGGTAATTGTGTGGATTAGGGTAGTGGTTAAGCTAATGGTAGTTTCTTACCCCATACGCATGCCTGATATTATAAAATCTGCATCTTTGACAGCCTGTTTTTTTTTCTTATATAACCTTCTTGCCTCGGGACGACTAAGATCATGAAATATTGCAAAAGACACTTATATTTCATGTGAACATATCTGTAATTGCATCGATGCTGTTTTTTTTTTTTTTTTTTTTTTAGATTGCGATAATATACCAACCCTGCCACGTTAAAATACATGTGAAAGAATTGGATGCTTATAATTGGAACTCCACACATAGAACTGAGAATGGAAACGGAGAATGTGCCAAATAGACAAAAACCCGACCAATTAGCAAAAACAGCACAGTTTGTTTTCTTACGCCAGAAAATCGCCTTTAATTGTAGCCAACAAAAGACACAAATCAATAATAAAATTTAACAAGATTTATTATACACTAGTTTACAAGAAGTATTAAACAAATAGAAATGTCAACTTAACTGTCAAAATATGAGTCCAATCTTTTATCTTTTCTTTATCCGGAAATCTTCACGGAATCCACAGAATATTACGTCCAATAGGTCACAATTTAGTATGATGTTGTTAGTAAATAAAAGTGTCAATCCAACTGCTGAGAATGTTGATGTCTATCGATGTCTAAGTCTATGTTTATATCTATGTCTATGTCTACCTCACTTTAGGGTCTGCATTTAAATACTAGTAACGGAAGGTTCTAGATAATTATAGATGTTATGATCATTCTGGAAACGTTATGTAAGTGAAATAGAAAGTTCTAATCATTCCATGAGTATCAATGATTATTCCAGTTATTTCTAAACTGCATAGTTGTAACACAATGTGTATTATTTTGTACACAATGTGAAAACATATAATAGGCCACACAAAACAAATTAGACCAACTTAATAAATATGATAGTTACAATATCATAACACCTCCTCCCTTAAAAAAGTTTGAGAGTAACAAAACTTCATGAATAATATGTATAAAATACATAGTATATACACAGTGTTTTAATAAGTTCTAGATAAAGCATCTGCTATAACAATATCTTTACCTTTAATATGTTTTACAATAACATCATATTCCTGTATTAATAAACTCCACATAGTCAATCTCTGGTTCTTGTTTCTCATTTTATGTATGAAGGTGAGAGGATTACGATCAGTAAAAACAAGAATAGGATCGAGAGGGATTTAAATATACATCAAAATGTTGAAGTGCAGACAACAGTGCAAAACACTCTTTTCAATAATTGAATATTTTTCTGGTGTTTATCTAATTTATTAGAAAAATATGATAATGGTTTCTCAACATTATCATCTGTCTCTTGATATAAAACAGCTCCAACTCCTACATCGCTTGCATCAACGGCAAGTTTAAACTGTTTTAAAAGTCTGGAGTGATCAGAACTGGACTATTGATTAAAAGTGATTTGCTATTTTCAAAAGCGTTTTGACAATTTTCACTCCAGATGAATTTAGAATCTTTCCGTAAAAGATGAGTCAATGGTTGAACAACAGTAGCAAAATTTGAACAAAATTTCCTGTAAAATCCAATCATGCCTGAATATCTCATAAGTTGTTTTTATTTGTAGGAGGAGGAAATTTGGTAATTGCATCCACTTTAGCCATAATAGGTTTCACTTGACCTTGGCCAACTGTATGCCCTAAATAATCAACAGTAGCCTGACAAAATTCACTTTTACCAAGATTAACAGTCAAATTTGATTGTGACAATCTATCAAAAGTATCAAATAAATGTGTTATATGCTCTTCCCAGCTATCACCACATACAATAAGATCATCAATATAAGTATAACAACAGTCTAAATTTTTATAACATTATTGATCATTCCTTGAAATGTAGCTGAAGCACTTTTCATGCCAAACGGCATTACAATATATTGAAAAAGCCATCTGGTGTGACAAAAGCTGATATTTCTCGAGCTCTCTGTGTCAATGGGACTTGCCAGTAACCTTTCAATAAATCAAATTTGCTCATAAATTTTGCTTGTCAAATGTTATCAATGCAATCGTCTATCCTTTGAATCGGATAGGAATCAGATTTTGAAACAGAATTTACTTTTCTGAAATCAGTTACGAAACGAAAGGTTTTATCTGGTTTGGGTACAAGGAGACAAGGAGAGCTCCACTCACTGTTACTCGGCTCAATAATATCATTGTCAAACATATATTTAATTTCTTGTCTCATAAATTCAAGTTTGAGTGGATTGAGACGATTAGGATGTTACTTAATTGGAGAAGCATCACCAACATCGACATCATGACAAACAGCAGTGGTTTTGTTTGGTACATCTTGAAAAGATTTTAAAAGAAAATACCAAAGCTTTTAATTTTCTCTACGATCAAAAGACAGATGTGAAAGTTTTGAATCTAAATTTGACAAAATTTCAGAATTTTTCAATCTAATTGTCTCTTCCATAGTTTTAGAACTAAAAGGTGGTTCAATTACATCTGGCTTGTCATGATTGTTCTCCAATTTAACCATGGCTAAAATGGCAACTGGTAACTCAACATATAACAATAGTAAACAAATAGAAGAAGAAAAGATTCATATGGTCGGTTTTATTGAATTTAATTGTACGGTGTAAGAGTAAAGTATATATTGTCAACCACATAGCAAAACGTTGTCCCGTCGTCAATATACACTTCAAATGATTCCGAAGGGATTAGTGGAAATAAATCTTCATACCATACACGAGCTCTAAAAGTACCGTATCTCATATACCTCTGCACTTTACAGTTGATTTGGCAGGTTCTTTCTACTGGTATTAAAGCTTTGTTATAACGCTGTGTTTATGTTTTTCTTTTCTTCAAAACTTTGTTTTTTATGCTATAAGCGATAATATTTTCTCGTTAATCATATTTTATGATTCTTTTCCAAACAATGTATTATCATGTATTTGTCAGTTTTAGTTTTTGTTGTTCCTGTAGCTTAGTTTTGTTTTAAGTGTTCGTGTAAGTACTTTTTGTTGAGGTTAAAATTACATTTGTCCCCGATGAACTGTTTTGATTAAATACTGATATTAACGTAGTTCGAATAGCATTCCGGCAGTGATCAATCATGAACTGTTATTGGTTTGGTTTTTTTTTCTTTCTTTAATGTGCAAATGGAAATATTTCATGCATATTCAGGGCTAGAACAGTAAACCAACAACGTAAATTCTGTCACTTAAATAGACTGGGATTGAAGGCGGGAAATCTAGACTGTCTATGTTAAACAGCGGCAGGTGTTTTGCATTTCAACAGCTAGATCGCCTTCGGACCCCATCCGGGGTTGATGCAAGGGTTTTTACATGGAAAAAAATCGTGCCACTTCCCAGTCCCAAGACTTTTTATTTTACTTCCTTAATCCGACCAGACGTGGATGTGTACAAGTATATACATATTTTTTTTAAAGCTTATCATATCTTATAGACACTTATACTACATTAGTATGTCTCTTCAAATGTATCGATACCAGTTTTTTTTCCAGATCACAACTTAGTCAACCATAAACTCTGCGAATCATGTTTAAATGCAAGTTTACGTGATAGAATTAAACTTAAAATTTTAACTCATCACATCATTATTTGTTTACCACATTTTAAAAGAAAAACCATTTAACAAAGTTATAATAGTAATAGTGACATTATGATAAATGACAATTTTACCGAGCATATCGAGACAGGATGCTGGGTAATCACGCTTTATTTTCCTCTACATTGTGTTTGTACTAATGAAAAGAGAATCATTTTGTATGGACCAGCTCAAATTATTTATCATTTTCAATAAAAAAATTTCGCGGTATCATTTAACGTTAGTTCAAAAGTCATAGTTAGACAGTGTTAGAATGGGTCAAAACTGATCTTTAATTGCGTCGAGTGGGTACTTCTATTTTCGTTGTTTGAATATTGAATTTAATTTTGAATAAATATTTAAAACTTCAATAACTGACCTTATTTCAATTGTAAAAAATAGAAAAGCCTTTAAAGTCTGTGTTGTTCATTGACTTGAATTTTAATATCATTATTGAATGTACCTGTCGTTTATTTAAGGAATAGGTTTTATTTAATTGTTACGTTACTTGAAGTTTCACGCTCTTAATTGATTTTACCTGCAATCTATTATAAATAAATCGGTGAAGAAAGTGGGATAGCAATGTAGCAAGCAGCTGTTACACCTAGGAAAAGGTTAAATACACTGTAATATCAGTATTACAAACCTAATCTTGAATTCTATCCTATTTTTTGAATTGTTTAGAAATTTATCTGTGATCATTTCGGCTAACATACAATGCGTTGTTCGGCTTTACTGTTTTATGTGCTGATCTAGGTTGTTTTACGTATTCGTTTTTATTTAGTTAGTCACCACTTCGGTGTTAACATGTATATCTATTATATGGTCATTTTTATAAATTTACTGTTTGCAAAATATGAATTATTCTAAATACTAAGGATTTTCTTATCCTAGGCGGATAACCTTAGCTGTATTCGGCCGAACTTTTGGAGTTTTGGGTTGTCGGTGCTCTTCATCTTTGTTTGGCTTTCTTTGCTATTTTGACCTGAACGTCACTGGTGAGTTGTGTAGACGAAACACACGTCTGGCGTATTAAATTATAAGCCTGGTACCTTTAATAACTATTAGCTTGTCGTAATGTTCTATCGTATTGTTTTTTGTGTGTTTCTCTGTCCTGTATGCTCTTCCAATTTTTTGTATTGTAGTCCTGTCATGTAATATTGCCATTTTAGTGTTATATTTAACATTAAGCGGGAGGTTTGGCTAGCAACAAAACCAGGTTCAACCCACCATTTTTTCTTAAAATGTCCTGTACCAAGTCAGGAAAATGGCTATTGTTATCTTATAGTTCGTTTCTGTGTGTGTTGCATTTTAGTGTTTCTGTTGTGTCGTTGTTCTCCTCTTATAGTTGATGTGTTTCCCTCAGTTTAAGTTTGTAACTCGGATTTGTTTTTCTCAATCGATTTAAGAATTTCGAACAGCGGTATACTACTGTTGCCTTTATTTAGATACAGAGTTTGTTACATGGGGGTTGATTTATAGATGTTTAACCGGATATAGGCAATCTTTCAACCATATTAAGTACGAGAAGATGTAATAGTTGTATCGATATGAATTTTACTTCATACCAGACTGACAAGTGAATGGAGTGTTTAATGTGTAACTTCAGAGGGCAACAGTTCACAGAAGACATGACTCCTTTTTGCACTTCTCATTTTGACACATTGCTCTTTCACTTGAAAATCTTGTTAAAAAGCTTTATATTTAAATTAACTTGGTCATGGAATGAAAAAAAAATACGCAAAAAAAAAATTGCCCATCCAACCCCCTCCACACAAACAACTGCAACGACAACCCTACCATAGCCGCGCAGGTTACAACAATATAACCCTACTTAGCTCCTCTTTAGATGAAGAGATTGTCTTATTCCTTTTACCAGTTGAATAATGAAAGGTACATTTCATAAACGTGCAACAAACATCAATTATATAAAAATAATTCTATGATATCAGTATAATAGACAATAAATCCACAGATTCAAATAGAACTTGACTTAATGATGCGTGTACTTTTCAAGAATATCCGATGTTCATGATAGCAAGCATCGACGAACTTTACCTCTTGTTCTACATCCTAAATTCAGAGCTGTACGGTGGAAATTTTATACAGCAATGATGACCAGGTTTAATAGTAGAGAACCTCGATTTATATAATTGGTTTACAAATGCACAGTGAACAAATTGAAACCATTTTTAGATGATGGAAGAGCAAACTTTTTGCATTTAAATGTTTGAAGGATAGAAGTGCACAGTTATTGCGGTTAAGGGTTATTGTGTGAGCTATGGCGGTGGTTAAGGTAGTGGTTGTTTCTTATCTCATACGCATGTCTGATATTATAAAATCGATATCTTTGACAGTCTGTCTTAATTTTATAAAACTTTCTGGCCTCGGAACGTCCAAGAACATGAAATATTACAAAAGCATCAATGTTTCATGTGAAAATCTCTTTAATTGAATCGATGCTGTTTATTTAGATTGCGATACTATATCAATCCTGCCACGTTTATTAACATGTGAAAGAATTGGATGCGTATAATGGGAACTCAACACAGCACAAATTGTTTCATTTATTCAATAAGAAATTCATTTAACATATTGAGTTCAAAAAGTCATTGTGCGATGGTGTCTGAAATGGGTCAAATCTGATATTTAATTGCGTCGATGGGCAATTCTAATTTCATTTGTGAATTATTAAATTCAATTTTGAAAAAATATTTAAAAACCTCAGTAAAAGAGGGACGAAAGCTACCAGAGGGACAATCAAACTCATAGATCGAAAACAAACTGACAACGCCATGGCCAAAAATAAAGACAAACAGACAAATAATAAAATTGAGAATACAGATGACACAACATAGAAAACTAAAGACTAAGCAACACGAACCCCACCAAAAACTGGGGTAATCTCAGGTGCTCCGGAAGGGTAAGCAGATCCTGCTCCACATGTGGCACCCGTCGTGTTGCTTGTGTTATTACAAATCCGGTAAATAGTCTAATTCAGTAAGTCACATTCGTGAAAAGGAAGGGTATTGTAGTTACGACATAAGGAACATATCCGATATCATCTGTGAAACGGTTATTCCATAACGGTAAACCAACTCGTGATGGCGTCCGTAAAATTTACGAAGGATGATTTCAACTTCACCATTTGGAACTCTTGGTTTAATAGCTTCCTTGTGAGCAGCAATCCTCTATCAAGGAAATCATGATAGGAAACACAAGCCCGGGAATATCGTATCAATTGGGAGATATATACTCCGTATGCAGGCGCTGCTGGAATGTTGCTACATAGAAATGGGAAGTTCACAATTGGGAAGCTGAAATCATCTCTTTTGTCGTAAAGTTTTGTTTTCAACCGACCCTCATTGTCAATTTCTAGATGTAAGTCAAGATATGAGGCCGACTTAACTGTATCTGTAGTATCCTTTATCTCTAGTTCGATGGGATAGATTCGTTCAACATAGTCACCAAATTTTGTATTATTTAGTGAGAGAACATCATCTATATAGCGGAACGTAGAGTTAAAGGATATTGCTAACTTATCTTTCTTCCTAAGAAGTTCCTGTATGAAGTCAGTAAATGACCTTAATACTATTGAAAAGCATAGAACTACCTTTATAGTCAAATTATTTCATTTACTTGAGTTTTGCTACGATCACAATTGATATAAAGAAGATAGATTTGAAAAACCTTGTATAGTCTGCTTTGTTTCATCTAATTGCTACTTTAATTAAAATTTCACGATCTGAAATTGATTTCACCAGCCATCTACTTTAAACATATCGGTGAAGAGAATGGGATAACAATAAAACATGTAGGTTTTGCACCTAAGAACAGCTTAGATACAGAGTTTGTTAAATGTGGGTGGATTGTTAGATGTTTAATAGCATATGGCCAATTTATCAACCAGTTTTAGGATGAGAACATCTAGTTGGTGTATCAATATGAATTTTACTTTCTACCAGGCGGTTAAGTGAATCGAATGTTTGACATGCTATGTCAGAGGTCAACAGTTCACAGAAGACACTACTCAGTTTTAGTAATTATGATTTTGACTTATTGCTCTTACTCTTATTTGCAAATTGGGTAGCAACCTTAAAGTCAATACACTGAACCGGCCTGGGAATTAATAAAAACAATCCTATTCCTTCAACACACACAATAAACGCAACGACCACTGTACTATAGCCGAGCTGGTAACAACAACATAACCCATAGTAGCTCCCCATTAGATGTCACAGACTTTGTATCATTACTTTTCATTTTGAGAATGCAGTTTAATAACGGAGGTTCATTATACTAGTAGATGAATTTTAGTCTGAAACGGACATTTTGATGTTAACAAAATCTAAAAGTCTGAACAATAATTCATTCAGGCATGTTCAGCTTTTCAGTCAATTGTCGGACTTATCCACTGCGGTAAATTCAGTACTGTTCAGACATTTTGCTTGCAGTAAATTCAGTAATTTTCAGTAGCATTTCAGACAGTTCAGTATAATGCTAATGTGTACAAGTACATGGCAGCTACTGAACCGTCTAAAATAGAATGAACACAGCTTAATTGACTGCAAGCGAAATGCCTTAACAGTACTGATTTTACCGAAGTGAATAAGTCTTAAAATTGACTGAAAATCTGAAAATAACGTAATAATTTATTGTTAAGACTTTTAAGAGATGTTCAGATCAAAATTACCGTTTCAGATCAAAATTGATTAACTAGTAATTACATAAACGTGCAACACAATACATAAAAATAAATATATGATAGCAGTATGATATACAATAGATATACAGATTCAAGTAAAACTAGACTTAATGATACGTGCACGTTTTCAAGAATACCAGGTGTTCATGATAACAAGCACCGACGTACTTATCCTGCTGTTATACACCTTAAGATTAGCGACTGTACTTTGGAGTGGATTTCATGAACGGTACAGGTAGACACAAATTGACTACAAAACATTGACCAGGCAGAAGGAAACAACACAGAGAATTAAATGCAGGAATGGTATTGAGTTGACTGACAAGATGAAAATACAAACGTTAACGTTGTAGACAAATTTATCCTTCTGTTTTGGAAGTCTGCTGGTAAAATTATGATGACAAGGTATATTTACAGAAAATCTTGATATACAATTCGTTTACAAATGACCAGTGACCAATACGAAATCTTTTTTATTTAGAGAGAAGGGCACAGTTATTGGAGTTGAATGTTTAGAAGATAGAAAGAAACAGGTATTTCATTTAAATGGTATGAAGATTGACCTATAAAACACGTCCGATTCTTCTCTATTGTCAACCTCGTATCAAACGTTGTCCCGTACTCTATATACGTATTAAATGCTTCCGAAAGAATCGGAAGAAATAACTGTTCATAAGCGAACTCAAAAAGTATCGCAGCTCACATATATGTTACTTTGCACTTCACAGTTGTTTTGGCAGTTTTAATACTAGTATTATAGCTCTATCATCACTTTGTATGTATGTTTTATACTTTCATAAAATCTTTTTTCATTCTATAAACGATTGCATTGTCTCATTAATTATATTTTATGATTCTTTTCCAAACAGTTCATTATCATTAATTTCTCATTATGGATTTTTCTCGTTCCTGCAGCATACTTTTGTACTTAAGTGTTCCAGTAAGTACTTTGTTGTTGTGATAAAAACATTTGTCCCTGATAAACGTAGTTCTAACAGCATTCCGGTAGTGATTAATCATGAAGCGTTATTAGTTTGTTATTAGTTTGATTTGTTCGTTTAACGACCAGATGGGAATATTTCATGCATATTCAGGGACAGAACAAAAAAACCGACAACGTACGTTCTGTCAGTAAATCGACTGGGATTGATTGCGGGAAATATAGACTGTCATTGGAAAAAAAGATGATGTGTTGTACAATGGCATTTTGCTTTTCAATAACAATGTGACTTACGGACCCTTTTATGATTATATGATAGCAGCTGGGTGGCCTACGGACCCCATCAACAGCTGATACAAGGGTTCTTAAACAACAACAAAAACCGTGGCACTTTACTTCCAAGACTTTGCATTTTACTTCCCTATACGACCAGACGTGGATGTGTACATGTATATATACATCGCACAAAGTCAACGCATCTCAGAAGAAGTCTTGATAACCATATCTGTATACCCTAGTCAACCCACGGTGTTTGTTAACAGTACTAGTGTCAAAAACATCTTTGAAATCATTTATTCCCATTACCTTTTTATTTATGTTTTTTTTTTATAGAATCGTACGGTTTTTAAAGCTTGACATATTTTATAGACACTTATAATACATAATCATTACTATGTCTCGTCAAATGCATCAATACCGTTTTTTTCATACGATCGCAACCATGTCAACCATAAACTCTAAAAATCCCATTTAAATGCCAGTACTTATAGTAGAACTATATAAGTTATTTGTATAGTTATGTTATAAAATACAAAATCGACACATGCAGCAGTATCTGTTTTCAATATTGAAAAGAAGAAAAAAAAACATTTAACGAAATTTCAAATAGGCATTGTGCTGCTTCGCTGCAAAAGCGTTGGAAATTTACCAATTGATCTTTATATATGCGTCGAGTTGGTAATTTTAATTTCTTTTTTTATCTAATTGAACTAAGCTTTGAATAAATATTTAGGAACTTCAGAAACTCCACATATTACAATGTGTAATAGTTATAAACGAATCGCCTTTGATTTCAGTCTGTGTTGGGTCTTTAAATTGTAACGTTAACTGAATTTCACGATCATAATTTATTTCACCGGCTTTATTCTATATAAAATAAATCGGTGAAGAGAGTTGGATCGCAACAAAACATGCAGCTTTTACACATAAGAAAAGGTTAAATCTAGATGTGTAAAGAATGATGGATGCTTTACAGCTGCAGTATCATGATTGTACAAAATGAAATGTAATCTTATTAATGTATAATTAAGGATGTTCGCTGTTGTTGTTTTTTACTCTTTGTCATATTATTCGGAATCTCCTGGTTTTATCCATAAGTGCCATAAAACATTTAGCCAGTTAACCCCTACTTTTCTTTTCATAATTTTATTAAATACAGTTTAAAATATCATTTTTTGAATCTTATAAAATCCGTACAATTTTTTCATAGTTTTAAAAAGAAAGAAGGTGCCAATGTTAATAGTAAGAAAAATCTTGAGAGAATCATTTCCGATAATTGTTTTTTTTTTTTTTTTTTTTTTTGCTTTTATATTTCCTTTATTTATATTATATCAATTTACAACAGTCTTTGCAAACGCTTGCTATTTAGAAACAGAGCCACAAACATCCTTAAATCCAAATGAATAAAGATCGTAGTGCTTTATGTTTTTTCTATCCTTGTTTGTCTTTTCGTCGTTTTTCCTTTTTTTTATATATGGATTTGTCAGTTTATTTTCGACTTATGAGTTTGAATGTCCCTCTGGTATCTTTCGCCTCTCGTTTTCATCTGCAGTATCATGACTGTACAAAATGTAATGTAATCATATTTCAATACTTTATTAAAATGGAATTTAGATTCGATAAAAATATGAATTCAAGATAACTTTCGTTCAATGAAACGCATTTACATACACGTTTTCTTAAAGGTTTACAATTTTTTCAGCTGAAAAAATATGGCACATGAAATGTCAATTGTATTGTTTAAAAGAATGAATTTTTATCCAAAACAGTTTATAGGTAAGAATCAAATACATTCGTTCTCTCTTGGTTACATTATAACACAAATGCAAAGCCAAACGTTGAGACAGTAACACACTGCATAACCAAATTTTGAGGAAAAAAAGGGGGGCGGCATATTCAGTATTTGCATTAAACATTATTTTTATTTGCAAGAATTGCACAGTTAGCTACTTGGATTTTATTTTGAGTCAGCTTACCTACGAAAGAGTCTTTTTGGCATTTAACAAGATACTTTTGCTTTTGGCAAACAGTTATTTTTTTTTTTGGAAAATCGTATGCTTTACAACATGGCAGCCTCGGTTTACAGGGTTATGCACACGTGCAACTTGTCTTCAAATAAAATTTGTATCCACGAGTATATTTATTTATCTTTTTTTTTTTATTGAATTTTTATGTTCTTATTGTTATTGACGAATTCTTCCTCGTATCAAATAACTTTAAAGTATGAAATAATTAGCTATGCCTGGATATATCTTAATAGTATCCTTGGAGAAAAGCAATAGACTACATTTGTTAGTAAAGGAAAATAAATAGAGTTTGCACAAACCTGTTCATTTTTCTTTTTATGTGGTCGTGTCAATTCACGTTACCTTCTTTTGTAACATTTTATGTGCATTTCTTAATGTGCATTTATACAGAACGTTAAAGTGTGTGAGAATTTGATACGTCATAGTGTCTGTAAGGTCAAATTGATTGATTGATTAAAGGCGTTTGAATTGAAGGCTATGGCGAATTTGATTCAGTGTTCAGGAACGCTTAAAATGTCAGTAAGGGCAAATTTGATTCATCTATCAAGAACGCTTAAAGTATTTGGAAGGGAAATTTCATTGATTTATTCCGAACGCTTAAAGTCTTTGTAAGGATGAATTTGACTCATTCATAAAGAACGCTTAACCAAGTGCCTGTAAAGGTAAACTTGATTCATGTTACTTTATTATTCTTCCCTTAGTTTATTTATTTTGTATTTGCATTGTATCATAGGTCAAATTTATTTGTTCAGTGTATGTTCAATGGTGTTAATATGTCCTTTGATTGAGTTAAGCTATTTCAGTTGATACTTTATAGTGTGTCTTTCTATGTTGTGATGTTACACTATTGTTTCAGAAAAAGGGTGAAGGTTTGGTACCATTAAAACGTTTAAACCCGCTGCATTTGTTTGCACCTGTCCTAAGTCAGGAATCTGATGTTCAGTAGTTGTCGTTTGTTGATGTGGTTCATAAGTGTTTCTCGTTTCTCGTTTTTATATAGATTAGACCGTTGGTTTTCCCGTTTGAATGGTTTTACACTAGTAATTTTGGGGCCCTTTATAGCTTACTGTTCGGTGTGAGCCAAGGCTCCATGTTGAAGACCGTACTTTGACCTATAATGGTTTACTTTTATAAATTTTGACTTGAATGGAGAGTTGTCTCATTGGCACTCATACCACATCTTCTTATATCTATTGATTCATTCGCAAGGAACACTTAAATAAGCTGTAAAGGGAAACTTGATTAATTCACCAGGAACACCTAAATTAGCTGTTAGGTAAACTTGATCCATTCATCAGGAACACTTAAATTAGCTGTAAAGGTAAATTTGATGTATTCATCAGGAACACTTAAATTAGCTGTAAAGGTAAACTTGATTCATTCACCAGGAACACTTAAATTAGCTATAAAGGTAAATTTGATTCATTGACCAGGAACACTTAATTAAATGTTAGGCGTTCCCGATTCCTTCATCAATAATGAAGTGTCTGAGAGAATGAATTTGATGCATTCATCAAGAACGCTTTAAGTGTCTCGTAGAGCGAAATGTATGCGTTTAGCTAGAACGCTTAAAGTGTCTGTTCGGGTGGATTTGATACATTCTTCAAGAACGCTTTAATTGGCTGTTAGGGCGAATTTGTTTCTTTCATCAAGAACACTTTAGGTGTCTCTGAGAGCGATTTGAATATGTCATCGCCAGAAATGTTAAAAGTTTAGGTTAGGGCGATTTTGATTCATTCATATTAAAGACTTGCAGTGTCTGTGGGTTTATTCATTAAGAACGCTTAGTGTCTGTAAGGGCGAATTTATACAATTTTATACAATTCAAGTAGTCTTGTCAATTGCAAATGAAAGTAAAACGGAATTAACCGCACTTCATGTATTTGCAATGCATACAATGAAATAATAGTAATGCAACAAATTAGGAAAATTGTAAGTTTTTAGATGACTTTCAACTTACAAGAAATTATAAATTAACAAAACAAGTACCTGGAAATTGACACCATCAAGCAAGTATTATCAAGAAGTTGGAAATGTCATGTTTACTATAGAAATCGATATACATGTATAGAAAAAACTATCTTCAATAACAAATTGCGTAGTATACTGTTTTAAATTCAATGCTTTTCTGTACTCATCAGCATTTGTCGTATTTGTTATTTAAAAAAAAATAAACGATAAAAATATCCTTATATCAATTTACAAGCTATGCCCAATTAACTATTCATAAAATTCAGTTTGTTTTTATCAGAAAGGTTCGTGTATTTTAACAAAATGTAATTATATCAACCCACGTCTAGCAATTAAGTTGGGAGTGCTTAGATGGATAGCTGCCAAAGAAATAAGCATTGAAGTTTCTGCTTACTGTTTTTCTTCTGAAAATTTTAGTTATCATTAATCGTCCGTGTTCTTTATGAATGAATATTTACTTAATATAACTGGAAGGGAACCAGCTATAATCACATCAATTACATTAATATTTTATCCGGTCAAACTGTTCTCCGCAAATTTGTATAACGTTTAAAATATATGTTTATAAATTCAACCCGCTTTTCATTTGGTGTATAATGAATAAGAAAATCATAGGTGCAAATTAAATATTAGAAAATTACACTCTTCCGAGGTGCGTTCCCTTGATGAGTGGGTTAATACTAGACTGGTATTCAGGAAGCCCATCCGAAAACAAAAGTACTTTAATTGTAAATATAGAGTAAAATACCGTATATTAAAGGAAAATTGCCATTAATGATTTTATTAGATTTGACATGAGGTCACAGCGATTTCACCTGCAAATTGTTGCAGCACTAGCGTTGTTCTATCCTGCATTCTATGATATCTTCGAAGTAAGATTCAACAAAGATTGAAACGGAAAATCAGGCACGGATCTAGCCATTTTGAAAAGGTGTGTGTGTGGAGGGGGAGGCTCTTAACCCCGGAACACTATGAAACGTTAACATAATTGAAAAAAAAAATCGAAAAAAGGGGAGTTCCGACGACAGGAACACCCCCTGAATCCGATTATGGAAACAATTATAAAAGTTGATGTTTTTGTGTTGTTTGGTAGCTGTCTCATTTAAGTATAATACATTATACATTCAAATCTTCTTTTATTAACATTAACTTTCCGCAAGCCAACACAAATAATACGTTGTTGGTGCGCATAATCATGAGAAAGAGACAGGGCAGGGTGTGTGTGTGAGCAGGCATTTATACACAATTACAGCCTGTACCTTGTTGGGCAGAATATTAACTTTTATTCAGTCTTGGGCAAGATTATTCATATTCAGTTCTTGTCATGCTGGCCAGGATGTTAACTCATAACCAAAACCGTCCTGTTCCCCTTCAAAGAAAAAAAAAATACCCTCATTGTATCAGATCATTCTCACTAAAACATCTTTAAATCTAACTTTACTCTACTTAACCGAGAAAGCAGATTTCCCTAATGGAAAAAAAGTAAACAAAATGGAAAACGTTCAAACCTTACTGATTGTAACATAAACCAGCTCAATTGATTTTATGACCGTTTACAAGTAGGTCTTCCCTGTTCAGTTTCTATTATACAGCTGATCAATAGAGTGTTTTGTCACATAAAGTACTACTTAATTAAAGTTTCCTTTATAGTGTCAATAGATTCAACCCACGTACTTTTATCAACAAGGAAGATTTAGGTTATAAACGAGGCTCAAAATGGTATAACTGTAAAAAAACGAGGAAGACTTTAAAATGGAAACAAAATGTGATATAAGCAAAATTATAGATGATATTACATTTGAAAAAAAGAAAATGTGGGAAGTTGTGGGGTTAGCCACATTCATGATACTGTAACCCAACATATATAAGGGGACGATCATTTTAAATTCGTGAGGTGGGGGGGTGGGGGGTGGGGGAGGGAGTGGATGAAGCAGGAGGATTGATAATTTATTTTATCTGCTGCTATGCAGGAGGATTTTTTTCCGCGCGCGGCAAACATTAATAGTCACTTTTGTACACATTTGATTCCTGTATTTTGTGTTGCGAAATATTCATTTCATCCTGTCTTATGCAAATTTATTTATTTTTATATTCTTACCAGACCCAGTTAATCATTTTCAAATTTTCAAAATCCTCCTGTCAATCCCCCCAACCTTTTCCTCCCCCCTTTCCGAAGATCATATAATGATCGTTCCCTTACCGAAATTCATCTAGAGATCATCTAGAGATCAATAATCCACAGATGCCTGTAAACTATGCCAAGGCAAGCTCTTAATCCCGTCGAGAGAGAAAATGACTAAATCATTCAGATATTCACGGCAGATTCAGGATATGGTGTAGAGGATGTACTACCCTCCCCCGGCCCTCTTTGATCGCTACAAAATGTTAAAAGTCTCATATTTCTCATGATTTTTTATGACTTTTAAGTATGAAAGCACCCAAAAAAATTCTCCTCGCTCCGCACGACATTCTTTCTTACGTTTTCAGGAATTACGCCCCCCCCCCTTTTTTTTAAATTCCTGTATCCGCCCCTTGGTATACTCAGGGCGATGACTGACGAGGTTCTTGAATATGTGGATAGTCTGGACATATATTTCATACAAAAATGGTCATAAAACATTGCATATTAGTTCTGGTCTTGTTCACAAATGTGATATTATTTGTATCGAAGATATGTCGGTCCTATTTGTAACTTGACTTTAAACATCCATCTGTTTATTTTATATAGAGAGTAACTTGATCTAGCGTTTTAAACAATTATCATCCGATGGAAAACTACTTCAGTTTATACACTTGACAAATTGTCCTACTTTTAAAATAGGTTCCCATCCGGAACCTAAGCCACTTTAATATGTAAGCAGGCCTTGTTTATTATTTACAAAATGTATTGGATTACGTTCCATTTAATAAGAGTTGCCTTGAATTTGATATGTTTTGACTACACTGATAGGTCTATTAAACAGGTAATTTGCATATGCTTGTATGATGAATCAGTGCATCCGGGTGCAACAAGAGAAAATATATATATAGAGGGTTTGGATGGGGCCCTTCATTTCTGTATTCTTTAATTTTTTAGGCCATTTTTCTCTATTTTATAATAAGTTTTGCTTGTTATTCTCTATTCTTTATATTTTAGCACCCCATTATTTTCTATTCTTATTTTTTGGGGGCCTATTTCTTCTATTTGTTATTGTTTCAGTTCTTTATTCGGCACATTTTGCCCATTCTTCACTATTCTGTAAACCCCATCCAGACCCTCATAATATAATAATTGACTTCATTCTTGGAGATGATTTCTACTGCCAAACATTATCTTTTAAGCATTTGATTAATTGATTGCTTGACTGCTGGTGTTTTACATCCCAGCAGCACAAAGTTTTTACCGCGGCTAAAAATATATGAATAGGATACAAGAAAAGAAATGAAATTAGAAAAGGGGGTGGGTAGGAGATAAGATGTTACACATATGGGAACGAGATAACTTGTTAGGGTCGAAGACTGCAGCCTCATCACCGGTACCACATGAGCTCAATTAGTACTAGTGGATGCCCGCTTTTCGTCCCAGGAGCGTGGTACTTGATCTCCTTACATGGGCCAATCCTCACCATGCATTCCGTAGAATGGCTTGCTTATGATGCCTTTTACATACCTGTGGACGCCATCTACTCATCACAGGCAAAGTTGATATTCAATGGTTAAGCTTTTTTGTGTTTGTTTGCATTTTGTTTTTTGTCCTCAAAAGATTTTATTATTATGTTTCGCTTACAAAACTTTTGGTTTGAAGGTAATATACTTGTGCGCAATGTGATGATTTTATAATACGTTTTCTGATCAAGAAGAAATATATTTTGTATTCTTATTGTTTTAAGTAATTTTTCAAACTGTATAATCGACCCATCTGCACACCGTCGATTTTGCTGGGCTTTTATTTTGTTATTTTCTAGCAAGGTTAATATTTAACTTAACAATGTTTTTTTACACCATCGACAATTTTCTCATCATATCAATAAGTTGATACAAACTAAAACAATTGTAATTTGGTTGACCGGGGGGAATATACACGTATTACAAAGTTCGTGAATGTCGGTGGCAAGAGGCGTTTAGGTCTAGAATATATGACATAAATGATAACAAGATACCGAGAGGCAATCAATACAGTACGTCGAAGAAAGGAAAAAATCACAACCAAAAAGGAAAAAGACTAGTATCAAAACAAAATTCATCAATAAACTCAAGATTAGTCAACACAAACGCAACAGAAAAAACGGAAAGTAAACCAAGGTTAAGGTGCTTTACTAGAAATCAACGTAACCATCAACTTCCATGATTTTCCGTTTTTAATTTTAAAGTAACACAACTCACAAGATTCGTGATTTCTGTAATTAGAGGCAACATGGGCAACAAAACAACATGGACTGATTTAACCTATAGGAATAAAGTTGGACAGGATACATGTAACTAAACTCAGCTGGGGACAAAACTGGTACGAGGAATAAATATACCTTACTATGCAAATTGGGTTTTGCTCATTGTTGGAGGTTGTATGGTGACCTTTAGTTGTTAACTTCTACGGCATTTGGTCTCTGGTGGAGACTTGTTTCATTTGCAATCATACCCACACCCACTTATTTTTATATACCGTTTCAATATTTGTCTCGTTTTGTACATTTGTTTACTATTTTTTTTCATTTTCAAAACTAAAACAAATAAAAGAACACAATTTTATAGAATTTCATGATTTATTTGATCTAGTTTCTATCATGAACTGATTCTATGCAATTACATGTAATATATACACTAAATGCACCGTCACATAAAATCTACATGACAATTGCAATAATTTTTAACATGTAGTTTGTACTTTACATATATTACATATTATTATATATAAAGTTATGATTCGATTGTCACAGCTGGTTCAGTTTTCTATCTTACAGAGTTGGTTGGAAAATATTCTTTCTCCTATATCTCTATGTATACTATCATGGCAAGGCGAACTTGCATTTCGATTTTAGACCTTCCGTTGTTATTAAAGTCTAAATGTCGGTTTTAATATGACATTGTCGTATTTACAAAACCGGTATAACCACTTTAAGCGGTAGTATTCGTGAACCGACAGAAAGTCCACTGTTTAAAGTCATGTGAGATTCAAATCTACAGGATTGATATTTTCCAGGTTGTCTTCTTCTGAAATGTCTGCAAGTTCATCTGATCCATATTCTGATGAATTCTCCATGTCACATGATACTTCCGCGAGATCCCGATAGAAAATTATGGAACCAATGAGTTTCCCACTTTGTAATCGTCCACCAACGGGCAAAAATCCTACTTGGGTAAAACCACCAATTTTCTGCAAGATTTTCAACATTCCTGTATTGTTGGAAAATGTGTCAACATACATTCCCACGTATCCTAGTTGCTGTGAAAATTGAATTGCTTTATTCATCGCAAATTCTCCTAACCTCTGACCCCTTTCGGTTCGTTTGATTATGATAAACGGATCTACCATGGTTGAAGCACCTCGATAGAATTTACTGTTTGCAAGAATTATTCCTCCAATTAAGTCACAACTTTCTTTGCAGATTATTGCAAAGCAATGACTGTCATGTATTTCTTGTCTAAAGTTTTTCTCATTTACAAATTCGTCTATCCCGAACCCACTTCCGTGCGCTGCAGCGTCTTGTATCATGTCGTACGTTTTCGCCAACTGTACGTCTGTCATTGCATCTATAATCACATGACGTCCGGATTCAAGGCTCTCCACCATGGGTAGACTATAGAGTTTCGAGAGGTCTTGTTCTAGCAACATATCCTTTAACTGCAAATATAAATTGAAAAATGATTACTATATGCAAAAGAACTTCGCAAAATAATAAAATACGGATGATAATTATATTGCTACCACATTGAAGGCACACTCGACTATACATAAAATTATCGTTGGACAGAAATTTGCATACAAGTACTTCAACAACCAACTAAGTGGACAAGGTTGAATGTTTGGACGGCGATGAATGTTCAAAAAAAAAAAAAAAAAGATACAACACAATATATAACCATACATTGGAAAGGTTCCATGGTTAACCGCAAAAAAAAAAAAAAAAATAAATGACGCAATAAATATCATATTAAAAAGCAATAATATGCTTCAAATTGCACATACCTATAATTATCAATTATCAGAGTAAAAAGGAATCAAAAGAATGTCTGAATACCTCCGTATTACAATACGTCTTGCAAGGTTGTTATAAATAGTCAATAATGGCAATCCTTGTTTCAAAGAAGGAAATTATATGAAATACCGGTTATAACTGGATCCTAGTAATTAAAAAATAATTTGAGCAGCTTTACCCGGTTGGAACTTTGCCAAAAGTAAACAAAAAGAAAGTACATTGCAATTTAAAGCTTTAAATAGATTGTTGTCAATGGAAAAACCTTCAACTATAGAAAATCAGTGGACCAAATAAGATTGATCTAGAAATTTCCAATGGAAACCGTCTATGATGGATTTACCGACTAACATCGATTTGACCTCATTCGGGTCGGTATTGTTGTGAATCAGAAATCTTAATAACAACCTTGATTCTTGTGACATACATAATTATTGCATATTAGCTAAACAAACTTATCGATGATATCAAATTCTAAAATAGTATGTAAATCTCTGAAAGCAAAGTTTGCATTACGACAACAAATTATGTAACGAAATCTTCAGATTATCTAGATAGATTAACCAAGACATAAAAAAATTAAATAAGATTTAGATTTGAATATATTTACGTTGCTGTTGTGACAATAATTAGATTAGTTCAACAAAAAAAAACAAAAAAAAAAAAAACTATTTTTTTAATTTTGTTTATTTTCATTCGAAAATTAGCATTTATTTTGTTGATAAATTAACTGATTTTCACCAGCTGCATCATAAAATGTAGAGCTATTTATGTATTATATATATATACATTATATCACCCCAACAGTCCAGATTTTGTTTAAAACATTTTACAGCTAAGTAAGCACAAATCAACTTTACAACCACAAAGGTAAAAAATATTCGACCTTTACATCACTGTGCAAATTAGAAAATTATTATTAAATGAAATATGAATTAGACGATGACAATAATAAATGACCAATGTTTTATATATATATAAACAATCCTTACCTTTAACGTTTCAATTCAAATATCCTTAAAATGTTCGTCTGTTTTTCTTAATATTAGAAAACGATGTGTATTGCTTCTATTAAAAGATCCGATTAACTGTAAACAGAAAACATGTGTCTTTATATTTGTGGTAAATTTCCGTTGGACACGAGCCAAATCAATCTTTTAGTTAAGCTCCGCCTCCAAAACTGACAATCAAAGAGCTTATCGTTACGGAAATGAATCAATTACCGACTGGTTAAATGGGTTAGGTTGACCGAATTTGTCAATGGAAAATACTTATATATGATAATTATTTATATGCAGTTATCAGTAGACGATTTTCGAAGGGCAAAACTTGTGATAGTCGGGAAAAAGATTAACTAAAACCGGCGGGTTTAACAAAGAACTACGTCATGTCAAATGGCTAAATTAATTTGATTTTGAGTCATATCTTCAAATAGAACAGATCTATAAACCTCATTCAAATCGATAAGCCATAATTATTTTGTAAAAGTACTAAAACATATAATAGTGCATTATGTCTCGGAACCAAATAAATGTGCAAATTTAATGTAATTCTCGTGCGTCTCTCAAAATATAGAACGTATGACACTAGCAGCTGTATTAAAATACGAAAATGTATTGCAATTTAGAAAACATTTATATATTTTTTTATATTTAATTTGTACTTATGTATATACAAAGTGTCCTGTAGGTTTCTTTTAAAAAGGGGCAATGGAAAGGCGGACAAGGGACTTTTCTTGATAAACTGTTTTTGTTATAAAATTGTTACATTCTATTATGTTGCTGTTTGTATTTTGTATGTCACAAACTGTACTTTATAAAAATAAGGCGATGTGGAACGATTGCCATAAGACAAACTATCCACCAAAGTTCAAATGAAGTGGATGTAGTATAATAAATATCATTATTAATATTTGATAGGAAATTATAATAGTCATACATTTATTTGTACACGCATAATTTTTATGGTTGTTTTTTTTTCTCTCGGAAATGACGACATATTTCGGTGTGTTGCATTACATTAGAACATATTCATTCATACACACCTTAAGCTTGAATTTGTAAAAGTTGTAAAATGCTTGTCCTCACGATGTACGTCGTACGGACGTAAAATGTTTTGAAAATCGTGTAATTTGTAGTAAAATCGTCTTGCCTGGTGGTGCTATAATTTAGTCATTTATCTGCGGGGCTCTTTTATGATGTCGTTCAAGGTAATACTACTACCGCAAATTGACAAGACTGAATATATCATTCTTTGTCATAAAAAAGGTAAAAATATAAATGTAGAATTACGTTTTTTAGACATTTCTGACTCACATTCATTCAATTGTGATAATTAAATGTCAGCGGATTATGTGTTATAATTTTTTATAAACTGCACTTAAGAAAAAGTTAGAAAAATAAACACAACATAGTATTAAGATCTTGTTTATATCAAATTTGTACATGGATCTAACTCTTTCCCATTCATTTAATGTAGGTAACGACACTGACAAAGAGAGGCGAAAGATACCAAGGGGATATTCAAACTCATAAACCAAAAACAAACTGACAATGCCATGGAAAAAAAATTTTAAAAACGAAGAAAAGACGGAAAGACAAACAAGGGTACAATAAATATCTTTATACAAAACTACAAACATATGATATTCTCATGTAAAAGAGGGACGAAAGATACCAAAGGGACATTCAAACTCACCATAAGTCGAAAATAAACTGACAATGCCATAGCAAAAAAAAAAAGACAATAAAAGAGTTATCTAAGATGTTACTTTTTGTTTTATTCTTAGGAGCTACCATTTGATTTTTATGGGAGGGGAGGGGCTTGGATGAAAAATTTTGTCCTACTTTTATGTGTTGTTGTAATCTCTGTCCTGCCTTTATACTTTTTACTCTATTCGGTCCTGCCTTTTTTTTACTAGTTTATCCTGACTTTTTTTAAACAAATTGTCATCCTGCCTTTTTTTTTTTACCAAGTTGCTTATCCTGCCTTTTTTAACTTAAACTCCTGTCCTGCCTATTTTACTTAAATTTCATCCTAGCACCCCCATCCCCATAAAAATCAAATGGTAGCTCCCTTAGTCAAATTGAACTCCAAATCACCTATATGTACTTCTCAAACACGTATCTAGTTGTTTTTATAACTGTGGACGATATAAATGAAATAAAATATTTCTTGAATAAAACGATCGAGATGTGTAGTATATATTAGTACGACAGCAACTCGACAATATAATAAAACCAAAACAAGAGGTATTATAATTTAAAACTTATACTCTTCTCTGTCAATTTTAATGCAATTAATTTTTAAGTTTTACTTTTGTCATGTCGGGGCCTTTTATAGCTTGCTATACGGTATGGGTTTTGCTTTTTGTTGAAGGCCGTTTGGTGACATATAGTTGCTAACTTCTGCGTCATTTTGTCTCTGGTTGAGTGTTGTTCATTGGCAATCCTTTACCATGCATGCATATCTTCTTTTTATATAACGAAACTGACTTCTTTATGGGTTTTACGCCATCTGTATTATTGACAGATCCCAGGGCTGCAATAGACATTTTTATACAACCAATATCTCCATATGACCTCTATAAAGTATATTGACACACATTTGTACAATTGCATCAGAATCGTATATTTCATGATTTATTCATGTATTGTACGGTTCAGAAATACGTCAAATATTGTACCCTTGTTTACCCTTTGGGGCTGTTGGTCGTCTGATACTACGTAAGCCGAATGAACTTCAGTAACATGCATCAGTAGTATATCGATGTCCATATCTCGTAAATCCAATTTGCATTGAATATACAGATGTATATACAAACAAAGATGAAAAAAGTCACAGATCAAACAACTTATCTTGTATGGAGATTTGTTTCTGAACATATCTTAAAAATAATGTTGCCATTAAAGAAAAAATATAAGGAAAGTTTTGAAAACGATTTTCTATTAATGCAATTTTATTGCAATTTAAACAGACTGTAATGAGGGCAAATATACTACATAAACTACAAACACCCCCAACCCACCCCATCCCCAGCTATGATTTCGACGCATTTCGCTCAGATTGTTCGGAAGAAGGAAGTGTGTTATTAATTCTTATATGACTCAAAGATGAATTTTAAATGAAATAATGTGCTTTTCAGGGAAAACACAAACAGTATATTTCTGCATAGTTGGAAAACTTAGTTCATTAGCATGTATGGTCTAAAATCTTGTAAACATGTATACACTTTTTTGATTTTTACCATCCAGTAGCAATCTCGTACCTAAAAATCTAAGTCGCACATTCGTTACATTTCATGGAGTTCCTGATTCGGTGTGTTTCATTTTCCCTGGTCTCTTGCACTCTATATAGTATGTAAAATTAACCTAATTTTTATCAACAATTGTTGTCATAATTCTAACCAAATATAGATACATTCTATGATAAAGTATTATATGTTTAATTCTTTTATTTTTGTTTATAAATAATGACAGATACTGATATATTTGTGTTACTTAAAACACATCACATGATTATGACTAATATTTCAAAGCAGTCTGTTACCAACCTTGTATATCGGCTGATGAAATATCGAACTTATATTTAATGTTATTTCCGATTGATCAGGAATGTTCTGGAATTGTTATACAAGTACAGAAAATATTTCAAGTAATGAACATTATTGAAATATTTCAACGAACTTCCCCGGAAATGAAATCGTATAATGAATGTGAGGAAATATGTGTATTTGATTTAATCATTGCTCCTCCTATATTTATACCATGGAGAATATATGGGAGTGTATTTCTTTAAATTTTGTCTGCAACTAGGTTGTCATAAACTGAACAAAATACCTAATTTTTTGTGTCTTGTCTTACTCAAGGTTTTACGCTATATGCATGTAGTTAAGTCAAAAAGGGAAAAACATGACAATTACATTTTAAAATTTTCCACAATTTAGGAGGGTTTGAATGGGGGTTTACAGAATAGAGAATAATGAGCAAAAAATAAAAGAATAGAGAAAAATTGACCAAAAAAATAACGAATAGAGAATAGCGAGGAGTTAAAATATAAAGAATAGAGAATAATGGGCAAAAAGTTTAAAGGATAGAGAAAAATGGCCTAAAAATTTTAAAAATACAGAAATGAAAGACCCCCCATTCAGACCCTCATTTAGAGTCTGTCTGATTCATTGTTTTCCCAAAAGTCACCTCACATTTGAAATACTGTAGCATCTCGTGTATTTTTCGGAAAGTTACCCTCCCCCTTTTGTTATATGGTATGTAATACATTAAACTGTCTTATTCGAAAATATGAAATGCAATTCTCATGTTTGTATAAATTGTTAGAAGTGTATGCGTGTTTATTGTTTATCAATACCGTGATATACCCGAAGGGAGAATACTTGAAATTCACTAGGAAAATTCGTCAGCCGAAGTTATAATACGATCAATGTTAGTATTTACGTAAAGATTTTACGTAACTTTGAAAATTCGTCGTCAAGGTACAATTAGGGTTTTTTTTAAACGATAGATTGGTTTAAATCCAATGTTTTAGAATAAGATGAGATAAAAACCAATAATATCGTTTTTTTTTTTATAGAGAAATTGTGACGGAATCAAATATGATGACTTTTAAACAGTATGATAAATAAACTTTGTTAATACATTGTCATTTTGTTTGAATATATATATATATATATATATATATAAACAGACAAATATATACAATTATGATATACACTATACAAACAAGTGTTAATATTTATTAGAAAATAATTTTTAAAGTACAATTGAGCTAAAGTGCATGAATCATGACGTTGTCTTTCAATTTTTAATTGTTCACATTTTCTTTCATATCGGGGCCTTATATACATGTATTTGTAGCTAACCATATGGCGTGGGGGTTGCTCATCCTACCAAAACCGTACACAGAGGCGGAATTTATGGGTTGAGGAGGGCCCCGGGCCCCCTTATGGAGTTTCAATCAAAATAAATGCATAGACTTTTTACGAGTATAACTCTAAACCTTCCCAACCCTCCCCCTTTTTTCAAAATGAACTGATCCGCAACTGGTGCCGTATTCTATAGTTGTTTGCTTTACATCCTCAGTCTTTGGTCTGTGGTGGATACACAGTATTTGTCTGATAGGTAATCATACCACATTTGCTTATTTATTTTGTATCGCTGAACTCGGTATGATTTAGAGTTAGACATGTTTTTTTAATGTATACGTATTGTCGAAGACTGTACGTTGACTTTGAAATGTCTTATTTTTTTTTTTATTTTTTTGGGTTTGTCTTGTTGACGTGTTTATAACTACTTTTTCTTCATTTTCATGCAAATAATGTAGTGGTGGTGTGACGCATATACTACACGGAAGTTCTTCAAAACGAAATTATCAATTCCTCTACATTCAGGTCCGTTCGCACCACAGAGAGTCTTGTTGACGTTTGAAAGTCCCTACCATGTACTGGTTACCGAAATTATAACTACTTTTGTTCTACTACTAATCTATCAGTTCTTCTAACTACCTCCTTACTACTATCAAAGAACTGGTTATTAACTTTTGTAATAAAGCTCATTTTCATGCATTAATAGCAGATTTATTTCTATATTGCTATGAATCTCAGTTTATGACCAAACTCAGTAAAGACCCATCATTGTTATATTTAGTTGATACATTCAACAATACCTACCGTTATCTGGATGATATTTTTCGTTAAATAATCCAGAGTTCTCTAAATATACTTCGAAATTTACCCAAAAGAACTTACTTTAACTAAATCTAACATAAACAGCAGCAGTTGCCCTTTTCTAGATTTAGACATTTCAATTTCTAACGGAAACTACATACTAAAATTTACGACAAAGAGACGATTTTCATTTCCTATTGTTAATTTTCCATTTTAGACGGCGATGTGCCTTTGGCTCCATCATACGGTGTTTATATATCCCAACTCGTTCGGTATGCCCGTGTGTGTTCTGATGTCATAGATTTTAACGAACGTAATCAATGTATCACTGGGAAATTATTGTGTCAGGGATTTCGATACCATAAATTACTTAAAACTTTTACTAAATTCTTTCATAGATACAAAGATTTGATTAGTAAATTTGGCTGTACCTGTAGAAAACTTATTAAAATGGTATTTCACATCCTAAATTTTACGGTAATATTGTACTTAAAGCGAGAAATCACTATGTGATCCGTGTAAACTCATCGAACCTTTAAACAAACTTATAAGTAAGGGTTATCGTACCAATATTGTAATTAGATCTCTGAATATAGTTTACATTGGCACTAATATCGATTTTGTCATTAGCAAATTAAAACATAACTAAGTTGTATCTTCTTTTGAGGCGGGATGTTTAGAGACACACACGTTAATTTTATCTCTTAAGTAGCTCCTCACTATCCTACTACCTGTCGATACATTTATTTTGGCATTGCACAAGTCATGTCTTCTCTGACTGTTCATGACGTTAAAATACTAAATCCCTGGGATGTGTTTTAGTTGATTTTAGTCTCTGATGCATGATTTTTATCATTAATTGTTTTTGGCTTTTAACTAGCTGTCAGTAACTGCAGTACTCTCAAATCGTACATTCTTGTTAATTCGACCTGTTGATACTATTTTTAATACTTTTTGTTATTTTATATTAATATTGATCTTGTCTGTATACCAGCTTTGATTATTTGGAATATCTACTAATTTTCACTTCTTCGTACTACATTTGTATTAACATCAAGATTATTCTCCTTTAATCTGTACAGGAAGTTTTATTGTTGATATTTACCCTTATGTATCTAGTGTTAAATTAGGTATTTATATGACAGACCTTTCTTGGTATTCCTAATTATTGGAAGATTTTATATAGACAGAAAAGTATACCTAAAACGACAAAGTTATTTTTCATTTACCTGTATATATTATGAAAACCGGTTTTTCAAAAGTGATTATTTTCTAAGGGTTTAATATTTCGCGGTAGTGTTTTGCCATGGCTTTATTTGGACTTGTTTGTTTGCTTTTGGCCTTGAATGTTTGTCCCTAATATTTTATTAACTATGTATTTACTTTCAGGTATCACAGATCAATTTATTCGTTCATAGTGTGTTAATTTACGTTTTGATTGAGTTAAGCCTTCCAATTGATGTTTTATCGTGTGTTTTCTATGTTGTGATGTTATACTATTGTTTCAGAAAAGGGAGAAGGTTTGGTACCATTAAAACGTTTAATCCCGCTGCAAATGTTTGCACCTGTCCTAAGTCAGAAATCTGATGTACAATAGTTGTCGTTTGTTTATGTAATTTATACGTGTTTCTCGTTTCTCGTTTTTATATATACTAGACCGTTGGTTTTACCGTTTGAATGGTTTTACACTAGTACTTTTGGGGCCCTTTATAGCTTGTTGTTCGGTGTGAGCCAAGGCTCCGTGTTGAAGGCCGTACATTGACCTATAATGGTTTACTTTATAAATTGTTATTTGGATGGAGAGTTGTCTCATTGGCACTCACACCACATCTTCCTATATCTATATATGAAGCTAGTTTGTATTAAGATTGTCGTTCCTCCGAGTACTTCCTACCATTTATCACTCAAGGTATTATGATATCTTGTAATTCAGTCATAGGAATTCACCAGTGAAATGATTCTTCTTGCACTTAAAATAACATATATATCATTTAAAAATTCTACAATATTCCATTTGAAATAAATCTCGTTTAGTTTTGAAAAGTTACCTCCCCTTTTCTCATATTGTACGTAATACGCTAAAATGCACTTTTATAGTATCCGATTCAAAACTAGGACCTGCAATTCTCGTTCTGTGCAAATTGTTAGAAAGGAATATATATTTGTATTTGTTTGTCAATATTGTCAGATCAAAGGGCAGATTATTTGAAATTGACAATGAAATGTCGTCAATCGCAGTTATAAAATTAACAATGTTAGTACACATGTACTTATACGTAAAGATTTGTATGTACATGTACATTGTAGCTTTCAAATTTCTTCGAGAAGGCACAATTAGGGGCTTTCCAAATGAAAAATTGGTTTAAATGAATTTTTTTCTGAACATAATAAATGTATATGAAGCTAGTTTGTATCAAGATTGTCGTTCCTCCGAGTACTTCCTACCATTTATCACTCAAGGTATTATGATATCTTGTAATTCAGTCATAGGGAATTTACCAGTGAAAATGATTCTTCTTGCACTTAAAATAACATATATATCATTTAAAAATTCTACAATATTCCATTTGAAATAAATCTCGTTTAGTTTTGAAAAGTTACCCTCCCCCTTTTCTCATATTGTACGTAATACGCTAAAATGCACTTTTATAGTAACTGATTCAAAACTAGGACCTGCAATTCTCACGTTCTGTGCAAATTGTTAGAAAGGAATATATATTTGTATTTGTTTGTCAGTATTGTCAGATCAAAGGGCAGATTATTTGAAATTAACAATGAAATGTCGTCAATCGCAGTTATAAAATTAACAATGTTAGTACACATGTACTTATACGTAAAGATTTGTATGTACATTGTAGCTTTCAAATTTCTTCGAGAAGGCACAATTAGGGGCTTTTCAAATGAAAAATTGGTTTAAATGAATTTTTTTTCTGAACATAATAAAAGAAAAAAAAAAAAAAATGATATAATTTTTTATGGATTGATGGTTAACAAACATCCAGTAACAATCAAATGAAATGCAAATTAGGACGAGAATATGATAATCTGATACGAATACAAACCCTGCTTTGTACTAGACCGATACACTGAGCCGGAATTTTAACCTGCTAGTTCTCAAGGTAACAGGCCACAGAATGTCATGTTACCCTAAACCCGAACACACTGTTCTGACTCTGACCCGAGAAGTCTTTGCTCTTACTCATATATATATGCGTCGTGCTTCGAGGAGAAGTATTAAATACCAAAGTTCAATTCTTTGGTTTGATTCAAGGGACTCAAACACATGATCTTTCAAACTCAAAGTCGAAGTATTTTGACTTTTAAAATGTCTTTTAGTTTTATTTTGTTGCTGGTTTGCTGTCTTATTGACTACTTTTTTTCCTTTTCATGTATATGAAATTATTTGAAATTAACAATGAAATGTCGTCAATCGCAGTTATAAAATTAACAATGTTAGTACACATGTACTTATACGTAAAGATTTGTATGTACATTGTAGCTTTCAAATTTCTTCGAGAAGGCACAATTAGGGGCTTTTCAAATGAAAAATTGGTTTAAATGAATTTTTTTTCTGAACATAATAAAAGAAAAAAAAAAAAATGATATAATTTTTTTATGGATTGATGGTTAACAAACATCCAGTAACAATCAAATGAAATGCAAATTAGGACGAGAATATGATAATCTGATACGAATACAAACCCTGTAGGCTCCGTGTTGAAGACCGTACTTTGACCTATAATGGTTTACATTTATAAATTCTGACTTGGATGGAGAGTTGTCTCATTGGCACTCATACCACATCTTCTTATATCTATATATGAAGCTAGTTTGTATCAAGATATCCATTTTTTTTCGAATACTTCCTACTATTTATCACCCAAGGTATCTTTTAATTTAGTTACAGGAAATTATTTCCACATCAGCTTAAAATAACACATCATTTAAAACAGTTTCCATAATTCAGACCCTGTATGAAATACACATTCATTTGTTAGAAAGGAATATTGTTACATTGTTTGTCAATACTGTGAGATCTTCAACGTCAGTTTACCTGAAAATTATTTCAAATTTCGTCAGTCAAAGTAATAAACGACCAATGTGAACACTTATGTAAAGAATTTTATATAACTTTTGAAAATTCGTCGACAATGCATATTTTTAACGTAGATTGGTTTAAAGCAAATATTGGCGAACGTGAGAATAAAGGAAAGAAAAATAAATAATAACATCGTTTTCTTTTAAAAGCCTGACGAAATAAATATTAAACCTTTAAAACAGTAACAAGATATTTTTGATATATTACATCACACTAGGTATCCCGATCCGAAATACGTGGGGGAAAAGGGGGTCTGAATCCCGAGAAGCAATTAGAACGCTTTGTTTAGTGCAATTCGTGAGTAAAATCTTGATCCGATTCCCAAGGATTATACTTCCCACGTGATACTACCCACCATGTTGCGGTCTCATGTAATTGCTCTTAGGGATTCGAATTCCTCCATGGAATTTAATCGGAATACCTGGTATGAACATACATTGTATTTAAAAAAAATATATACGAATTATATACAAAAACGATATAACTTAAATATATAATTTTTGACAATTATTCGTACAGTTGAACTGGAAATGCATGTTCTACATTCATTAACTCGAAGAAGCGATTTAGAGCATATCGTAAATGCACAGGTGTGTCATTTTTTTTTTGCATTGTTGAGTTGCTGTCGTATGGACTTACGTTAGTTTTCTTGTTTAAATTGTTTTACATTTGTCATTTCGGAGACTTTTATTGCTGACTATGCGGTATGGGTTTTACTCATTGTTGAAGGCCGTACGGTGACTTAAAGTTGTTAATTTCTGTGTCATTTGGTCTCTTGTGGAGATTTGTCTCATTGGCAATCATATCACATCTTCTTGTTTTTATATTTACACACCACAAATCCTTTATACATATTATATTCGTGTATAGGAAGTTACATGTTACATGTAGTTTGTATCAAGATTTCCGTTTAGTCGTATACTTCCTACCATTTATCATCCAATGAAGATAGCTTGTCATTTAGTCAAAGGGAATTCACCTTTGAAAACAAATCCTAAAACATATTACATATTTTCCGGATCAAATTGTTATATTCAAGAATGATTCTACTTTACAATAATTATTATTCTTTTTTAACCTGGAGTTGATGTTAATTTTAGTAGTATTCGCCTTGGGTCCTTTCCATATGAGGGGCCTCGGTCGCCTAGTGGTCTAAGTAGTCAAGGTACTGTATCACTAGTCTTTTAACACTGAGATCGAATCCCACACGTATCAGGTGCATTTGACTCCAATCTTAACTGACTAGGATTGTCAGTTTTCCTGCCGGTGGTTCTCTCCCGGCACTCCGGTTTTTTCCACCAATAAAAACTGACCGCCACGAAATAGTCAGTGGCGTAAACACCAATCCATCAATCAATCAATTTTTTTTATGGGAAAGTGGCCTAGGATGTCACCACCATCGTTTTTGAAAAGTAAGTCATAGTTCATTGATTGTTTATGCGTATATAGCATATATGCTTTGGTATAAAATACACATGCACTTTTCCGATGTTGATTGGAATTGGACCTCAGCATTCGATTGAAACTCGAAATGAAGAAACAATTCAAATATCATAATTATAACTGTTTGAAAAGCTTTGAATTTTTGAATTAGTACAGATTTTCTTTCCCAGGAATAGATTACCTTAACTGCATTTGACAAACCCTTTGGGAATTGTGGGTCCTCAATCCTCTTAAACTGCGTATTTTTTTTGCCTTTTAACTTTTTGATTCGAGCGTCACTAATGAGTCTCTTGAAGACAAAACGCAGCGTCTGGCGAACAAAATCCTAAGCCTGGTATCTATGATAAGTTTTTATATAAATATTCTTTATTCATTTTTTGTTTTGTTTGCAATAATCTCCTTTATATATTTTCTTGACAAGTATCAACACAAAACCGCAGCATTGGGAGAGCAATCAATTAAAGAAACTCATAGACTGGTCCTTTCCCTTGCAATATAAGGGTAGCTGAGTCACCCTTGTTGTCAGAGCAAAACAGATGAAGGACAGGGATCCAGTCTGCCGAAACTCGCTACACATACAAGAGGCTTTTCGTATCCATGAGGATCATTAACCAGGAAACATCTGTTTTGTATCATGTTTTCTATAATGCTATGCTGTTACACTACTGTCCAAATTACGCACCAAATTGAGCACTAACAAACATGTTTAACCCCGCCAGATTCTTTATGTGCCTATCCCGAGTCAGGAGCCTATATATATTAGGGTGTGGTTGGGGTTAACAGAATAGAGATTAATCGGAAAAAATATAAAGAATAGAGAAAAATGGACCAAAAAATAAAGAATAGAGAATAATGAGGTACTAAAATATAACGAATAGAGAATAATGAGCAAAAAGTATAAAAAAATAGAGAAAAATTGCTCAAAAAATTAAAGTATACAGAAATGAAGGACCCCCATCCAAAACCCTCGTATATTTACAGTATATATATAATGCAGTTGCTGTGGTTGCTGTCTGCCTTATTTATAGTATATTGTTTGTTCTTCGGACCTTTATTTTTCTTTTTCATTGTTCCACATCTTGTCATGTCTTTTATAGTTCTTCGGTGTGTGTTTTTTCTAATTGTTGAAGATCACACAGTGCTATAGTTGTTAACATCCTATCTCATTTGACTCCTCCTCGCCGCGATATAGCCTGTTTGTGCTGATGCGGAGTTAAGCAATCAACAATCAATCAATCACTCATTTGACTGTTGTGCATAGTTGTCTCAATGGAAATCATACCCGACTCCTTATTTAAAATATCCTAGTGTCTTGATCGAAAACCCAAAGTCCATCTTAATCAAACTAGATTATGAGATTTTGTAACAGATGTACAAGTCAAACAGTACATTATATCAATATTAATCTAGGTTAAATATATCTATGAATCATATATATATCATATGAATATACATGTATGTTTACCAACAATAAAAAGCATAATATATACCGTCAAAATCTCGTCAGCTGATTATCGTTCGACAACTGGGAAGAACAATGTACTTTTACAACCCATGTGTACGAAAATAAAATAAATGATTGAACATTTTGTCTCTTCTAACAGTTTCGGATTCAAGATTTTCATTAGGGGTCATCACCGAAAATTTCTGCATACAATTGTGTTTGTGTTTTAGGAAAAAAAAATATAGAGGAAAAAAATATATTAAAAAAACATTTTTTGGAAAAAAGGGGGATGGTCGCCTATATGCGTTTCAGAGCTATATACTTTTATATTCGGCCATCTTTATCAAAAGAGGAATTTTCAGTGATGTATATGAATTCGGTGTTGATTCAAAATTAGAATGTAAGTCAACATGGTCGTTAGTTTTCTCAATTGAATTGTTTCATATTTTTCATGTCGGGGCATTTTATTGCCTATAATTGCTAACATACACTTCATTTGAACTTTGGTGGATAGTTGTCTCATTGGCAATCATACCACATCTGCTTATTTTTATATGGATAATTATATATGTTCACCAAAACATGTTAGAAACAACAACAACACACCGGGTATCCCGATTCGAAATCCGCGTAGGGATCGGAATCACGAGGAGCAATTAACGAAAATTTTGTAACGGTGGATAGGTAAAATCTGGATCCGATTCCGAATAAACATAATTTCTCCATGAGAATCGGATCCATATTTCACTTTTACTTTTCAATTTGGTCCTTTACTGGAGATGAGTTATACTGATGTGCTAAGCATGTCCAATTATTAAAAAGAAAATAATGTCAACATTAAAAGGTGAAACAAAGGAGCCAATAACTAGAACCACTTCTTTGGCTGATTATGTCCACACAAATCATTATTATACAGGTTAAACGATAATTCATTGTATATATTTTTTTTAATCTATGACGTGAAATCAAACAGACCTAAGAAAATCGTCAGTATACGATTACACGTGCTTGTGTATCTATTTATGTTTATATTATATAAAAATAAGGAGATGTGGTATGAATGCCAATGACACAACTATCCACCAAAGTTCAGATGAAGTGGATGTAAGCAATTATAGGCAACCGAACAGTCTTCAACAATGAAAAAAAAAAAAACCCATACCGTATAGTCGGCCATAAAAGGCTCCGACAAAATATGAAACAATTCAATTTAGAAAATTAACGGTCTAATTCATAACAAAACAATTTACGAAAAACAAATATGATAGACATGAACCAACGACAACCACTGAACTACAAGCAAAATTATGTTAACATCGTGTCATTTAACAATCAGCAATCTTTTGGAGGTCGTTTTGATTGTTAACTAGATGACGTCTTGTCTAAAATACACACGAAACGCTGATACATTGTAACAAGTCAATGCATTGTAAATTGCTTTTTTTTACATTTTATAATTTGGATTTAACTTTTAGTATGTTATAAATCAAATTTGAAAATTTGATTCAAATCGGTGAACATAAATTTGACCGCTATGGCCACTTTTAAAGAGGTAATACTATGGATTCAGTTATTTTCGTGGGTAACAATTTTTATGGATTGAGGAAAATTTTTATATTTTCCTGGATATTTGATTTCGTGGTTTTACTAAATTCTGCATACATTGTACAAGATTACAGAAAATTTATACTTCGTTGAACATGTGAATTTGTGTTTCATGTATACCCACGTAATCCACTAAAACAATGTCTCAATGAAGGTTGCTGTCTTATTGGCGTATACACCACACATCCTTTTTATATATGCATGTAAAGGAAGCTAGTTTGTATCAAGATTTTCGATTTATCTAATACATCCTTCCATTTATCATCCATTGAAGTTATCTTGTAATCTTGTCATAGGGAATTCACCTTTGAAAATAAATTCTAATTGCACTTGAAATAGCATAATTATTACATATTTTCCGGATGCATTATAATTACAATATTCAAGAACTATAATCAACTTTACTATAATTATTCTTCTTTTTCTCTCTGCAGATGTTGTCTATTTTAGTTATATTAGACTTAACACCCATTCTATAAGTGAAAAGTGGCCTATAGGATGTCTCTACCACAACCAATTTTCATGTTAGACCGTTAAAAAGTTATATTTCATACATTAGCGGATCCAAGGAGGGGGACCCCTTTGATCGCTCAGAAAAAATAATTATAACATGTTTTTCACGATTTATATGATTTTTTAAAAGGATAAAATCGTTCAAAAAATATAATCTGTTACATGGAATAACACCCTCTTTCAAAAATCATGGAACCGCCTCTGGACGGCGTGCTTTTTTGAATATACACTGCTCCTATAATTGTAGCTCAACATTCAATCAAAACTCAAAATAAAATTTACAAAAAAACCAAACCGAAAAGCTAGTATTATTGTTCAGTAATTCTTTGGGGATTTTGTAAACGAATGAAACAATCCCCCTAATCATGCTAATTGCTATTGGTTAACATATTTTATAAAAATACGGAGATGTGGTACAGAATGTATGATTGCCTATGAGACAACTATATCCACCAGAGACCAAAGGACGAGGATGTAAACGACTGCGGGACATTGCTCGTACAATTATTAACAAATACAGGTCATTTGAACAGGTCACCACCCCAACTCGTTAAACATGACGCTAACATTTTAAATAATTCATGGAGGGCATCAACCACTTAACATCCGGCCTAGATCGAAAAATCGAGTCGATTTTAATCAAACTAGATTATGAAAGTGTTAGTTTGTAACAGATGTACAAGTAAAACAGTACATTAAATCAATACTAAATCTAGGTTAAATATATTTATAAATCACATCTACTGAATATATGTTTACAAGCAATGAAAATTGATACATCATTTGACCTTGAGACAACAGGGAAAATCATTCAATTTGAGGGTCTCACCGACAAGTGTTGTCTAAAACTCTATGTGCATGTTTATGTGATGGGATACAATAATTGAACAATAAATATTATCCTGAAGATCACAAATGTTAGGCAAAAATAGGAGGTCGCCGCTGAGAGTTGGACAAAAGCCGACAGAATTTCATCCATTGACGGGAGAAGTAAGAATTTCATCCATTGACGGGAGAAGTATAGTTTAATGTTTGTCCATTTTGATATAATTTAATTTTGGATGTAACGCGTCTTCTGATTGGCTGACGTTGTTTTGTTTATCAGCTCATAGACATAATTTTGTCATGTGACCGTGAGGTCATCAACGTTTTTCATGGTTTACTCCGGTTTAACATTGATTATAGAATTAAATTATAAGAATAACTGTAATATTTTTCTGTCTATTCGAAATAACATAAAAATGCTACGCGGGTTATTCAGTGTGCACCACATTTTGATGTTATTTCTTCATAGACAGAAAAAATATTACAGTCATTCCTTAAAGAACTTTGAACTTTCAGTGATATATACATGTATGTAAATTCGGTGTAAATAAGAAAATATAATTTATGTTTATACGATCTACGTCAAAAGACACTAAGCCTAACCACAGGCGAAAATAGTTGAAATTGGTTGAAAAATTTACATGAATAACATATTCGAAAAGCAAGAACAATATTTTGATTTAAACCAATGGAGGGAGGGTTAACATTGTTATTTAAAAAAAAGATCATTGTTTCAGACGACCATAACCTTTAAAATGATCTACAAAAAAAAAAAAAAATTACCAATTTGACCACCAACTGGACCACAACAAATAAACAATCTTTTAAATCTTATCATAATTTTGCCGAAGGGTATGTTTTTTTTTTTCAAATTGTGGTGTGAATTTAAATCATCAAATGACGTAAATGCCATAGAAAATTTGCATTAAAAAGTTATTTTTTAAAATAAGGAGATGTGGTATGATTATGGAACCAATTGATCAAATACTCTGATCGACAGTCACAAATATATATTTATATATATATAATTGTTAACTTGTTTTTATCCTGAAAATGCCTGAAATATTTGCCACTTGACGTAGCGCAAACATTCATTAATCAACCTGTCACAAATAATAATGATTCGAAACGTAAAACTCCTTTTTTTTACAAATTTCTCTCTGACGTTACTTTTAATTTGATGTTTTTAAATTGATTAAAAATGATCGAATGATTAATCCACTTATATCAGATAAGTCATTCGGCTTTAAATAGGGATTATTTACCACCACAATGTCTTAATGAAAACCATGTGAAAAAGTGGGACGTGTTTTTAAGTCGCTCAAGCCTGTAATTAAATCAGATGATTTGGTGTCCGAAAGGTGGTCTGTGAAAAAGCGTCAAATGAAAAAGTTACCACAGTGACTATGACAAATCACTGGACATTTTCTTCATGTTACAATACAATGAGTTTTATTCCTCTAAAGGGAGATAATAAAGATTCGAACACTGTTGTATGTTTTACGTAATAATATTAAGATGATGACAGATACATAGATGTTAATACTTCGATTGCACATTTGAGACATTAATAGTTTGAAACTACTTATGCAATTAACAGAATGAGTAGTTATGTATAATGCTATGTCATTGAATTTGATGTATATCTCAGATCATTTTTGTCCCCAAGGGTGACTGGGGAATAGAAATATTGTCACTACAGGGCTTCTTACGACCGGCAGTAAAACCATTGCCAAAGTGAGGCGTTCGTTTGGCTGTGCGGGATGTACAAATACGCAGCCACGTCCGGTCAGAATGGGGACGTTCAATCCGATGCCTCGTGTAGAGAGAGTGCCACACCCTCTGCACGTTAAGAACCCTTGTAACAACTCATTGAGGGGTCCGTAGGTGGCCTGTTCCTAACCAATATACCCTCATTTGCCAGTGGCAGTCTAAATTATTTCCTCGACCATGATCCCGGCCGGCCTCTATTACAAGACCTACCTATTGTATATTGTATTTATAATAATTGTTAATTTGTTCTCGTCCTGAACATGCATGATATATTTTCCACTGGACGTTAAGCAACCAACAATCAATCAATCATATCACTTTTTATTTTCCTATATTTTACTAGTAAATAAAAATGAAATTGAATTCGAAGACTTTAAAAACACAAAGCTTTCAATGTCTTTAATATCTTTATTGCAAAAAGTAACGGGTTAAGATTTAATGTTAGTTGAAACGTACAAACAGTTGTCTGAAGTGCATTCATTTCAATCAATTCACGAAAAAAATACTGTAGTAATTTTGTATGAATCTTATCAACAGAAGAGAAAACATTCCATGACACATGCACACCACGCTTATGAATAAGCAATAACACATTCCCGCATTTATGTACTACCACGAAATGTCTGTAATGTTTATGCATGCAATCATAATGTAAGAATCCAAACAGAAAATGCTCAACTTTTTAAAATCCCACGCTACGAAGAAGTAATGCTATACTAGTTTTCTGTCCTATAGTTTTTGGTCCGTCAGTCTGTCAGTCATGTTGGTTTCCGAATGATAAATCAAATACTTTGTATTGGATTGCAACATTACTCGGATGTCACTTATAACGAGATGATACTTTTTTGATTTTTAGATAAATATGTTCTATTTCAAGATCATTTAAACTAAATAGGGAGTGAATTTTGCTCACTAAGGTTCTTTAATGATTTTTGAAATACAAATGTATAGCAAAGGAAAGACTGGAAGTTATATATGTTTAAAAGTTCAAATATACATTATATACATGAACAAGAAGATGTGTTATGATTGACATTGAGACAACTTTCCACCAGAACCCAGATAACGTTGAAGTTAGCAACTGTTTATAACTACAGTAGACGCTTCATTCAATTAGATTAAACGGATACCAGTCCTTTACATTGCCAAAGCAGCTTTAATTCGTGTCATAATTTATAAGCATCAGGCGTCGATACATAGAACACGATTTAAACATTCAACTTTTGCAGATGTGACCGTGATTCTAATTAGCATTCTAAAATGCTTAAAAAAAAAAAACAACAGATACGGTATCTCCCAAAGGCGATAGACGTTCGTGTCGGCTCTTTTCTACCATATGGCGACGGAGTCAAAATGATGAATGCTTTATCAGCATTAATTTATTGTTAGTGCATTAACTTTTTATATCTTTCATATTGTATGTTCGTATACTTTTGGTTTTGGTCCGTACACTTGTTTAGTTGGATCATTTGTCTCGTTTATGTAAACAAAATACAATGTCCTGTGGTTCGTAATGTTTAAATCTCCTTTAAACATATCGGTGAAAAAGGAGGAGGTATATTCCTCCTGTTATTTTTTTCTTCAAGTAAGAAAAAGTCAGTTAAACCGTTTTCGTTGTTAAATCCAGAGAAGGGATGGGACCTATTGGATTGAAACCTTTCCCTTTTATTTCATTTTAAACAACAAAACATCCGATATATAACCCCCTTTTCTGTATGTAATCGCGCCTGGATTTAACACCAGACAAGAATTTCGACTTCAAGAATGTATGGGTACACAATGTATATGATAATGAGACAGCAACACAACGACACCCTTTATCAAAAGACATCTAGAAAGGTCAACATGCAGTCTTCAACGATAGCTCTTTGTTTTTACAATTTATCAAACTATCTTTAAAAGTACTTAACTAGTTAAACCCAGCCGCATTTTTTGCGCCTGTCCCAAGCCAGGAACCTTTGTTAGTCTTGTGTTGTTTTTTTTTCTTTTTTTGATTTTGGTTCATTTGCATGTTTCGGAATTTAGTGTAGCGTCCATTTCGCTGAAATAGTATATTAGTACATTATTGTTTAGGGGCCAGCTGAAGCCTGCCTCCGGGTGCGGGATTTTCTAGCTGCGTTGAAGACCCATTGGTGGCCTTGGACTGTTTTCTGATCTTTTGGCTGTTGTCTCGTTGACACATTCTCCGTTTCCATTCTTTATTCTCTGAAAGATATATCATCAACACTAATATTTTTTTTTCAAACCACAGCAATCAATAAGATGAGAAATATGACCACCACTGACTAGGATCCTGAGTTTAGACGGCAAATGAACATCATGTGGCAGTGTTAAATTACGATTTCTACACTTTTAAACTTCCAAGTAGACTAACAAGATAAACATTAAAAAAATTACAGAAAAAAATCACTATTGGAGAAAATCTCAACACTTTGATAACAGAATAATAGATACAAAAAAAAAAAAAAAAAAAATATACAAAAATACAAAAATACAAAAATACAAAAAAAAAAAAAACAACAACAACAACAACAAAATCCCAAAAATCAAAAAAAAAAAAATCAGTACATTCAAACAAAACATACACTGTTAGTACATGTATACGTGTACAATGTACAATACCGTAATGAAGAACATTACTCTATAGATATAAGAAGATGTGGTATGAGTGCCAATGAGACAACTCTCCATCCAAGTCAAAATTTATAAATGTAAACCATTATAGGTCAAAGTACGGTCTTCAACACGGAGCCTAGGCTCACACCGAACAGTAAGCTATAAAGGGCCCCAAAAATACTAGTGTAAAACCATTCAAACGGGAAAACCAACGGTCTAATCTATATAAAACGAGAAACGAGAAACACTTATGAACCACATCAACAAACGACAACTACTGAACATCAGATTCCTGACTTAGGACAAGTGCAAACAAATGCAGCGGGTTTAAACGTTTTAATGGTACCAAACCTTCACCCTTTTTCTGAAACAATAGTGTAACATCACAACATAGAAAAACACACTATGTTCGCTTAAAATATACGACCATTTCGCTGAAAGTACTGAAATCATGCCGTCTTACACTCTAATATTGGTGGCTTACCTCATAGTACATTTGACAGTAACAATCCTTAAAAGGAAGACTTTAATCAAGAAAGGTACTTTCCCGTATGCATCATTTAAATGTATTTGTAACTTTATTTGTATTACAAATAGTTCATTTGTAGTGTAATCAAGTTAACACTCATATACATTATTTATACAAACGTGATAACTAATTTACTGTATGTTGTACGCGATTACTGATATTTTACACGTGTATCCCTATCAGTACGTTATACCACAATATGTAAACATAAAGATAAAGCATCGGAAAAACCAAAATTATTTTGTATTCGTCGTCATCATTTTGTTTTGTATACCATATACCGAATTATATATTAGTAGTTTATAATATCAAATATATATTAGTACAATAATGTTCTAATTTTACCCAGACTTATTGGACCAATAGCATTCTGAATATTCATCTAATATTTGCCGCTGAATGTTAAACTGCCATCAACCAATCAATGGATTGTGTACCAAGATACTCTACAGACTATTCCGCATTATTTGAGGCTCTGCCCATTTTATGTAGGGGTGGCTAGGAATTTGTTTCAACCATTCAGTACATTTGTACTTCATTCGTTTTGGAAAACATACTATAAAAATAAGGAGATAATAATGCCGGAAAACAAAAGTCTACCCGTATAATTCATCGGTATATATAGTAACTGAATATTTTGTCTATAAAATTTCGACGTTTGATGTTTTCTTCTGTCATATAGTTCTTATATCATAGAAGCTGGCTCTCTGCTGACCGTAGTTATCTCGTGTTGCTTTTTCAACTCTGAGAGAAACAAATAAACTTCTGGTTTCTAAATCTCGTACATTAAGTTAATGTTATTTATTTCAATGTACATATGTTGTTTTTATCCTGCAATTTTAGATTGATACCGTCATGTTTAAGTTACTGTTTGGTCAACAAAGGAAGGCTAACAGGAGATTTTATTTGAATACCTGTCCATACAAATAAAGCAAGAAAAATATATATATGTATATCTATCAGTTCTTCAAACCAAATAATAAATGTTTGGTGTTTGTGGCAACATATCTGGAATACTTGCTGTTTGTTGTTTTATTTCCGTTTGAAAGTCAAAGAATGATACAATTACTTTAAGACTTGGAACTCCAAGGTTATATCTAAGGTAATATGCAAAAAATATAATGTAGCATTTTTTTATATTTTTGAATAATTTGTCCCAGTTATCTGACAACCCCACACAGTGCAAACTTTATATTGGCCGGACGACAATGTGCAAATAAATTCTGAATATTATATAATACATAAGTAGGAAGTCCAAAGTTTTGATAATCCAAGGTCATATACAAATCAAATTATAATAAATTGTTAGTTTTGGATTGTCCCAATTTCATGACAGTAACATGATATATATCATAGTACAATTAAAAGAATTGGTAAGATTTGGAAATCGACCAAAAACTAAAGTGTGCACAGTAAAATCTAGAGAGATAAGAATTTATTAAAAAAAATATATATATATGTTTAGACGATTATATATATATATATATACATGTATATATATATATTATAAAGAATAATACTCAGTGCTATATATTATAAAGAATAATACTCAATGCTCGCGTATTTAGCTTAATGTACTTAACACTCCGAAATGAAATCATTCCGTCTTACACTCTAATATCAGTGGCTGTATTTCATAGTACAGTTGACAGTATCCTTAAAGGAAGACTTTAAACCAGAAAGGTACTTTCCCGTATGCATCATTTAAATGTTTTTGTAACTTTATTAGTATTACAAATAGTTCATTTGTAGTCTTATCAAATATCCATTATAGTTTATAAGATATCTCATATAATTTATAAGATATCTTATATAGTTTATAAGATATCTCATATAATTTATAAGTCAGCTATCTCATATAATTTTCTTTATAATATATCTTATACATATAAATTATATGAGATATCTTATATACTATATGATATATCTTGAAGTTAGAATAAATAGTAAAACGACTTGCCATAGCATCATATTAATATATAAAAGGTAAATCATCGGAAAAATTAAACCAAAATTATTATGTATTCGTCCCTTCGTCATCATTTTTTTTTGTATACTAAAGACCGAATTGTAAAGTGTATACTGGTAAGTGTATATAAATACAATAATGTTCTATTTCATTATTTCCCCTAATATAATTATTGGACCAATATCATTCTAAATATGTACCAAGATATACCACAGACCCTGTAGCGCTATTTGAGCTATATGCAATTTAACGTTATATGGTGCTAGGAATTTATTTCAACCAGTCATTATATTTGTACTTTAAGTTAGTTCGTTTTGGAACGCATAATGCAGAAAAAAATTGTAATTTTGTCATCTAACCGTATTAAATTCATCAGTATATATATGAGGGTCTGGATGGGGTCCTTCATTTGTTAATCCTTTACCTTTTCTACCATTTTCACTATTCTTTACATATTTTGACATCCCATTATTCTCTATTCTTCATTTTTTGCTTATTTTTCTTCTTTTCTTTATATTTTTTGCCCTTTCTTCTGCACTTATTGCCCATTATTCTCTAGTCTGTTAACCCAATCCAGACCCTCATGTAAAGAAAAATGTATAGTTTGTCTATAAAATTTAAAACGGTTTGTGCTTTGGTTAGTCACATGACTCATATCAAAGAACCTGACTGCTTTGTCAACTCTCCGAGAAAATTACTTTGGGTTTCTAAATCTCGTTTATAAAATAAATTTGACATTTTTTGATAATGCACGTATGTTGTTTTAATTCTGTAATTTAAGAATGCTACTTCACGTATAGCTTTTGAATTTCCATGAAACAGAAGTCTGGATTTGTACAAACTGTTTTGTATGATCGGGGACCGCGTAGGGGACCCCGTAAGGAACGGTTACGTACATGTACCGTTTGCCCATCAAAGGAGGATAACATATTTCATTTGAATACTATACAAATAAAGCAAGGTACATCAGTGCTTCAAACCAAATAATAAATGTCTGGTGTCTGTGGCATCATATTTGGATTAATGATTTTTAGAAACGCGTAAACGGTATATGTCACGACAGAGCAACCCAATAACACAGACACTAAAAGACAGAAAGTTGTCTACATACATGTAGCTATTTTACAATTAACGATAAGTCAATGCCCGTTGGTATGTCATTTTCTAAATCGACCCCAATTAAGACCAGTCTTTATTAAATAATAAATTGTATTAAACATATTTTGTTTTTTGTTTTTTCATTTTTCCACATTTTTAAGTCGGAAAATTATACATTAATACTTAAACCCCAAGTATATATCCAAGGTAATATGCAAACAGTATAATGCAGCATTCTTTTATATTTTTGAATAATTTGTCCCACATTTCGGACAACACCACAACGATCAAACTTTATAACGGACGACAATGTGCAAATACATTATAAATATTATATAATGTATAAGTAGGAAGTCCAAAACTTTGATAATCCAAGGTCATACAATTCAACTTTTAATAAATTGTTAGTTTTGGATTGTCCCAATTTCATGACAACAAAATAATATCAGTTAAATTTTTAAAAAATTGTAAGATTTGGAATCGATCAGAAACTAAAGTGTTCACAGTCATATATATTGAGATAAGAATTTATTATAATTATATATAATAGATGATGATATCAACTGAGGAATGTGGAAATCTATCAATTTTCCTTATTTAAAAATTTTTTGTTGAATCGAGTGATTGTGGTTGCTGGTGTCTGTTGTACTGTTTGTGCATGTATAGGCTATCACTATTGTTGCTCAGCAATATTGTGTATCTACATTTTTCCAAACAGATATTTAAAGTAAACATGAAATGGTGATATATTTGAGATTATTGTAATTTCGCAAATAATTTTGATAAAAAGTCTGATTTTTAAATATTCATATGAAACATTTAGAAAGGATCTTTTCTCTTTAAATTCTTTTTTTTTTGAAAGACTTCACTCATAAAAAAGAGACGCGAAAGATACCAAAGGGACTTTTAAAATCACAAGTCAAACAATCTGAGAACGCCATGACAGAATACAACAAACGATCAACAGACAAACAACAGTTAAGTACACAAAACACACCACAGGAAACTAAAGACTGATAGACATTGTATTTAAACTTTTAGCAGCAAATTCAGTTGAAAGAAAAGTAAAAGAATTGATTAACAAGGCAACGCAAACGAAACAAAAAACCTTACAACTAATACGGATGTCATGTGATATGGAGGGGTATATTCCTTCAAATATTACACCCATCTGATTACCAAGTGGTCAACCTGGGTCGGTAATGGGTCAGAATCGGTAAAAGAATAAAAAACACATATTCGAATATTTGTGAAGTACTCATCGGATAACAATTGGCCGAATTCTGAAAGGGACCATGATAATTTAGCAATGATACCACAGTATTGATAACAAGCTTCAGAAAAAATGATTTTGATATGCATTTACCAATGAGGGGACTACCCATGCAAGCTTTTAAAAGTAAAATATACCTATGCGATGTTGATTTGTTGCTACTTAGAAAAATAAAGGTATCTTACTTGTATTCAATAAGTCATACACGATAACGTTGACTGCAACTCAGTTTAATAAAAAAAGCAGTGTCCGTAAAATGCATCTGATGTAAACTGCATTCATCATAGAGGGGACATATTTAAATCAAGCTGCATAAAAGACATCGTAAACAATGGCGACTCACATTTCATGTACAATGGTTACATGTACAACATATATCAACGTTATTTATCGTTAAAATAGGGACACCAATATAACAAGACCCATCCATCGTATAGGTTTGTCACAGTTGTGCGATCATTTTTAGTTTTTTTTTTTATCATAAATCAATAGATTTATGGTTGATTGCTGAATTTCCAGTGACAAATATTTCAGGCATATTCAAGACGAGAACGATCTGACAATACATGCACTAAAATAGGTTCTATAATGAGACAAAGCACGTGCAAGAAATGCAACTTGCTACAAGGAGGGTGTGTTAGATAGGGGCAACTTTTGCCTTGCAAAAGACCAGTAACGCTACGTTGAACCATCCGACAGTTGTTACAGCCATGGTCTTTTGATGTACAGAAAGCGTGGCACTCTCCCTACACAAGGCATAATGTATATCATCCCTATTCCAACCGGACGTAGCTAACAGAAATTATCAAACAATATCGGACAGTAAAACTAACTACAACAACCCAAACAAACAAACAAACAAGGCAAAACAACAAAATTATTTTCATTTACCTGTGTATAATATGACGCAGGTTTTTTTTTTTTCAAAAGTGATGATTTTCTAATTTTTATTAACTATGTATTTGCATTCAGGTATCACAAATCAAATTTATTCGTTCATTGTGTGTTATTTTACGTTTTTTGATTGAGTAAAGCCTTCCAAATGATATTTTATAGTGTGTCTTTCTTTTACGTTGTGATATTATACTAGTGTTTCAGAAAAGGGAGAAGGTTTGGTACCATTAAAACGTTTAATCCCGCTGCAAATGTTTGCACCTGTCCTAAGTAAGGAATCTGATGCACAGAGTTGTCGTCTGTTTATGTAGTTGATACGTGATTCTCGTTTCTCGTTTTCATATAGATTAGACCGTTGGTTTTCCCGTTTGAATGGTTTTACACTAGTAATTTTGGAGCTCTTTATAGCTTGCTGTTCGGTGTGAGCCAATGCTCAGTGTTGAAGGCCGTACCTTGACCTATAATGGTTTACTTTTATAAATTGTTACTTGGATGGAGAGTTGTCTCATTGGCACTCATACCACATCTTCCTATATCTATAAACAAGATAAAACAGCAACAGAGATCATACAATTGATAGTTTTTCTATTGCACATTATTAATCCTTACTGGTTTTATCCACTTAAATCAAAATTATATCAGAATTATTAAATTAATCTTCCGTTATATTTTACGGTTATGAATTTCAATGTATTATTCTTGTCTGCAAATAGAGAAATTTTTGGGTGAGAAATTAGATTGATAAAGCAGTCGTAAGGAATGAAATTAAGGCCGGCACTTTAAAACACAATATACAGAGTGGAAGGCTTCTTTCCTTTAATGTCTGATTAAAACGGCTATAGTTTATAGAAGCAAAGACAGATTAATTCTTTAAATGGTAATACATTTATGATATATCTATACGCAAGATACATGTACATCATGTACATTTTTTGTACATTGAAACCCTAAAGTTCATGCCTAAAATCGAACTTCATGATTAATCTGCAGCACAAATGCCCATGACCTACAGAACAAAGTGAAATGAAAAATCTATTAATAATTAAAAGTCAACTTGGCTGAACTAAGACGCTTCGTTATTTTTCGTAAAATTACAAAATGTAAACATTATTGAATTGTCATATAAACATGTATGCATGTGATAAATCGTAGTTCCAAATTTAGTTTTGACTTAAATTGTCTTTATATTTGTAATGGATTACATGTAAATGTATGGTTATAAATGATGAAATATGCAACCAGTAAAAATTTACCACTGGAATTTTAACATTTGATTGAAGATTGCAGAGTAGGAAACATAACCGCAAAGAATTTTCTACTTCAAATTAAAACCATAAATCAAACAAAAACGAACAGAAACTAACATGGTCATAAGATTAACAACCACAAACAAAAAGTCCTCAAAACACTACAAAGAGAACTGAAGACTGAGCGATACAAGTCATAGGCGTTCCCAGAAGAACTAGCATTTAATAGTCCATTAGGTGCCGGGCACGATATGTGAAAGTCCTGCTGAGCTTTGTGAATCATTAATTGTTTTACAGTACAACAGGTACATGTAGGCTGAGTCTTTTGGTTAGTTATTCGTAAACTGTAAACATCTTTCTTTTGATCGGCGTAAAAGTTGTAAATTAGCAATACACTTGTATATAGAATGAAGGTTCTCTGTGATTTTACTTTGATTTCACCCTTTGGATTTATATATAAAAATAAGGCGATTTGATATGATTGCCAGTGAGACTACTATTCACCAGAGACCAAAATATGAAAATGTTTGTAAAAATATGGCACTGTACGGCCTTCAACAATGAGCAAACCTCATGACGTATTATTAGCCTTTAAAGCACCCGGCATGACAAAGTGTGACATAATTCAAAAGAATAAAAACCAAAGGATTTATAAGGATAAACAGCAGACTAAAACAGTTGAAGCAGACAACAACTAACGACAACCACTGAAATAAAGCCATCTAACTTCAAACAGGCACATAAGAATTTCGCGAGGTTAAACAAGTTTGTGCGCGCTCAAACCTCAAACGGCATGTTTTTAACTTATAAAAGTAGTAAATGTGGTTACTATTTTATAATTATCATCCTTCGAAACAGATATTGTGTTTTTCACAAACAGATGTCGCCACGTACGTCGCTATGGTTTCCGTTTATTTCAATGTGACAGTGTCAAATGTTCTCATTTATTTTCTGAAATTACACGAAAAACTAAAACTGATCGTTAAATGTGTATTTATATAATACCTGATTACCTCAGGATACATGTAGTACCAAAATGATGTAAACTACATGTATATAAACCATGAATTTTATAAAATGAAATATTTTACAAAAGGAGGCGAATTGAAAATAATAAGCTATAGGCACGAGAGACTGGAAACAACTGACTTACTCATTAGCATAATTTTAATTTTTTATGGAGTAAAAAACTATGAATGTAAAATATTTCTATAAAATATTTACGTTTGATGCAAGGGGAATTATTTCTTAAGTCTACTCCCGAGGCCCGATTATTTTCTGCATTCGAAGGTTTATGATCGTCACCTATACAATAAAACTTGATATATATTTGCTGGTATTTTATTGTAATTCATTACTCAAATATTCTATACTTTGTCTGAAACGTTTGCAACTGTACTTTAAGCGAACAACAAACAATTACATATTTTACTGACTTTTATCTTTAAATATCGATTGAACCGAGTCTTCGAAAGAAGAAATATTGCAAACTATATTTAAGTTACCGCCCTGGTGTTTTACATGATAGAAAAAGAGGTCACAATATAAAACGGTTATTTTTTTCCGATTACATATTTTATGTTTTTATATATTTGTTATGTTCTTATATTTTTGTGTTCTTATATGTTTATGTTCTTATATTTTCAATTTTCTTGTATTTTTATGTTCTTATGTTTTGAAGTTCTTATATTTTGATGTTCTTATATTTTGGTGTTCTCATATTTTGATGTTCTTATATTCCGATAAGAAAACAGATACATGTATAAACAAACGCAAATTATATCTCACAGGCAATCATATCACGTCGCCTTATTTTCATATGTAAAACAAAGGTTGAAATTAAAGTAAAAATCAGAGAGAACCGTCATTCCATATATAAGAACATTGAAAACAGAAATTAAAGTAGTGATTGAGACTGCATAATTTTATTTCACTATATCTATAATGTATATAGAAATAAGAAGATGTGGTATGAGTGCCAATGAGACACCAATTTAATCATACGCAACAATGTTTGTTTTAGTGATATTTCAATACAGATTAAAAAGCAAGGGCATACTAGACTCTGATCATGACGTAGGAAATATTACCAGATTAACTAGATTAACAGTTCTATTTTGGATTTTGCACCATGTCACTTAAGATTCAATCGCTAAAGTCAATTATAATCTAAAAACAACAATCTTAAAACCTTAACACCAAAGTTTAAAAAGTAGAAATACAAAGCATTTATTTTGTTATGTTATTCGTAGTTGTGGCGTGATCGTCAGTTTGCTAAAATTCCAATCAAACCGGTGATAATGGCCGTCTTAAGTTTTAGTGAGATGAGAATTTTTGCTCCGTGTTGAATACCTCACTGTGACTTTGAGAGGAAGAACAGCAATAAAAGCGATGTTCCTTTGCGTTTTTTTTGGTTTTTTTTTTCTGGTCATATACTGATTTGTGCCATTGATCGACACCCCATATCATTTCTTTTCTATTCATATTCCTACTTTAGTTGACCACTACTACAGTGGGAACTTTCTATAGTTCATATTCCTACTTTAGTTGACCACTACTACAGTGGGAACTTTCTATAGTTCTTTCAACATAACATACCCAATCCATGAATGCCAGTGTGAAATGCAAAATTTAAAATGTCATTTTAAACAATGTCAAACATCCTTTTATTTTTTTTTTTCGAAAAAAACCCCCAAATAACTGGAGAAATGTATCTGTTTTCATACCGGAATTGCTTAATCTGCCGCTGGGTGAATGCTTGGATGGCTAATTAACGTCCAGCGGCAAATATCTAGCTACGAATATGAACCATTATTTGAATTATAAAGACATTCTGCTGATTTCGGTCTGTAAAGTATTAGCTTGCACGATAACAGTCTGCAAGAAGACATGTATATGTCAGATGATCTTGCTCATATTTGATGTATGGTCGCAAGGTAAAGGGAAAGGCAAATTTTCAGATTAACTCAACCGGATATTTAACGCACGATCCCAGACTCTCAGAGTGATCAGCGACTAAGTAACGGATGTGGTATTTGGCACAAGAACATTGTAGAACATCTCACACAACTTACTTTAATCCGTAGATCGTGACAACTAAAATAATTGCTACCTCTATATATATTGAGGAAGAGTGCAACATATAATTTGATTTTTGTCGCATGAATTAATTAAGCTTACTAGTAGAATATTTTCGGTTGCCCCCGCCCTGCTCTCTCAATATTCGATTTTAACTTTTAAAAGCTGCTTTGCTCCGTTATCCTTACTATTGGTACTTTTTTTTTAATTTTATCTTTGCAATTATTTTTATCACTGTGACGATGGAAGTCGTTTGAAATGCTATATTTTCTTATAGATATTTAATTAGGGCAACACTACTCTGTTTTTGTACAATATATTGCATATCCTTTGTAATAAAGCGATTGTAATGAAAACATTTTCTACTTATCAATCCCATAAAAGAAAATTATTTTAGTTGATACAATACTTTGTTTATTATATTCTTAGTAGGAATATATTGTTACTGAGATTTCAAGAAATCGTTATTCCTATTTTTGTCATAATTAAATCTGTAAAATTTATGTATCTATTAAAATACGTGTGCAGTCAGGTGAAATCAACTGGGTTATTATGTGTCAAAATAATGTTAATCTTTTTCACATCCTAGTTAAAAGTTGAGGTGTTAAGGTCAGAAACTCAAAACGTTAGTACAGATTAATAACTAACAATACGACATAATTATTAGATACGTTTATCCTGCAACCAGTCAACTATTGTGCAAATAACAGGTATACAAATATGTGTTTACTGAACTTGTCTTCTCCTGGTATCCTGTTTAATTAATTTAAGCTCGTTACGTCAGTGTTCATTTTGGGATACCATTCCGGGATTTAGCAATGTATAAGGGTCTGGAAGGGGGTCCTTCATTTCCTGTATTTTTAGGCCATTTTTATCTATTCTTAATAAATTTTGCATGTTATTCTCTATTTGTTTTTATATTTAAGCATCCGATTATTCTCTTTTCTGTTTGGACTATTTTTCTCTGTTCCTTCTATTCTTTGCCCTTTATTCTGCACTTATTGTCGATTATTCTCTATTCTGTAAACCCAATCCAGACCCACATGTATATTTCTCTCAAAATCAGAGACAGTGATCGGAAATTTGAAGATTTCAAAAAAAAAAAAAAAAACAAACGTATCATTCATAAGTTTATACATTCTCTTTTTTATGTGACTTGCTAAGCTTTAATGAAACAGAATTAGACAAACAGTTTTCCTTTCATTGGCAAAATACTTGGTCGGTGAACATATTTGTTTTTCGTTCATTATTTTTTACATAAATTAGGCTGTTAGTTTTTTCGTTTGAATTGTGTTATATTTGTCATTTCGGGGCCTTTTATAGCTGAATATGCGGTATGGGCTTTGCTCATTGTTGAAGACCGTACGTTAATGTCTGTGTCATTTGGTCTCTTGTAGAGAGTTGTTTCATTGGCAATCATACCACATATTCTTATTTTTATATAGTATTCATAACGTTTAAATTTTCTAAATAATATAGCAGTATTACTATTTTTTTTTTTTATAATTAAATCTTTCAAAACTATGTATACATTAAAAACAGTAAATTGCAGTCAGGTGAAAGTTTGTTATTTGTACAATAGTTTGCTGGTTGCAGGATTAACATATATAATAAGTTTGTTTTATTGTTAGTAATTAATCTGTTCTAAGTTTTATGTTTTAATATTCTGACCTTAACACCCCCATTTTTAGCTAGAAGATGTGATCAGTTAAAATTTGATTATTTACAAACTTTACCAAATTTTCTTTAATTTTTCAATTTTCAAAATGCTCATAATTTTAAGTTATAAACAAAACTGATAGCTGTCCGTTCTGCTGTGCAGCAATACACAGCAATGTACAGCAGAAATTGTGACTTTAATCCGATGTTCCTTCTCGCGATGGTGGTATGCTCTTTACACGTGACAACCAACCCACTTTAGGCTCGCAATTACTTAGAACAGGTGATGAAAATTACGCAAAATGTATGCTTATATACAACATAACCTCTATTCCGCAATTTTCTTCCCGCTAAGCTTACTGTTTTTGTTGTTCAATCAAACAACACAAAAAAAAAGCAAATAAAACAACAACAAATAAACAAAACTAACAAAAATCCGTTCGAAGTCCCATAACTCTTGAAAATATTGTAAACTACACGTTGTGACAAAACGACCTTATTAAAAAAAAAAATGTTGCGATTTGATCTAATAGAACTGTAACAAGGTGTTATTATGTATATGCCATAAGGTCCTATGATTGCTCCTCACAATGATCGCCATTATATCACCATGATCACTATAGATGGAAAGTTTTGTCAATTGTACAGTAGTGAAAAAACATTCCTACCAGTAATCAATATGAAACATTTCGGGCAAACGATCTAAAATTCGAAAGAGAACGACCATCTAAACCAGCCGAGGCGGAAAAAGGGAAAAAAAGGGGGGTTTATAGTTATATTCTGAAATAATAATCGGATTCCTCACTTTGAAGAAAACATATTTTGATCAGGGAGAAGGGGAAAAAGAAAAAACAATTCTGATTCAGAGTTTTACCATTAAATTAAATGTTAAGTTCGTAAACAAATAAATAATGGAATGCTCATGTGTGGTACAAATTTTTGTTCATAATAAAATAAAAAGCCATACCTCCTCCCCAATGTTAAATGGTTGTTCCCTAATGCCAGCAATATGTCAATATGCTGCAAGGAACAAATCAGCTAGAAATCATTTCCAGTTTTGAAAGACTCGATCTAGTGCATCGCAATGGGTGTACAATACTTACAAAAAATATCAAAGAACTTTATAATCAGTCTTGTTTAGATTTCTTATTGAAAGTAATGTCTTGTTCCTATATATACATGTATATTGTTCAAAAATAAACTTTATATATATTCAGAACATCATTCAATTACCTTGTTGAGCATAACAGCGCACGCTGTATTCCTTAGCCTGGGATCTTGACTCACTGCTCGACAGCGAAGGGGAGGTCTGGATATAATGCAAGGCTATGTATTCCTTACCCAGTGGCGGATCCAGAGGGGGGCGTAGAGGGCGTACGCCCCCCTCCTGCTAGCACTTTTTTTTTTTTTTTTTAAAATGATTAATCAGAATAGACTTCGCGAACTTTGCCATTTCCCGTGTATTTAATTTTTATGCGACAATTCTTTACTTATAAAGATATTTTTCGCTCGTATTTACTGTAATATATTATTGATTATGTCAAAATCATGTGATTCGCTACGGTGGAGTTGACCAGTACGTCGAAAAAACGTCACTCGGTCATTTTGAAATTCAAATTACAGTAACACATTGCTTAGGCTGAGGATGACAAGCATGACGCCTTCAAAGCGACAAAGTATTGAGCAAGAACGTATCGACTACTATTTCACAATTCCACCCAACAGAAAGTAATACTCTATTACACTCTCATGAAAAAAAAGTTCCTGTTATGTTACCATTGTTAGAGGCCAATTGAGTTAATCCATATAATTAATACATGTTTATTGTAAGACTACATGATATAGAACTGCACATGATATTAAACCCCAGTGTGTTATATATAGATAAAGTCAATGAACTTTAAGCACGTGTAACTGTTCATATTGTCAATCAAGATAAGATAGGCGGAGTTTCTATAAATGTAAATAGATTGATAAGATGATATAGCAATATCATTACAACCCCTCTTAAGACAAGCAATTAAATTTGACACAGTTCATTAAGTCACATTGAAAGTCTAGCCAGTTTGTGTTGTATGTTGAATCTAATTAACTACGATAAATATTTACAGACAAGCATGAAATTTAACGATCATACGAAATTACTTTAGAAAATCACATGTTGATCAATAAAGAAAATAGAGAAAATGTTTTCTCCAATGAATAGAAAACGTATACTAAATTAAATAATTTTGACGGACAAGTTTTAATAAATTGTGATTATCTATTTTAAATAATTTCATACAAACGTAAGGTCAGAATAGACTATCCTGCCTTTTCCTACTCGCAAAATCTGAGCAAGGGCATTATTCTGTCCCTTACGGCACTACTCAGATTTCTTTTTGAATTTAACACTCCTCTATTAGTCGAGTGGGTTTTTTGACGGATCTCTCACTTCTTCTAACATACGATGGTTCTAAGTGTTCATCAGTTATATTGTTAAAATCGTTGTGATTGTTTTCATTTGCTTCTTCTAGAGATGTTTGTTCGATTTTGTCTTCTTTTGTTTTCAATAAATGTTTTCTGTTTCGTTTGAAAATTTGTCCTTCTGGTGTTTCAATGACGTATGAGTTCGGAGTGTTATTATTTCTTACGACAGTTCCTTGGTCCCATTTTCCTTTAGGATTGTGCTGGAATCGTATAGTGTCATTAGGTTGTAGTTCCGGTAATGGTTTTGAACTTTATCGTAATATTGTTTTGATTCATTTTTGTTGTTTCATTTTCTTTGCGTGTTCTTTAAATTACCGCATTTTGGTTTCAAACGGTTCTTTATTGTTGGAATAGTTGTCCTCAGTCTTCTATTCATTAAGAGTTGAGCTGGTGAGTCAAGATTTTCCAACGGCGTATTTCTGTATTTTAACATATACCATGTATACGGATCTTTTCCGTCCTGTTTAGATTTGCTTAGCATTTTCTTAACGCTTTGAACGAATCTTTCGGCTAGTCCATTAGATTGTTGATAGTGTGGACTAGACACTGTGTGTGAATCCCATGATTCTGCAAATTGTCGAAATTCAGCGGATACGTATTGTGATCCTGAATCACTTCGGACTTTGACGGTATGCCGTGTCTCGCAAAACGGATTTCATGTGTGTTATAACGCATGACGCACGTATGTTCTCTAATTTCGCAATTTCAAAATATCTTGAGTAGTAATCGACAATGATTAGGTAATTGTTATTGTTCCAATAAAAAATATCAGTACCAACTGTCATCCACGGTAGTTCTGGAGTTTCACTTTCTGCCATTGGCTCTTTTGTGTTTGATCTTCTGCTTTCTAAGCACACACTACATTTTGAAATAAAGTCAGTAATCTGTGCATTGATTCCTGGCCAAAATATAGAGTCTCTTGCTAATTTTCGGGTTTTTTCTATTCCCAAATGTCCTTCGTGTAGTTTGTTGAGCATATTCTTTCTCATACTCGTTGGAATAATTATCTTTTCTCCTTTTAGAATAATTCCATTTACGTTGGATAATTCATCCCGGAAATTCCAGTATTCAAAAACCTCCTTGGGAACCTCATTTTTCTCATCTGGCCAGCCGTCTATTATTAGCCTGGTCAATGTTTGTAATGTATCATCCTTGAAGTTTCTTCCGTTATTTGTTCTAGATTTCTATCAGACATTGATGTATTTCTTATGACCATGTTCACGAAACACTCTATATCATTTTCCACTTCATTATTTGTGTTGATCTTTATCGGCGCTCGCGATAACATGTCTGGAACTATTAAATCTTTCCCTGGTATATACTTCAGTGAGAAATCGTATTTTTGTAACCTCAATAACATCCTCTGTAGTCGTGGCGGAGCACACCCTAGAGATTTTCTCACGATCATCTCTAACGGTTTGTGGTCAGATTCAACATTTATGTGTTTACCATACGTATAATCATTAAATCTTTCCAATCCAAATAGCACACCAAGCAATTCTCTTTCTATGTTGGCATATCTGCTCTCGGCATCTGTCAATGATCTTGATGCATATGCAACAGGTTTATTGTCTTGTATCAACATTGCCCCAAGACCGCATTGGGATGCATCACAACTTACAGTTACTGGTTTTGACACATCGTAGAAACTTAATACTGGATTCTTTGTTATAATGTCTTTCAATTTCTCAAATGCTTGTTGCTGTTCATGTGTCCAAATGAATTCGTGTTCTTCTTTCAATAGCTTTCTGATAGGCTCTGTAACTGCTGACATGTTCGGAACAAACTTTGCTAAGTAATTAATGGTCCCTAGTAGTCGTTGTACACCTTTTTTGTCTGTTGGAGCCGGCATTTCTTTGATAGCCCGTATTTTTTCCTGATCGGGTCTTACTCCATCTGCGCTTAGAGTGTGTCCTATGTACGTCACCTCTTTGACTCGAAACTTGCATTTTCGGCATTTAACGTAAGTCCAACCTCTTGACATCTGTTAAGAACTGAGCGAAGTCTATCATCGTGTTCCTTTCGCGTTGTTCCCCACACTAGAATGTCGTCGATATCAGTTTCAACTCCTTTTAAGTTTTCAAACAATTGTGACACTCGTTTTTGAAAGACTTCTTGAGCCGATTTAATTCCAAAAGGCATTCGCAAGAAGCAGTACCTCCGAATGGAGAGTTAAACGTAGTAAGGAGTTGGCTCTCTTTATCCATGCGTAACTGCCAATATCCATTATTACAATCTAGTTTACTCAGATACTTAGCACCTGTCAGTCGCGTGGTTATGTCCTCTATTGTTGGTAGCGCAAAATGTTCTCTTTTATCGCTTTATTCAAATTTCTTGGATCTAAACAAATCCTCACTTTCCTGTTTTCGGCTTTTCTACAACAACCAACGAATTCACCCAGTCTGTCGGTTCATCGACCTTTCGGATTACTTCTTCTTCCATTTCTTTTAATGTACCTTTAAGCTTTTCTCGAAGCGGGCTGGTATCTTTCTCGGCGGGTTTATTACAGGATTGACGCTTGAGTCTATTTTAATATGGTACGGTTTTTCTAGACATCCTAAGCCTGTAAAGACTTTCGGAAACGATTTGACAGGATCGTCAACGTCTGTTTGTACCGTCATGATAACATGAATTAGACCTAACTCATGTGATGCCTTGAATCCTAATAGCGGAGATTGATTTGTGTCCGTCACAAAGAATTCACAGTTTTGTCTTTAAATGCAACGAACATTTTCCTACAACTTTGAGTTTATCTCCTGAATAGCTAGTAAGAGAAGTGGAAGTTTTGCTTAATTTGACGTTTGACAATTTCTTGTAAATTGAAAGCGGTAAGATGTTGACTTGAGCACCAGTATCGATTTTAAATTGTACTGTCTTACCTTGCAATTTGAATGATGAAAAGCAAGCATTTTCTTTGATTTCCGTTTTCTGTTTACTGCTCCTACGAAGTAATTTTCTCCGTCCGATTCGCATGAAGAATATTCATCTAATCCGTGAACACTTTTCGAAAACTTTGATTTACAAAACTTCTGATAGTGATTCGCCTTTTGCATTTATGGCACTTTTACCGTATGCGGGACAGTTTCTTCTCTCGTGAGTTGTTCCGCACTTTCCACAACTGAAACTCGAATTCGACTCTCGCTTCTCATGATCTCGTCTGCTCGGACCTTTCTTTGCGTAGCCTTCATTGCGGTTGGTTCTTTGATTTTGAGTTTTCCTCCTCAAAGCGTGTACTTGTTCTTCCTCGTTTAACGTTTTCATCTGTTTTCTAGATTCTTCGTCGGCGCGACAAATACCAACAGCTTTATCCAGTGTCAACCCATCCTCTCGAAGTAAACGTTCTTTTACTCTGGAAGAGTTCGTGCCACAAACTATTCTATCACGAATGAGTCCATCCTTTAAGTGTTCAAATTCGCAGTTCTTGGCAATTAACTTCAGGTCTGTTAAATACTGATCAATACTTTCACTCGGATTTTGAACGCGTGTGTTGAAACGATGTCTGATTACTGTAACATTTTCTTCGGGATGCAATAGTCCTCGAATTTTTTCAGCAGTACTTCAAGTTTATCAGCTTCATTTTCACCAAAATTGAATGTATTGTAAATTTCTCGGCCTTCTAATCCAATGACATATAAGACAGCTCTGCACTGTTCCTTTTCTGTTTTTTCACCCATAGCTACTTCTAGGTATAAGTTCATTGTTTGTTTCCACCTTTTCCATTTCTCGGATAGGTTGTCTTCATGAGAAAATCCATTTCTGGCGGTTGCTTAAAATGACCATCCATTCTTTCTTTTATCTTTTCCCCACCAAACAATAACGATAGCATTAATATTTGCTATTAACTATTTTAAAGTCGTTTTTACATCTGACACCATGTTATGTTACCATTGTTAGAGGCCAATTGAGTTAATCCATATAATTAATACATGTTTATTGTAAGACTACATGATATAGAACTGCACATGATATGAAACCCCAGTGTGTTATATATAGATAAAGTCAATGAACTTTAAGCACGTGTAACTGTTCATATTGTTCCACAGCAATATTTATTTACCTACGAAAACATGTTTAACCCCACACGCCCCAGCCCATTAATAACATTGCTGAATAGTGATCCCCAGTCAGTAAGCTCTAGATATAGATTTAAAGTCTAAGGTACGGACCATTTGATTTGAAGGGAATCTGAGATATTTTAGAGAAAACATTCTGACCCTGATTTTTGCCTTAAACAAAAATTCTGGTCGTATCTGGATTGAAAACAATAATCTTGTCCACTTTTTTGCTATTAGAAAAAAATATTTTCAACAAAATTATTTAGCATTAAATAAACATGATGAATAAAAAACGGGCGTAATTTTTTTTTGGGGGGGTTGCATGTGAATCCCATATCTGACCGGAATGTCTGTTTGGCCGAACTGATATACTGAATACTTTTTTCAAGGCCCGGCTGCAACCTGCCTGCTGGGTGTGGCCTATATGTCTCCATGTGTCGACCGTCATTCACAACTTCATTGTCATTTCCGACTCATTCGTAGCCTTTGGTTGATTTGGAACCCCTCACTTCCCTTGTTGATTGAAACATTTCAACCAAACATTTGGATAAAAATTGCTTGTTTGTCTTTCTTCGTGTCGGTCGTATTGTAAATTTCATTGAATAGCCGTATATCTTGTTTACAACAAGAAATCTGTGAGGTTATGATAACTAACCATACAACAAACGAGAATTTTCCATGTCCATTTTTTACTGACAAATCCCACATCAAATATATTAATTAGTACATAGCTTTGGATCCATCCAATCATTTTATAATAGACAATTAATGGAGAGAATACGGCACCAAAAATGTCCAACTTTAACTATAAAATGCATTTTACACTTATTTTATGTTTTTTAGCCAAAAGAAGGTCCAAAAAAATTTTTCGCCTCGCTCCGCTCGGCAAAAAAAATAGTACGGCCCCCCTTTCTAAAATCCTGGATCCGCCCCTGTTACCGCTAAGATGCAAACGAAATGTTTCTGATGTAACAGTTATATTTTGAGGGTTAATCTCTTAAAAATATTCTACAATACGGAAAACATGTACAGTAATCCTACATACAGATGAAATTAAACACGTTTAAAATTGGCAATCCTGTAACAGATTGCATCTGAAATGTTGTTCTCGAATTTAAAGCCACTATAAGAGATCACGTCAGCAATTTGATAAAGGAACATAAGTCAGAAGCACGAGTTGAGCCACTGAAGTTGTATTTTCAACATGTACATAATGAAGAAAAATTATATATATGAACAGGAGAGGGTCGGTGTCGACACCTCCCGGGACGTGTAGTGGCCAGTACTTCGTCCCTATTCGATCACCGGATACCTGGTATCATAATTTGGCTAAACAAAGACATAACTCAAATGGAACTCAAAATTTATTTACAATGTCAACATGAATGTACAACATTCAAATAAACAGTATGATAGTCAAATGATATAAAAGAATAGTATTTCAAAAGTTACAATTATACAGAAAATGTAACTGTATACTTCGCGTTATGTTTTAGAATTTAGTAAATCGTACCAAAATGATGCCAATGTAGTTGCTGAATATTAACTCGAGTGGAATCAATAGATTTCTGCAATTTTAAATATCCAAAAATCATTAATTCATTCCCAAACCATTGTTGAAGTAAGGATGTGGGTTTTCACAGAGAAAAGTTAATCATTCAGAATTCACCAGATACCTTGAAATTTTAATCAACATGTCTCTGGAATAACCAATATATAATTAAGCGTTTGTAACGTCAGTGGATAAATAAAAGTCACTGTAGAGATAAGCATGTTATTTTACAGTAATTATCACTAAATCAGTAAAACATGAAGTCAGTGTCAGATCGAGGTTTTCACTTCCTCTTTCGTCTCGTGGGTAAAAGGGCAACATTGCTTGCAGATTCCTCCTCTAAGTCGTAGCTCTGTTACTTCTTCTCTGTTGATGTTGTTGGGAAGCATTTAATGGATCTGCCATGATACCCTCATCGTCACAACTGTAAAATCCAGTGCTATCACTGAACAAAGGATGAGACATTCCATTGCTATCACTGAACAAAGGATGAGACAGTCCAGTGCTATCACTGAACAAAGGATGAGACATTCCAGTGCTATCACTGAACAAAGGATGAGACATTCCATTGCTATCACTGAACAAAGGATGAGACAGTCCAGTGCTATCACTGAACAAAGGATGAGACATTCCAGTGCTATCACTGAACAAAGGATGAGACATTCCAGTGCTATCACTGAACAAAGGATGAGACATTCCAGTGCTATCACTGAACAAAGGATGAGACATTCCAGTGCTATCACTGAACAAAGGATGAGACATTCCAGTGCTTTCACTGAACAAAGGATGAGACATTCCAGTGCTATCAATGAACAAAAGATGAGACATTCCAACGCTATCACTAAACATTGGATAGGAAATTCCTGATGGAACTGTTCTGAAGCTATCATCAGCACCTGCAGACGCCATATCATTTCCACTCTCTAGTTGTGAGTTAAGAGGTGAACTCCTTGAAAATGGTTCAACTATTAATAAATAAAACTGTACTATTATACTTTTCAAAAACAAATATGGTTACTTATAACTTATACTTATATAGTGAGTATTGCTCAGTCTTTAGATTTTTTATGTATTGTTTTTGGACTTGTTTTTTATTTTGTTGCCATGGAGTTGATATTTTCCCTTTAATTTTTTAATTTTGAATGTCCCCTGTTATCTTCCCTTTTTTTTATAAACTTGCATATGAAGATTGTTTTTTTTTATTATGTTTTGTACATTAATGTTCATTTTGTTGTTGAAGTCTGAGACAACAAATCAAAATAATTCAAATTTTAAAAATCGTTTTATAGCTTATGCTTACCTTACTATAACATTCCAAGACACACTTGCTTTTTTTCAGAGCCAATACAAATCTTTATATAACCATATAGTTGAGCTCATTATTTCTTAGGAAGCTGGATTTAAAAAGGAGAAAAGAACCTCTAGTGGATAGTTGTCACATTGGCAATCATACCACATCTCTTTATTTTTATTCTTAGGAACGACCATTTAACTTCAAGGTGGGTTATGGTTTTTCCTAAATTTGATGAAAAAATATTGTGGTCAAGCAGATGACAAATAAAAAAAAAATATTCTGAATCCAGATTTTCCCCATACCTTATAGTGTTAAATTTTGAAAAATAATTTGATTGATAGCGTCGAAAACTAAAACAAATTATCTGACTCAGACAAAAACCATACCCCCCTTGAAGTTAAATGGTTGCTCCTTATTGAAGCAAATTAAATGTCTGGTGATTTTTATGTGAGGAGGAGTTATTTTACCTTTCAAAATTTTTCTATCTGACTCTTTAGACATAGCACCAAACAAATTTGATTTTTGATAGTTGGCAAGCTAAAACTTGTCTCTTGTGTATTTTCTTCCTGAATTTAAGCCAATTCAGATCCACCGAGTACCTCTTTTAGATTTATCCAGATAGCCTCTCATTGCGTGGTAGCTTTTTGGTGTTCTACGTCCACTTTTAGCTCTATTTACATTTTCATTCATTCTCTTGACTTTGGTTATACTCAAATCTATCATCTGCAGGCAAAGTTCCTTGACTTTTGTAATGCTGTCTGCAGCATCGTCGCTAGGTGTTGCACTCATTAGCAGATCTTTACAGGACAATTGCTTTACATCTGTGGATTCTCAATCAAGTTCACCTTTACCTTGACCTTTATCATGACCTTTTTCATCATATCTTGCTTTTAAACTAGTCGAATCTATATCTACTGCTTGATTTGTTTGTCCGGCATCTAGTTCATCAGAGAGAGATTTTACCACTGTTTCTTCGTCGCCTTTTGTTCCAAAGGTTTTGTGGTACAGCAAACGACCATACACTCAATTAAAATCAACAAAGCACTAAAATGACCTTTTCTAGTAAATTCTTTTTGGCAATTTTATCAAGTAAATATTTCTGTACATAACTTTTAAATTCCACATTTTTTTTTCATGTTCAAAATTCAACATCCCTAAAAATGCATCAATATCCCATATCCCATTTAATTTTAGGACAAATATTCCATATCCCTAAAATTAAAATTGCAAAATATCCTGTATCCCAATATACCCAATACAAGCCTCAGTATAATGCTGCTGACTCACATATATGCGTGAGAGTGAACTTCTCCACAACCGGGGCAAATCTTGATCAAGATTTAGATAAAACTTCACACTTTCAAAGATATAAATAAATATATGGTATTGGAGAAATATTAAAATCATGAATATTCATCAAATATATAAAGTAACATGAAATTTGAATACTTTTATAATTAAATTAATAAAGCTACTTTGTATTTTAGCATGTCTAGATCAAATGAAATTAAACATAACATAAACATTTAATTAAGAAATACTTATCTGAACTATTAAAGGACACTACCAAATCACATTCATTACATATATATATATACATGCATGTGTGCATACATGTCATGTATGTATACATATATATAAACAACACAACAAGGATATCGGTGTTATCTATACTATTAAATTTGGAGACCAAAATTTTTTAGCCGGTTTGTCTCCGAGCCGACGATCGTCTGAAGTATTATATAATAATAAATAGTTAGTGTATGTAATGTACTTTATAACTTCATATGGTAATTGCTTTAATTAACGTAGCTTAATTAATTAAACCCCAAATAAAGTTCCGTATCTGGTTTCTTACAGTCTACGTTTTGTTAGCAGGCGGAAATGGTTTTGTAATCAATTTGTCTTGAACTTATGACAACTCGGCTCACGGCCAATTCGACCAACTCAAACACCCTCACTAATTATTACAACTTGCATCACTTTATCAAACTCGCACCATTCAAAAAAAAAAAAAAAAAAAAAAAAAAAAAAAAAAAGAAGAAATATTACAAACTCGAACAAATGTGTTTAATCATTAGATTGTTTTCTTCTCTTTAGTAGATTCCTCCTTTCTCGAGCACCCGTGTCACACAGAGACAGAACTCGCACCACTCGGAAAAAATACTACAAACTCGCACCCTGAAGAAATGTTTTAAATCATCAGAAAGTTCTTGATTGTCTTCTCTAGTTATTTCCTCCGTTCTTGGAGCACCCGTATCATACAGAGACAGAACTTGACTCGCACCTTTCGAAAAAAAAAAAAAAAAGAAATACTACAAACTTGCACCACTGAGAAATGTTTTAATCATCAGTGTTCTAGGTTGTTTCTTCTTCTCTGAGTTATTTCCTCCGTTCTAGGAGCACCTGTGTAACACCGAGACGGAAGTTACTAATTGGACATTGGAAGAAGAACTTACAAACTAAATAAATCAAAACTATCAACATAATGCATCAGTGCATAAAAAGTTTGAGAAACACGAACCCAAGCTGTGTATCACCATAAACATTTCAAGTAGTCTTCAACCCGCGCTCGCGCTGTTTTTTCTAGTATGATTATAAATTGACATCTATCCAAAATTTTAATACTCGTATTGTATTGAAATAAAAAGAAAAAGAAAAAGAAAAAAAAGCTAACTCCTCTTACATATTGCAGCTCGATGATACCAGTAAACACACCTGTAAGGATTCCTTATGATGCAGTTGTAGTCAACTCTTCAATAATTAGTTGGGCACCGTTAGGAATTGGCTGACCATAACTGATTTGTTTGTGTCGCACATGTTACAGGAAATCCCAGAATATGTTTTACATGTTTTATGTTTTGTAGCTAACATCCCGTCTCATAGTCCTCAATCAAGAGATCAAGACTTATCACATGACCCGGAATTGCAGCTATGGCTGCGATTAATGGTGAATCTGGAACTGTTTACCTCTCTTCGAGAACCAGCGTTCTCCTACCTTTGATTTTTAGAATCGCGTTTCCATTAATTCTTCAATATTTGGTGTATAATTGATTACCATGTTTATGTTTCAAAGTGAATATATAAAGTTTTGGTTTAGATTTAGTGAAACCATCAATGTATCTTAACATGATGTGATTATAATAGTGTTTTCAATGGATTCGTTTGTCAGTTTATACCAGTCATCTCAGTATAATAGACAATTAATGGAGAGAATACGGCACCAAAAATGTCCAACCCCTACACTTTAACTATAAAATGCATTTTACACTTATTTTATGTTTTTTAGCCAAAAGAAGGTCCAAAAAAATTTTTCGCCTCGCTCCGCTCGGCAAAAAAAATAGTACGGCCCCCCTTTCTAAAATCCTGGATCCGCCCCTGTTACCGCTAAGATGCAAACGAAATGTTTCTGATGTAACAGTTATATTTTGAGGGTTAATCTCTTAAAAATATTCTACAATACGGAAAACATGTACGGTAATCCTACATACAGATGAAATTAAACACGTTTAAAATTGGCAATCCTGTAACAGATTGCATCTGAAATGTTGTTCTCGAATTTAAAGCCACTATAAGAGATCACGTCAGCAATTTGATAAAGGAACATAAGTCAGAAGCACGAGTTGAGCCACTGAAGTTGTATTTTCAACATGTACATAATGAAGAAAAATTATATATATGAACAGGAGAGGGGTCGGTGTCGACACCTCCCGGGACGTGTAGTGGCCAGTACTTCGTCCCTATTCGATCACCGGGATACCTGGTATCATAATTTGGCTAAACAAAGACATAACTCAAATGGAACTCAAAAATTTATTTACAAATGTCAACATGAATGTACAACATTCAAATAAACAGTATGATAGTCAAATGATATAAAAAGAATAGTATTTCAAAAGTTACAATTATACAGAAAATGTAACTGTATACTTCGCGTTATGTTTTAGAATTTAGTAAATCGTACCAAAATGATGCCAATGTAGTTGCTGAATATTAACTCGAGTGGAATCAATAGATTTCTGCAATTTTAAATATCCAAAAAAATCATTAATTCATTCCCAAACCATTGTTGAAGTAAGGATGTGGGTTTTTTCACAGAGAAAAGTTAATCATTCAGAATTCACCAGATACCTTGAAATTTTAATCAACATGTCTCTGGAATAACCAATATATAATTAAGCGTTTGTAACGTCAGTGGATAAATAAAAAGTCACTGTAGAGATAAGCATGTTATTTTACAGTAATTATCACTAAATCAGTAAAACATGAAGTCAGTGTCAGATCGAGGTTTTCACTTCCTCTTTCGTCTCGTGGGTAAAAGGGCAACATTGCTTGCAGATTCCTCCTCTAAGTCGTAGCTCTGTTACTTCTTCTCTGTTGATGTTGTTGGGAAGCATTTAATGGATCTGCCATGATACCTTCATCGTCACAACTGTAAAATCCAGTGCTATCACTGAACAAAGGATGAGACATTCCATTGCTATCACTGAACAAAGGATGAGACAGTCCAGTGCTATCACTGAACAAAGGATGAGACATTCCAGTGCTATCACTGAACAAAGGATGAGACATTCCATTGCTATCACTGAACAAAGGATGAGACAGTCCAGTGCTATCACTGAACAAAGGATGAGACATTCCAGTGCTATCACTGAACAAAGGATGAGACATTCCAGTGCTATCACTGAACAAAGGATGAGACATTCCAGTGCTATCACTGAACAAAGGATGAGACATTCCAGTGCTATCACTGAACAAAGGATGAGACATTCCAGTGCTTTCACTGAACAAAGGATGAGACATTCCAGTGCTATCAATGAACAAAAGATGAGACATTCCAACGCTATCACTAAACATTGGATAGGAAATTCCTGATGGAACTGTTCTGAAGCTATCATCAGCACCTGCAGACGCCATATCATTTCCACTCTCTAGTTGTGAGTTAAGAGGTGAACTCCTTGAAAATGGTTCAACTATTAATAAATAAAACTGTACTATTATACTTTTCAAAAACAAATATGGTTACTTATAACTTATACTTATATAGTGAGTATTGCTCAGTCTTTAGATTTTTATGTATTGTTTTGGACTTGTTTTTATTTTGTTGCCATGGAGTTGATATTTTCCCTTTAATTTTTAATTTTGAATGTCCCTGTTATCTTCCTTTTTTTATAAACTTGCATATGAAGATTGTTTTTTTTATTATGTTTTGTACATTAATGTTCATTTTGTTGTTGAAGTCTGAGACAACAAATCAAAATAATTCAAATTTTAAAAATCGTTTTATAGCTTATGCTTACCTTACTATAACATTCCAAGACACACTTGCTTTTTTTCAGAGCCAATACAAATCTTTATATAACCATATAGTTGAGCTCATTATTTCTTAGGAAGCTGGATTTAAAAAGGAGAAAAGAACCTCTAGTGGATAGTTGTCACATTGGCAATCATACCACATCTCCTTATTTTTATTCTTAGGGAACGACCATTTAACTTCAAGGGGTGGGTTATGGTTTTTTCCTAAATTTGATGAAAAAAAATATTGTGGTCAAGCAGATGACAAAAAAAAAAATATTCTGAATCCAGATTTTCCCCATACCTTATAGTGTTAAATTTTGAAAAAAATAATTTGATTGATAGCGTCGAAAAACTAAAAACAAATTATCTGACTCAGACAAAAAACCATACCCCCCCTTGAAGTTAAATGGTTGCTCCCTTATTGAAGCAAATTAAATGTCTGGTGATTTTTATGTGAGGAGGAGTTATTTTACCTTTCAAAATTTTTCTATCTGACTCTTTAGACATAGCACCAAACAAATTTGATTTTTTGATAGTTGGCAAGCTAAAACTTGTCTCTTGTGTATTTTTCTTCCTGAATTTAAGCCAATTCAGATCCACCGAGTACCTCTTTTCAGATTTATCCAGATAGCCTCTCATTGCGTGGTAGCTTTTTGGTGTTCTACGTCCACTTTTAGCTCTATTTACATTTTCATTCATTCTCTTGACTTTGGTTATACTCAAATCTATCATCTGCAGGCAAAAGTTTCTTGACTTTTGTAATGCTGTCTGCAGCATCGTCGCTAGGTGTTGCACTCATTAGCAGATCTTTACAGGACAATTGCTTTACATCTGTGGATTCTGAATCAAGTTCACCTTTACCTTGACCTTTATCATGACCTTTTTCATCATATCTTGCTTTTAAACTAGTCGAATCTATATCTACTGCTTGATTTGTTTGTCCGGCATCTAGTTCATCAGAGAGAGATTTTACCACTGTTTCTTCGTCGCCTTTTGTTCCAAAGGTTTTGTGGTACAGCAAACGACCATACACTCAATTAAAATCAACAAAGCACTAAAATGACCTTTTCTAGTAAATTATTTTTGGCAATTTTATCAAGTAAATATTTCTGTACATAACTTTTAAATTCCACATTTTTTTTTTCATGTTCAAAATTCAACATCCCTAAAAATGCATCAATATCCCATATCCCATTTAATTTTAGGACAAATATCCCATATCCCTAAAATTAAAATTGCAAAATATCCCGTATCCCAATATACCCAATACAAGCCTCAGTATAATGCTGCCGACTCACATATATGCGTGGAGAGTGAACTTCTCCACAACCGGGGCAAATCTTGATCAAGATTTAGATAAAAACTTCACACTTTCAAAGATATAAATAAATATATGGTATTGGAGAAATATTAAAATCATGAATATTCATCAAATATATAAAGTAACATGAAATTTGAATACTTTTATAATTAAATTAATAAAGCTACTTTGTATTTTAGCATGTCTAGATCAAATCAAATTAAACATAACATAAACATTTAATTAAGAAAATACTAATCTGGAACTATTAAAGGGACACTACCAAATCACATTCATTACATATATATATATACATGTGCATGTGTGCATACATGTCATGTATGTATACATATATATAAACAACACAACAAGGATATCGGTGTTATCTATACTATTAAATTTGGAGACCAAAATTTTTTAGCCGGTTTGTCTCCGAGCCGACGATCGTCTGAAGTATTATATAATAATAAATAGTTAGTGTATGTAATGTACTTTATAACTTCATATGGTAATTGCTTTAATTAACGTAGCTTAATTAATTAAATCCCAAATAAAGTTCCGTAGCTGGTTTCTTACAGTCTACGTTTTGTTAGCAGGCGGAAATGGTTTTGTAATCAATTTGTCTTGAACTTATGACAACTCGGCTCACGGCCAATTCGACCAACTCAAACACCCTCACTAATTATTACAACTTGCATCACTTTATCAAACTCGCACCACTCAAAAAAAAAAAAGAAATATAACAAACTCGAAGAATCTATATCTATCTATATATACTATTAAATTTGGAGACCAACATTTTTAGCCGGTTTGTCTCCGAGCCGACGATCGTCTGAAGTATTATATAATAATAAATAGTTAGTGTATGTAATGTACTTTATAACTTCATATGGTAATTGCTTTAATTAACGTAGCTTAATTAATTAAACCCCAAATATTATCAATATTAAAAAAAAAAAAAAAAAATATTACAAACTCGAAGAAATGTGTTTAATCATTAGATTGTTTTCTTCTTCTCTTAGTAGATTCCTCCTTTCTCGGAGCACCCGTGTCACACAGAGACAGAACTCGCACCACTCGGAAAAAAATACTACAAACTCGCACCCCTGAAGAAATGTTTTAAATCATCAGAAAGTTCTTGATTGTCTTCTCTTAGTTATTTCCTCCGTTCTTGGAGCACCCGTATCATACAGAGACAGAACTTGACTCGCACCTTTCGAAAAAAAAAAAAAAAAAGAAATACTACAAACTTGCACCACTGAGAAATGTTTTAATCATCAGTGTTCTAGGTTGTTTCTTCTTCTCTGAGTTATTTCCTCCGTTCTAGGAGCACCTGTGTAACACCGAGACGGAAGTTACTAATTGGACATTGGAAGAAGAACTTACAAACTAAATAAATCAAAACTATCAACATAATGCATCAGTGCATAAAAAAGTTTGAGAAACACGAACCCAAGCTGTGTATCACCATAAACATTTCAAGTAGTCTTCAACCCGCGCTCGCGCTGTTTTTTCTAGTATGATTATAAATTCGACATCTATCCAAAATTTTTAATACTCGTATTGTGTTGAAATAAAAAAAAAAAAAGAAAAAGAAAAAAGCTAACTCCTCTTACATGTCTTACATATTGCAGCTCGATGATACCAGTAAACACGCCTGTAAGGATTCCTTATGATGCAGTTGTAGTCAACTCTTCAATAATTTGTTGGGCACCGTTAGGAATTTGCTGACCATAACTGATTTTTTGTGTCGCACATGTTACAGGAAATCCCAGAATATGTTTTACATGTTTTATGTTTTGTAGCTAACATCCCGTCTCATAGTCCTCAATCAAGAGATCAAGACTTATCACATGACCCGGAATTGCAGCTATGGCTGCGATTAATGGTGAATCTGGAACTGTTTACCTCTCTTCGAGAACCAGCGTTCTCCTACCTTTGATTTTTAGAATCGCGTTTCCCATTAATTCTTCAATATTTGGTGTATAATTGTTTACCATGTTTATGTTTCAAAGTGAATATATAAAGTTTTTGGTTTAGATTTAGTGAAACCATCAATGTATCTTAACATGATGTGATTATAATAGTGTTTTCAATGGATTCGTTTGTCAGTTTATACCAGTCATCTCAGTAATAGTGTGGCATGGTAAAAAGTCGTCATAGTTATAATTGTTAATACACAACTGACATACGGGTTCGTATATCTAATTCTATATTGTTTCGATGTTTGGACGAAAGTTAGGCGGTGCATTGTACTTCACGAAAATTGCAGAATTGAAACGCTCAAAACCAACAGTTTCAAATCAAGGATGTACGATACGTTTGTGTTTGCAGTGATGTCATAAATTCCAATGATTGTAATCTATTTATCACTGGTAAATTATTGTCAGGGTTATCCTCCCCACAAATTCTTTTTCTAGATTCTTTTATAGATACAAGATTTGGTTTGGAACTTTGGGTGTACCTTAAGTGAAAACTTATTACTATCAAGATATCACATCCGAGTTGTTACGGTAAAGTTGTATATAGAGCCAACCGATTTAGATACGTTACATGTAAACGTATTGATCCTTTGCTTAAGCGTATTCTCAAATGATATCAATTCAACCATGTAATAAGATCATATATTTTGAATATTGTTTTTTTCCGATACTTAGATTGATTTTGTTATTAAAAAAAAAAAAAATAACCAAACTTCACAGGTAACGCTATCCAATTATTTACACTTAAGGTCCTTCATTCTGTCCATACTTATATTTTAGCATTCTACAAGGTCGTGTCCACATAGACTGTGTATGACGTCTTTACATTGAATTCATTTGATGTGTACTGGTTGATACTTTAGTCTAAGACATCTTATTTTTTTTTATTACATGTCTATGTAGTTGTAATTTGCTTTCAACTGGTTTTTAATAACTGCTAAAACTATCAGATTGGTGTTTAGTGTCTTTATTATTTCTGTGTCGATCTGATGAATCAACTCCTTTCAACGGAGTTTTACAGATTGTTCTTATCTTGTGCTGTTACACCACTTTATTAGGTTAGAGGGGGGTTGAGCGCTCGAAAACATATTTAACCCCACCGCATTCTATGTGTGCCTGTTCCAAATAAGGAACCTGTAATTCAATAGTAATTCATATAGCGTTGGTTGTTGTCTATCATTTTCGTATTTCGTTCATTATTTTGTACTTAATTGAGGTCGTTCATTTTCAAGTTTGAATTTTCATGTCAGTGTATTCTATAGCTTGCTTTGGGATAACGATTTTACTTACTAGTATTGTAAAACAAGTCCGTACGGTGATATATAGTTGATAACTTATACGTTATTTAATTTTGTTCATTTTCAACATCAATCATATCAAATCACTTCATTCCGTAATTGTGTCAGCATTATGTTTGTGTGTGTGTGTATATATATATATATATAAGAGCTGAATGCTTCTTTTTGTAATTTGACTGGGGTGTAAAAGCGCTTCATTCTGAAAATATGTGCACGATCAACACTTTTACCTGTGCACTTTTTCGTGGAAGCACGTGTCATTACGAATGTAACATTTCATTTTGATATGAAGGTTAATTTTTTAAAGACATGAAAGACGCGCGATTGTTGTTGGCCAATCACACTAACGGATTCTCGTAATACCAAATGAATATTCCGTACAAAATTAAGCCAAATAATACTTAATTACTTCACAAATTAAACTAAAACAACTGTTTCGGTCAAACATATAGGCTTCATCATAATAGCTGATATTTCATAACATATTTCAAATACATGCACATGTATAAATGATGCTAACAGATTATGTTAAATCTCAACAATGCTGTGATTTCCTTGGTTTCCATCAAGCTAAAAGTTTATGGTAAAGCTAAAGAAAGTTTTAATCCTTGCTTCTGCTGTAGAACATACTTTTCTTTTACATTGCAGAGCATCATCATAACACTGGTAGGCTTTGTTCTTATCGCCTGATATCTCATAACATACTCCAAGTATTGTTAATGAATCAAAAAATTCTTCTAATGTAACAAAATGTTTATCTTTAACTGTTAAAAATAAATCATATAATGCCTGTTGTCTGTTGCAAATATCACCAAGATGGTGATAACAAAGAAATTGAAAACACTACGACAGAACAACTGGTGGTATTAAAATGTTTCCATTTTCCACTTCAAGCTGTATTTCTTCTGGTATTAATGACGAATGCCTCACATAATCAACACCGTCAACAGTTGCTAATTTTATTCTATCCTTAAATGTTAATTTAGAATGCACATTTTGTCTGTAGCTATTCATGTGTTCTTCCTCATAGATTTCGCATCCTAAATACACCATACCGTGTTTACATCTCGATAGAACATACTCGGTCAGTCTTTGTGTTACATTGTACTGTCTTGTCACATAAAAATACGACGCGTACAACAACCAACCCGACACAGTATCTGTCCTTATGCAGTCTTGTAAATGTCTATAATAAAGCTTTTGTATGTTGTTCGTTTTACGTATTGTAGTTGGTGATGGTAGATGTTGTGCTGTAAATTGACTGATAATGCCATAATAATAGTTACATGTATTAATGATAAATTTAGACGATTCAACCATTTGTAAATATTCAGCAAATTGCAGTAACTTATAACAACGAGAAATGTTTGTTACGGAGTTATTCGATCAACACGTTTTGTACAAAAAGAAGTCTAACATTATGCACGAACTTTCACTCTTTGTACTTAACAAACATTGATTTCAATCTCAGTCGGAAGTAAATTATTTATCAATCCATCACTTCCACCACACTTTATAGTATCCAGTACACTTTGAAGTTTTTATTGTTACTTTGGTCAATTTTCCCTAGGAACATGTTATGTTTAGGTATAAAATAGTTCGGACAGTAACAGTTGCTTATCCATAATATTAATTTATGAAGACAGAGTGAAAAACAATAAAACAATCTACCTAATTGAAATATTTCAATATCCACTTTCTCTGAGACCCAGAATAAAGTCGTCTTCAGATAGTAGGAGTATAATAAATCTTTGACATCAACATTTGTATTAATGTTACGCCGTAATGTTAATTTTAGAAGACCGTAACATAAGAGTTGAGTGAAATTAAATGAATGTACAAGTTGTTTTTCTGCCATAGAGAAAGAAATTATCCATAATAAGTGACTTTCTGACATAGTCTTTGGTCCTATAGGTACTAAAAGACATCCGTATTTTTCAATCATGTCAATTACAAAATTAGGAGGCCATTGGTGTCGATGACGCCTAGCCCAAGGAATTGCACTGCAAGGTAAATTTTTACTGCAGAGGCAAACTGTAAAATCGAGATTCTGATCTATATTTGATAAACAGGGGCCGTGTGAATATAGCTGATAACAAGCAAATTGTTGCTTTATTTTATGAAGAAATGCCTTCACTGATAAATATAAACCATGTGTTGTACTTTCACAGCATTCAGATGTGACCAACTCAGATTTTTTGTCGTCTACTGCGATCAATCTAAGTCTTGTAAATCCTGGATGATCGTTATCTGACTCCATAACCATTGTAGTATGTTGTATTGGGTGTTTGATATTCTGTACATTTTGAATTATGTCTATGTTATTGAGGAGGGACATTAAATCTATGTCACTACCTGGTAAATCCAATCCTTCTGCCAAACTTCCACTGGATATTAGTGTTTATATCATGCAGAAACAAATTCTCCATCACATCATTTATGATAGATATACGTTGCCTGCTGCGTATATCTGTTTCAGTATCAGTTGTATAAATTAAATGATCGTATAAGTATTCTTCCTTCAAATCATTTCCTGGCCAGGGCAAGGTATCTTTAAAATATGAATGGATATCATTTATGTTCATTTAATCTGAAATTACATCTTGAAAACCGAAAATTTCCCCGAATAACATGCATTCCTTGGTGAAATGTGCATCTTTTTTATATTCCATTGTTTCAATTTTGTTAAATGTTCCGTACTGTTCATTGTTTCGAGAATAATTGACGGTTAACAGATTCTTGGTTCTGATTGGCTGTTCATGTCCACTAGAAGAACTGCGTGGTGCTTATCAAAATGAAATATATATATACATTTTATTATGTTGTTAGAAACACACATGTTGAACAAGTTCATTAGACTATAGTTGACACCGGTTTTATATACACTTTACTACTTTGATCATAACAATTTCATTTTGCTTAATTGTTTACTTATATACACTTAATTTCATTTTGACACCGGTCTGATATCCATTTAACTCTTATCCTGAAACCTTACTTTAAGTAATTGGTGATGTCTGACTTTAAAACATTTTAGTTGAATAAAAAGTAGATTATCAAATGTTCATATCTCCTGAATACATTTTAAGAGTACAAATCAAGTTGAAAAAATGAGCTGGGGGACTTGCTTGAACTCCGATCCTAGCTAGACTTGGTAAGTCAATAGGATAAGCTTGACCTTTATGCAATACCTCAATGCAAATCCACACTCAGTGAACATGGTAAAGATGTCACTCTAAACAATTGTGCAAACTCATTGAATTTACAAAGCAGATAACTATTATTGTATTTTTAAAAATTCCACGACCGCAAAAGAATTTTGTCTACCCTGTACGCTAACCTTCTTATTGATCAATTAATTTAAAATTCAGTATTTTATTAAACAGTGCTTTTTCTGGTAAAAATGAAATCGTAGATATAAAATATTCTTGTTGACGGTTAGGGAACATTTTACTTTGCAAAGAACCACACTGATTCCACAAAACGTTCTTATCGGTTACATATGTGTTGCGTTCGATGGATTCATGTGTCAACATCCATTCTGTTTTACAGGTTGTTGCTGATTGTGCATTCCACCGTTTGACTTGATTTTGTTCTCATATGAAGCAGAACTCATAAAAATATTCTCTGCGACAAAAAATAAATGTATTGCATTTCATATATCTCAGTGAAGCTAAGGATACTATGGAAACTAAAAAGGTCTGCTTCTTGTTTGCTAGTGAGCTGCTAAATTTCAAACTCCCTCTGGTCTAAGATGAATTTGGCTATTATGTCGATCCCCTTTGGTCGTAACACCTCACGTATCAAATTACTTATACATTCTGAGCTTTCAATGTGTGTGTTTAAGCGTTTCAGATTTAGGAAAATTTAGGAAAGCGATTTTGACACACTTATATTTGCGACTCGACGGATACATAATTGTCCTATAAACAAATCGTAAATTTTGACATAGATTTTACATCAATTCATTGAACGGGACATGGAATGAGGAAGATAACGTTTAATAAGTAACTTCACAGATAACTGACAACAAAGTCCTTCCATTTTAAGGAAGAATTAAAACTGATAATGCAGGTTTTATCTGAGGTCACACCCAATTTTTGATGGGGTTCGTGTTGCTCAGTCTTTAGTTGTGTATGTTGTGTTTTGTGCACTGTTGTTTGTGTGTTGGTCGTTTCCTTTTTAGGCCATGGCGCTAATGAGTTTGAATTTCCCTTTGGAATTTTTCGCATCTCTATTACTTATATACATTATTATCAATTTATCTGATCCTCAAATGTGAATAAACGGGTGCGACTTATTACCAAATTGTTTTGCCATGAGCAACAGGAACTTTTTCATTCAGGTTTAACCCTGTTTCAAGTATGGTGAGTATTTCATTCATTAGTATTTTGTGTGTCTCTTTGTTGCTTCTCGTTTTGGTCATGGTGTTGTCTGTTGAGTTTAGCTTATAGTTTTCGATTACAATCTTGATATCTTTCCGCCAAATTAGGCTTTCTTAACGTTCTTGTTTTTAATCATACACCAATCTTACCTTTATTGTAGTATATGCAATTCTGTAAGTATTCCAGATATTCTTTTGAAGATTTATCAGGATATCTAAGGTTTACTATCCACTGTTCTTGTTTTTCCTTCTGTCTAAACATTCTATATACATTCGTTCAAACTGTTTGATTGTCAGCCCGAAAACGTCATTTGATATAACAATCCCTCCGTCTGTATATTGGTTAATCGATGGTGTGCATCTGCGCCTGCCACGGTAAGGGAAACGTTTAACACCGTATTTTTGCAGGTACATAATTTATCTCATTCCATACATATTTTCATCGTCTTCATTTACTTGGTTTCTGGGATTTGTGTCCATGATTAATCTAAAGATAGAAGTCATGAAATAACTTTGATTATGACCAAACGTTATTAAGCAGTTGTTTTTTAAAGTTTAACATCACTTGTTGATGCTTAATGTCGCAGTTGTTAGTCTCTGAACCGGGAACTTTGCAAAACTGCTTATCACAGATTGGCATAGTTGACAACTTTCATCCATGACAGGTAACTTTTTAAACCATGCATTAGATACTATTAGCCAAATATATGGTGTTTTTAGATCTTTCCAATCTGATAATAATCCGCCGTTCTGACACGGGTGTCTTTACATCAGATTTTAAAAAGATTGAGGTCTTTCGATACAAGAATAGTCGTTTGATCGGTTTATTTACCGATTTCTTGCTATTCCTGATTGCGATGTTTTCCCTAGTTGGGGTTCGCATTGCGTATGATAAATGTATAGGAAGGGATACATTTAGTCTTTAGTTTAGTTCGATTACTAATATTGCCTCTAACTTCAGTAAAACGTAAAGCAAAAACAGTTTTAACTGTCCTTATCAATTGCGTTTACCTTATGTTACAAATTGAAATGAATACTTTATATATTTCATTCGTTCGAACAGTTTTTTTTTTTTATTAACCTTCATCCGCCACGTGCACAGTTAGCTGTGAAAACATTTGAAAGCCAGGAATGTTACAGGCATTTTTTGAAAATGACTGAATATTCAGGCAATTTATAAAATGCCTACCTGACAGGCATTATATAAATGACTAAAACTTTTCATGTTATTTGTTAAAAAAAAGATAATTATCGTTGAGATGCATTGGACCAAAAACACAATATCTTGCAAAGAAAAAAACAACGGTTCGGTAAAATTGAGTTTTTTCTTAAAAAAAAAAAAAAAACAGCTTGGAAAGTTTGTATTCTATTTAGTGAAACTACGTTAAGAACATGAAGAATGTACTTTCTCCGTATTTCAGATAGTAATTTTATGATCTTCTTGTCATGATGACAGAAGGAAAAATTGTTCTTACAAGAATTTTGACTTCCGATTGAAATGAAAGTATTTTGGATGTAGACAGAAAAGTTGCCTCGAACAATTACGTCCTGAACAGCCAAACGGATTCCCCTGTATAGATAGCACGGGTTTCGTCATACAAGGTCGTGTTTAGTTGTGGTGCAAAAGTGTATGAGTATCTTCATCCTCACTGCCTCAAGATAATTCTTGGTCTTTACAATCTGATGAATAAGTGCAGCAGACGTTGTAAAATCTCGAAAATCGACCAAGAAGAGATAAATAAATGTGCATAGACAGGATGAGCGTCTCCTGCTATGGATTGATCACCCGATATGATTAAATCTGCTTCTGCATTATAAAAGCTCTAAGGAAAACAAATGTCAGTCAACCTGATCATGCTAATGTGACATGGGAACACATAAAAAAGAAGATATTCGTGTGTTTTTAGCGAAACCCTATATTCGTCGAACTTAAAGTGTTTTTAAAAAAAAATATTGACAAAGCTGAATATGTGATGGTTCGGGTTTCACCAAATGTGGTTGTAAGACCAAATATTACCCCCGAAACGCCAAACGATGTTTTGCAAAAAAAAAAAAAAAAAAAAAAAAAAATGAGGACACATGTGTAACGGATCCTGCTTTAATTCTAAAATTTAATTGAAATAACAAATAATTGTCGAGTTCGGTGCTTGTGGACATTTTGAATAATTCAGTCGAAATAGTTTTTAATTATTGAAACTCTTAAAATGCAAACATTAAAATTCAGTAATTATCAGAGATAAAACTGCTCTGTTGTTTGATACTTTCAATTCCTCAGTTTTTGTAAATAATTCATTCTTTAAAATAATTTCAGGCATTTTTTTAAAACGCCTTTCACATTTTCTGGACATTTTTTTAAAATCCCTGAAAAAATTAGTCAATATTTAAAATGCAAAAATCTACCGGGCATTATAGAAAATAACTAAAATCTTCAGGCAATTTAAAAAATACCTAAGTTTAGAAAATGCTTGTAACATATAAGGATTGATAGATGCGACGAGCTATATGACCCAAAAGCCTAAATAAATAATCGATAGTTGAATGAACGGGCCAATGTAGTTGTCATTCATACATGTAATGCTAAGACCAGATTTTACGCCAAACGATGTTTTTGCAAAATAAAGAAAAAACAGGACACATTTGTAACAAATCCTGCCATCCAAATTTTAATGGAAATAAAAAATAATTGTCGAGTTCGGTGCTCGTTGGAATTTTTAGTAATTCAGTGGAAATACTTTTTAATTATTGAAACTCTTGAAATGCAAGCTTAAAGTTCAGTAATTATCAGAGATAAAACAGCTCTGTTGTTCGATACTTTCAATTGCTCAGTTTTTTGTAAATAATTCGTTAAAATTCGTTAAAATAATTTCAAACAGTCCAATGAAGTTGTCATTCATAAAAACCTTGAAGTTATTGATATTGCTTTAGATTTGGCAGAATACAGTTATTTTTTCATTTAAAGTTACACTTATTTAACCCTTTTGCTGCCGGAGGAACACATTTGTCCATACCGGCTTACACACGGTCGAAAAGGGTAAATTATAATCCCGATTTTAACAGATAAACTTATATCGAAAGTGAACATCGCGACTGTAAAATTTGGATACAATAACATAATAGGTGAACCTTGCAGTCATAATTACAAGACAATAAGGCAATAAGACAAAAAGTTTTTGTATATGATTAAACAATAATTCACCTGATAATTTAAAAAAAGGAATTGTGGTATGCATGGTATGATTTCCAATGAAACAACTATCCACAAAAGTTCAAATAAAGTGGATGCAAGGAATTTCGGCAACCGAACGGCCTTCAACAATGAGACAAATGCATACCGTATTGTCGGCTATAACGGGTCCCGATATTAAAAAAAAGAAAAGCTATTTTCGTCGGTCTTAAACAAAACCCCTGGAATTTATGAAATATATGTGTATAATATGATGAACTATTGTCTTACATTTTTAAATTAGTTAATGTTAAGTACAACTTACCACTGTGTGCCACACAAATCGCTCATTCATTCGAAAACTGAAATCTTAAAAATACTTCTTCAGGAATTTCCACTTTCGATATCAAAATTTGCTTTGTACATGTTGTAAAACTATGATGAATTTAAACAATCGTTGAAATTTAAATAAATATACATCCTTTTAATTTAAAACAAAAGTGTGAATCTATATATAGTAACCTTTACATTCTACCAATATACAACTGTATTACCTGAAACACACTATTTAACAAATTGTGTATGTGTGTATTTGTACGTGTGTGTTCGTATATGTATGTTCTTTCAATTATTATGCTTCACCATTAATTTGATCAAAAATTGTTTAATACAAACAAGTACAAAGATTCTGATTATTTTTGTTTTTTAGTTGTTGGAATGAATGGATTTTATGATTACCAATGCAAGTGAAGAACCATTGTACTATTACGTACATGTACTATAATGCTTCTGTCATTCTTTGGAATTATCATTTTTATGATTAAGTCATAAACATATCCGGATATTTGGGCATTGATTTTCAAAATAAACAGTGAGGTCCACCTGTTAAAAAGTTATGTACACTTCTGTTTAACTGTTGTCATACTCAAATTAAAGGTGAAAAGTGTCGTATGAACAAATCTGACTTTTTAAAAGATAAGCCATGCAATACATATTGTTTTATTTTATTAAATAGTCGTACAAAAGATGATTTTTATAAGATGGTTTTACAGGTTAGTTAGTAACAAAAAATGTATTTCATATAGGAACATGACTATACTGTTGAAAAAGGAACGATGCAATAAATGAATATACGATCATATTAATAAATAATAATAGGTGCCTTCTTATGTGGGCCCAACTCATTTGTTTTGTCTTATTAAACTTTCTTAAGGGTTTACTCGGAAAAAAGTTCCCTTTTAGATTAAAAAAGAAGAGCAGCATACATATAAATATCGAGAGTGCTTTGAACAGCAACAGATTCGAATCATACTCGCAATTCTTAATAGTTTGTAATGTATTACATTATATCTTGATAACAAAAATATGTATTATACAGAAACAGAGGGAAAAATAGAACGATGTCACCAAAGATACAAAAAAAAAAACAAATGTCGAAGAAAACCAACAACTCCCTGGCAAACATACTTAAAGACTTGAAGACTAAAAACTGCGTGCACAAAAACGCACATGCTCTATCGTATTATGTAAAAGCGATTAATCGTTAAAGTTGTTTTCTGTTGTTTATGTCAATTAAAAAAAAAAAACGAAATTTGTCCATTTGACATATCTATGAGAATGTAAAACAATTTCGTAAAGTTTTTCCATGCTAAACATAAAATTACCCAATGTTGTTATTTATGTTTTTTTGTTATTTTGAGAATAAAGAGTCAATTTCAGATCTTGATAGTTTTAAACCGATATAAAAGCGTTTTTTGAAAAATGCGGGGGATGCCAAGTACCCATTTCAGAATATCAAAGGAGAAACACTATATTGAGAAAAAAATGATGAATGAAGTACAAATCATCCTTTATCATGTTAATAGCATTATCAGATATATGAAGTTACACGGAGAAACATGGTGATGCACGATAATATAAGTTGCACTTCTGTAAATATAGACAATGCAATTTCCCATTAGAACTCCTTTTACGTCTAAAACTGTGCCACTTTTACTATGAAGTTTCGTAAAAAAAATATATCCTAGAATGGGAAGTTCATATGCACTTCTATTTTTCTCAAAGGTCAAAACATAGGGCTGTGCGGCATATTTTTTAACATTTATATGCCCCGAACTTCTAAGAGTTTAAAGTTATACTAAAATTCTGTACTACCCATCCGTTCACTTTGGGTCTTCCTTATAATTCAATTTCGCCGCTATCCATTGTATTTATACTGGTAACATTCCCAAGTTATCTCTCTATGAGATGAACCATAGAGATCATATCTGGTCTCTATGGTTCATCTCGTAAATACGTAAATAAAACAAAATATCTATGAATATTATATATTTCCCCAAAAAAGGCGTGGTTTGTAAAAACAGCTGTATTCACAAAGTGCAACCTTCATGAGGTCAATCCATCTATTTCAGCCAACAATACAGGATTTGTTTTAAGCTTTTTGATTATCAACATGATCAACGAATATCTTTGATGAGATCATTATTATTTCAAGGCAAAATCTGTTGCAATTGGTCCTGCACAGGTTCTGTTTTAATAATACTTTTTAAAGGGGTTTATAATGCTACAGTGCGTTTGGAAACATTTCTATGCACAACACCGCAAACAAAGTATATTGTATACAATTTTCACCATGTCCGTCTGTCTGTCTGTCAATCTGTCTTGGAAATAAAACTACATTTTAACAAGCGATTAAAGATGCATATAAAGACATAAAATCCCGATTCCCAACGGTACAATTATATATAACAATACAACAAGCTAATATGAGCTTGCATGCATGAGCGGACTTCGTCACTTTGGCTTACTTGTGTCCAATCATTTTTTGTTTGAGTAAATAAATTATGTTTAAAAAATTCTCAATGTAAAAAGGGTGATAATCAAATTTACGTAAAATGTACGTGTTCTTTAATATTCGTTTGAGGGTTCACGCACAGTTTAATGTCATCGTTTCAATACAATTTTTATATAATAAAAAATAATTGTAAAATGTTTTTTTTTTTAAATACTAAGCAATGGAACAAAGTAGGTTGATAAAAAAAAATAATCAGCTTAATTCTAACCAACAAAAAATCAGTTGAAATTAAGTGATTAAAAAAATGAAGTTTTCGACTTTAAATGCTCAATTTATTTTTTTTATTATGCCATTTTTAAGAGTTGAAATTTTTACTTTGTTATTTTTCAAAAATCAATATGTTATGATCTAATAAGAGGACTCTTTATGTACATGTAAGATGTCATTTCTATACTTTTGACAATTGTTAAAGAGAAAGAACATCGATTTCTTTGATATGTTTGTAATGTTGACTATAGCACTTTTGATAAGTGTTATGTATAACGATAAATTTTCACTTTTGTTCTCGTACTAGGAACAACAAAATTATCTATTTTGTAAAAATTATTTCCGTACTCCATGTATACCTTACAACAAACTTATTTTTATTTACGTGTGTACGTTATTTTATTTGATGGCATTTTGTCCAAGGTTATGGTTGTCTTTCTGATATTGTTTTACACCTAACCCCCTTGTTTTATTAATTTTGTATTTACATTGTGTCATAGATCAAATTTATTCGTTCTGTGTATGTTCACTTTGTTTTTGTTAATATGTCTTTTGATCGAGTTAAGCCATTTCAATTGATATTTTAGAGTGTGTCTTTCTATGTTGTGATGTTACACTATTGTTTCAGGTAGGGTGAAGGTTGGCGCCTATTAAAATTTGTAAACCCACTGCATTTCTTTGCACTTGTCCTAAGTCAGGAACCTGATGTTCAGTGGTTGTTTTTCGTTGATTTGGTTCATAAGTGTTTCTCGTTTCTCGTTTTTTATATATATTAGACCGTTGGTTTTCCTGTTTGAATGGTTTTGCACTAGTCATTTTTGGGGCCCTTTATAACTTGATGTTCGGTGTGAGCCAAGGCTCCGTGTTGAAGGCCGTACTTTGACCTATAATGGTTCACTTTTACAAATTGTGACTTGGATGGAGAGTTGTCTCATTGGCACTCATACCACATCTTCTTATATCTATATATCTCATTAACCTGCACTCAAGGTTGTACATAACTAAAAGACAAAGAGGATCATAATTTAGTAGACATTTACATACACTTGTGTAAATATGTTGCGTAAGATTGGAATATGCGAGATAATGGACTTTAAGTTAAAGTCGGAGTAAAGAATTATGTTGATTTTATCCTTTTTTGTTTATTTCCGTTTTGTTTGATTAAAACACTCTGTGTTAAATGTTTTTACAGTTATTTAGTTTACACCTAGGATATCAATATCGGATACACAACACGAGAAACCACTTGTCTTGAAGTAGGGCAAGGTAAATAATTTTGCATGTTTCACACTTTTACTTTTAGGTCAAAGTTGTGTTTTATCTCTGTTTCGCGTTCACTCGAAGGTAAGTTTATAAAGGTCAAAGGTAAAAGAACAAACACAGAATAAAAAAACGTGATAAAATTTTTTGAAAAAAAAATTAATTCTAAGGCATATAGAAAGTTGATTTATATGACTGTAATCATAATTTGATTCAAATTAAGCTGATACATGTATGCAGCTGCAGTTTGTTAGATACAATTCATGAATACAAACAATGCAGAATTGAATTAACAATGCATGATTGTTTAGTTTATTGTGGTGTATTTATAATTTGTGCGTGTTTTCTACCTTAACATACTATAGTTTTTTTTTCGGAGTTAAAAGCTAACATAAAACAAAAGAAAAAACAAAAACAACAGTCACGGCCTTCGCGAATGACTGATTTTAGTATAAAACAGAAAACAGGTACAATTCCGACGATCTCGAAGTGTGAACAATTTAGTTAACAGGAGATTCATTATCAACATGAAATTATTGCTGCTTTTCGTTCCTCCGAGTATTGTTGCAACGGTTGCAATAGTTTTTGTTAATGCAGCTGCAATAGGAAGTGTTGGTCGCGGTGGTGATGGTAGGTTTTCGGTGCGAGGTGCTGGCAGGTTTTTGGTTCGATATATTTATATGTATTATCCGTACCCCGTACCTGTCACGAAATAGAAGTTCCTTCATAATATAAGTTCCAAGTGCAAGAAATATTCTGTAATATTATTTCCATTGGAACAAATATTATAGTATTTGTTCCTTACGGAATAAAGGTTATAGCATATTTGTTCCAACAGGAACAGAAATTATGACGTTGTTTATAACAAAGTTTCCAGTGGAACTTCTGTTAGGCGGAGCAAATATACGTTGACATACCAAGCAGCTCATTATCTGGCGATGTAAAACAACTCAAGCAAGAAAAAAAAAAAAACAAAAACAAAAACAACCAAATTACATCAATTTTGTAGCGATATTGGTAATACTGTGTAAGTCATTTTAGTTAATATTAGTATCAATACAATTTATGATTTCTGTAAAATGATGTACATTATATATAATTATAGATAACAATTATTATTTGAACATTATTATAACGCTGCAAATTGGAGGATAAAGTCTTAGAGCTTGCCCTATTGTATAGATACAATGTACTTTTTTTTATTTTTCAACACTGTATGTTGCCCTATAGCTAGCCCCTAGATGTCTCTTTGATATTCTGTATCCTTAAGGTTGCTGTTTCATTGACGTATACTTTCCCATCCCTTTTTATTCACAATTATCTTTCAATTGAACAGTTAGACACATTTCTAAAATTAAAGGGCCGTAATATCTTAGAATAAACTCGACGTATCACCGGCTTTTAACTTGTATTGGCATTGTCAACAGGACAGGCACCTCTATTGGAACACAAACTGCGTATCCTTCTTGAGCACCTAAGTTTATGACCTGATAATTCATCATTACAGTTGTAAAGGATTATTAAAGTGGTTTATTGATGGGTGAACTCAAGCGACTCACTCAACACTGGCATTTTTTTTAATCAATAAAACATTATTGTAAATATGCATGTTATTAATCCTTACTGCTTATAAAATTTATATTAACTTTTAACAATCTTCCACACTTATTAAAGATGATGAATAAAACTTAATAAAGAAAGTGTCAAGTGAGAAAGTTTAACGTTTACATGTTTTAAAAGAGCCCTGAAAAACTGCATTATTAAAAATGTATTTGCTAGAAAAAAAAATAGAAAAAAACCAAAGACAATTCAAAACAAAACACAAAAAATATTTTGTTTGAAAATGTTTAAATATATAAATATCATCGATTTCCTCACAATGCACAAACATAACAAAGTTTGAATATATTACATGAACATTCGAACATAACAATTAATTTTAGCAATAAAATGAATGAATACTACATATATAATTAAGCCTCAAAACACTTGATTTCTTCAATTATTAAACTTCTGAGACCTGCTTTGGTCAGACATATAGGCTGTATCTTAATTGCTGATGTTACATACCATTTTTCAAAAACTATTGTCGTTCAAATTCATGTTAGATCTAAAAACATGTTGTGATGTCCTTGATTTAATATATATTAAAAGTTTATGTTAAAGTTAACAACAATTTTGATTTCCTTACTTTTGCTGATCGACAAACATATACATCATTTTCTAATGCCTCATCATAACACTGATAGGCATTGCTCATATCTTCTGATATCTCATAACATACTCCAAGTATTGTTTTGAATCAGATACTTCAGTTAATGAAACAAAACAGTCATTTTCACTGCTAAAAATAAATTATGCAATGCCTGTTGTCTGTTGAAAATATTACCAAGCTGATGATGACATAAAAATCTAAGACAGTACGACAGAACAATTGCTGGTATGAAAATACTTCCCTCTTCCACCTCAAGCTGTAGTTCTTCTGGTATTAATGATGAATGCCACACATATGTAACACGGTCTACAGTTGCTAGTTTGATCCTATCTTTAAATGAAATTTTGGAATGTACATTTCGTCTATAACTATTCATGCTTTCGTCCTTATAGATACCACAGCCTAAATGCACCATACCAAGTTTACACCTCGATAGAACATACTCGGTCAGTCTGAGTGTTACATTGTACTGTCCTGTCACATAATAATATGATGCGTACAACAACCAACCCGACACAGCATCTGTCCTAATACCGTCTTGTAAATGTCTATGATAACGTTTGTGTAAGTTGTTAGTTTTACTTATTGTAGTTGGTGGTGGTAGACATTGTACTGCATATTGACTAATTATGCCACGATGATATTTACATGCATCAATGATAAATTTAGATGACTCAAACATTTGTAAAGATTCAGCAAAATGCAGTAGTTTATAATAACCAGAAATGTTTGTTGCAGGGTTTAGCAATCCACAAATTCTGTAAAATAGAAATCTAACATAATGAACGAAGTTTCACTCTTTGTACTTAATAAACGATGATTTATACTCTCAGTCGGAAATATATTATTTATCAATCCATCAATTCCACCACACTTTATACTATGTAGTACACTCTGAAGTTTTTGATTGTTATTTTGGTCAACTTTTCCTAGGAACATGTTATGTTTCGGTATAAAATAGTTCGGACAGTAACAGTTGTTTATCCATAATATTAATTTGTCAAGACAGAGAAAAAAACAATAAAACAATTTTCTCAATTGAAATATTTCAATATCCACTTCCTCCGAGACCCAGAATAAAGCCGTTTTCAGAAAATAAGAACATAATAAATCCTTGACATCATTGTTTGTGTTAATGATACGCTTTAATGTTAATTTAAGAAGACCGTAACATAACAGTTGAGTGTAATTAAATGAATGTACAAGTTGTTTTTCTGCCATAGAGAAAGACAATCTCCATAATAAGCGACTTTCTGGCATAGTCTTAGGACCTATAGGTACTAAAAGACATCCGTATTTTCGAATCTTATCAATGACAAAATTAGGAGGCCATTGATGTCGATGACGAGTTACCCACGGAATTGCACTGTAAGGTAAACATTTACTTCGTAGACAAATTGCAAAATCAAAACTCTGATCTGTATCTGATAAACAGGGACCATGTAAAGATAGCCCGAAAAATGCCCAGTGCTGCTTCAGTTTGTCAAGAAATATCTCCACTGATAAATATTCACCAATTGTAGTATTTTCACAGCATTCAGGTATTGTGATTTCAGATTCATTTTCCCTATCTGCTATCAATCTAAGTCTAGTAAATCCTGGATGATCGTTATCTGACTCCATAACCATTGTAGTATGTTGTATTGGGTGTTTGATATTCCGCACATTTTGAATTACTACTACGTTATTCAAGAGGTACATAATGTCTTTGTCACTACCGGGTAAATCCAGTCCTTCGGCCAAACTTCCGCTTAATATTTGTGTTATATTAGACTCAAATAAATTCTCCATCATATCATTTATGATAAATAGACGTTGTCTATTGTGTATATTCATTTCTGTACCAATTGTATAAACTAGGTGTTCGTACAAGTATTTGTCCTTCAGAGCATTTCCTGGCCAAGGCAATTTATCTTTAAAATATGAATTTCTACATTTTACTAAAGTTTTCATAAATTACATGCATTCTTTTGTAAAATGTGCATCTTTTTGCAAATTGATTGTTCATTTTGGTCGATCGATTATTAAAAGATTGAACTATAAATGGTTGCTGAGATACACTAAATGAACTAATGAGATATTGTATTTTAAAGCTTACGGGAAGTAATTTATATGCATTTAAGTATGTAATTATGATCACACATATTGAACAATAGCCATTGATTATACTATGCAGTATGGGTTTTGCTCATTATTGAAGGCTTTACGGTAACCTATTATTGATAACTTCTATGTCATTTGAACCGCCTCGGTGGTCTCGTGGTAGCATGATCGCCTCGAGTGCGGAGGTCTTGGGTTCGAACCCCGCCTGGGTCAAACCAATAACTTTAAAATTGGTATTTGCTGCTTCTCTGCTAAGCATGCTGCATTAAGGAGCAAGATCAAAGACTGGTCGGTTCGAAGTCAGAATAATGTGTCCGGGTAGGGTGATATGTTTTCCTGAGGAAATCTTGTGAACTAGCACATTACAAATCTGGCTCCGCATGTCGGTCCAGTACATAGCAGGGTTAATATTCTCGTCCGGAATATGCATATCAATTTGCCGCTCGACGTTAAGCAGCCATCCATCATCAACATGATAAAGATGACCTCTTATATACCATGTGAATCCACACTAAGCAAAGATATCACAATAGAGAATAGTACGTACTCATTGAATTCACAAAGCTATTATTGTATCTAAAGATCCATGACTGCAATTTATATGTACAGATGGGTGCAGTCCTAACCTGTACAGCAAGTTAACTTAATAACCAGTCATTTGGATTGGTCAAAGTTAACCTGTGACCGGATTTAGGACTGCTCTGACCAGTCGTCCTAGGACCATAATCTAGTTAACTTGAAACGAGGACTTGGTCCTAGGACTGTTTTTATGTCTGCCAAAAAGTTAACTTGGAAACAGGTCCGCTATTGATATAAGTTAACTTCGAACCAGTCCTGTCATAAGTTAACATAAGTTAACTTCGAAACCAGTCCTGCCCTAAAGTTAACATAAGTTAACTTCCAAACCAGTCCTGCCACAAAGTTAACATAAGTTAACTTTTGCTTTGACAAATCCGATCGAAACCAGACCTGTTCCCAAGTTAACTTTTGACTGGTCTGCTCAACACTAAGTTAACTTGTAACCAGGACCGCTCTACATCGATTTTTAAAAATATTTTTTAATATCTTTGTTTCGTAGTATAAACATCGAAAATAAAGTAAAATTAGTACTTCCGTTATTTTATAAACAGGATTAAATATAAATATTTGAAAATAAAGTACACATAAAACGTTGCTTGTAACACAAATTTATCTGTGATCTGCCAATCTATAAATTAAAAAACGATCTTGGTTACAATGATAACGGGCACTGAATATATATATTCCAATACCTATCAAATTCAACCATATTTGCACTTTATTATGTATACCTATGAAAGGACGTATATTAGATGTTAGTTATACGTCCTTGTTAGTTATACGTCTTTGTTAGTTATACGTCCTTGTTAGTTAAACGTCCTTGATCTATGTAGCCACAATCAGCAATATTTTAATTTCAGAATAGAATTTACCATGTATTATACAAAATGAAAGCATCATTTACACACATGACTACAAATTTTTGTTCGCATAAATTTAGGGTGCCAGCATGTCCTCCTTTTATTCAAAATATTGATACCTAACAAAATTTCAGTAGTTTTGATATCTCATGCTGACTTGTACAACAAAATTATTTGACCGCATCGACCAAAACAGACCATATGTGCACTTTAATTTGTAAATCTATATACCCACATATTAAATCAGCCACATTTTTTATGTCAGGATTCAATGTGTAATACATTGGACAGCAATATTGCAATACAATAACAACAAATTTTTGTTCGCATAAATTCAGGGTGCCAGCATGTCCTCCTTTTATTTAAAAAATTGATAAGTAACAAAATTTCAGTAGTTTTGATACCTCATGCTGACTTGTACAACAAAATTTTTTGACGGCATCAACCAAAACTGACCATATGTGCACTTTAATTTGTAAATCTATATACCCACATAGTAAATCAGCCATATTTTTTATGTCAGGATTCAATGTATAATACAATGGACAGCAATATTGCAATACAATAACAACAAATTTTTGTTCGCATAAATTTAGGGTGCCAGCATGTCCACCTTTTTTTTTAAATATTGATACGTAACCAAATTTCAGTAGTTTTGTTACTTCATGCTGACTTGTACAACAAAATTATTTGACCGCATCGACCAAAACTGACCATATGTGCACTTTAATTTGTAAATCTATATACCGGCATAGTAAATCAGCCATATTTTTTATGTCAGGATTCAATGTATAATACAATGGACAGCAATATTGCAATACAATAACAACAAATTTTTGTTCGCATAAATTCAGGGTGCCAGCATGTCCTCCTTTTATTTAAAATATTGATATGTAACAAAATTTCAGTAGTTTTGATACCTCATGCTGACTTGTACAACAAAATTATTTGACCGCATCGACCAAAACTGACCATATGTGCACTTTAATTTGTAAATCTATATACCTTCATAGTAAATCAGCCATATATTTTATTTCAGGATTCAATGTATAATACAATGGACAGCAATATTGCAATACAATAACAACAAATTTTTGTTCGCATAAATTCAGGGTGCCAGCATGTCCTCCTTTTATTCAAAATATTGATACGTAACAAAATTTCAGTAGTTTTGATACCTCATGCTGACTTGTACAACAAAATTATTTGACCGCATCGACCAAAACTGACCATATGTGCACTTTAATTTGTAAATCTATATACCGGCATAGTAAATCAGCCATATTTTTTATGTCAGGATTCAATGTATAATACAATGGACAGCAATATTGCAATACAATAACAACAAATTTTGTTCGCATAAATTCAGGGTGCCAGCATGTCCTCCTTTTATTTAAAATATTGATATGTAACAAAGTTTCAGTAGTTTTGATACCTCATGCTGACTTGTACAACAAAATTATTTGACCGCATCGACCAAAACTGACCATATGTGCACTTTAATTTGTAAATCTATATACCTTCATAGTAAATCAGCCATATATTTTATTTCAGGATTCAATGTATAATACAATGGACAGCAATATTGCATACAATAACAACAAATTTTTGTTCGCATAAATTCAGGGTGCCAGCATGTCCTCCTTTTATTCAAAATATTGATACGTAACAAAATTTCAGTAGTTTTGATACCTCATGCTGACTTGTACAACAAAATTATTTGACCACATCGACCAAAACTGACCATATCTGCACTTTAATTTGTGAATCTATATACCTGCATAATAAATCAGCCATTTTTTATATAGATATAGGAAGATGTGGTGTGAGTGCCAATGAGACAACTCTCCATCCAAATAACAATTTATAAAAGTAAACCATTATAGGTCAATGTACGGCCTTCAACACGGAGCCTTGGCTCACACCGAACAACAAGCTATAAAGGGCCCCAAAAGTACTAGTGTAAAACCATTCAAACGGTAAAACCAACGGTCTAGTATATATAAAAACGAGAAACGAGAAACACGTATAAATTACATAAACAAACGACAACTACTGTACATCAGATTCCTGACTTAGGACAGGTGCAAACATTTGCAGCGGGATTAAACGTTTTAATGGTACCAAACCTTCTCCCTTTTTCTGAAACAATAGTATAACATCACAACATAGAAAACACACGATAAAACATCAATTGGAAGGCTTAACTCAATCAAAACGTAAATTACCACACTATGAACGAATAAATTCGATCTGTGATACCTGAAAGTAAATACATAGTTAATAAAATATTAGGGACAAACATTCAAGGCCAAAAGCAAACAAACAAGTCCAAATAAAGCCATGGCAAAACACTACCGCGAAATATTAAACCCTTAGAAAATAATCACTTTTGAAAAACCGGTTTTCATAATATATACAGGTAAATGAAAAATAACTTTTTACCCACATATTAAATCAGTCACATTTTTATGTCAGGATTCAATGTGTAATACAATGGACAGCAATATTGCAATACAATAACAACAAATTTTGTTCGCAAAATTTAGGGTGCCAACATGTCCACCTTTTATTCAAAATATAGATCCGTAACAAAATTTCAGTAGTTTTGATACCTCATGCTGACTTGTACAACAAAATTATTTGACCGCATCGACCAAAACTGACCATATGTGCACTTTAATTTGTAAATCTATATACCCACATATTAAATCAGCCACATTTTTTATGTCATGATTCAATGTGTAATACAATGGGCAGCAATATTGCAATACAATGACAACAAATTTTTGTTCGCAAAAATTTAGTGTGCCAGCATGTCCACCTTTTATTCAAAATATAGATACGTGCCCTTCCCTAGATCTTCCATCAATTTCTTCATTTACAATAAACACTTGATGGTCAATTGATGGAAAGTTGATGGAACTTGATGGAATTCCATCCTAAACCAAAAAAATCCATCAAAGGATGATGGAAATTAGGAATTTTATTTCCATCCGCATTCTTTTGATGGAAAATTTGAAGGCATCTTTAACCCCTGATGGAAAATTGGATGGCATTTTTACCCTCTGATGGAAAATATGATGGCATTAATTCCATCTGATTGAAAATAGGATGGAAATGAAGCAAGTTTGATGGAAATTGGACTTAAACATTTTCTTTTATGGAAAGTGAGATGGAATTAGGACATACAATATTTTGTTGATGGAAAGTGTGATGGTATTTAAGCTCTGTCATTTTGCTTGATGGAAAAAAAAACTTAGAAAATTTCAGCAAAATTGTGTCTGAAATTTTAACATCCCTTACAGAAGTAACAAGTTTTCTATTATATTATATTTACAAGAAGTACTAGCAAGAAAGTTACATGTTGTTGCAGCTGTAACCTGTAACATAATCTCTCAATGTTACTGCAATAATATTTGGTCGGGAGAAAGTTGCAGTATTTTGCTGCAATGTTGCAAGAAAGAGTTTGTTTGCTAGAAAGATGCAACAAACAATTTCCTAAACTGTAAAATACACTTATGATATCTTGTAACAGGAAAGGATTTCAAGAATACTTTGGTTTTTATTTAAACCAGTGTAAACTTATTAAATGTGACATATTATTTTTTGTTAAAATTACTTTTTGTCATAATTTATATGACTGTTCTGTAACCAATACTTTTATTTTTACACTTTCCATCAAATGATGTATACACCCCTTGCAGAAATAAATCCTGACAACTTTTATAATAAGGATATCTCAAGATTATCCTGGGATATCCTGAAAATATCCTGTTAGGCTATAAGTCCTTTTTATAGGAAAAAACTTAATGGGAGAATTCCAGAAAATGTCAGGACTTTCAAATCAAGCAGCTTAAAACTGGGGGAATTCTCAGGATATCTCAAGACTTTCAAAAATCATATTATATAAACCAGGATATATCAGGACTTTTCGATCATCATTCATCCAACTTTCAGGACATTTACAAATTCTATCTGAATGAAAAAAAAAAATAATCAAAAGTCCTGGATGATTCCTGGTATTGGGACTTAAGAAAAAATATAATCTGTATTACAAATTCAACCAAATAAAAAAGAAAATCTTTGGGACTGAAATTAACTATTGTTTGTTAAATATATATATATATATTCACATTCACATGAAGATACATTATACAGTGTTCTAGCCAGGATTTAAAGAGGGCAGGGTGCACTAGTCAGAAAAAGGACAGTTTTATTCGTAAAATGTCATTGAAAAAAGGGCAATTAAACTAAAATGAAACTCAAGTACTAAGGTAAAATCAAGTTTCAGTTGAAGGGGAGTGATAAAATTCAATACCTTTGGGACAATTTTTTATGTTTAGCTTTAAAAATCTCGGGTCATTAATAGTGACTAATTACATGTTCACACTGCAGCTGAATTTAAATATTTAGTGGCTTATGAGTTTCATATCAGCATGGAAGTAATATTGAAAGGAATAGCAACGTCGTCACTTCAAAGGTTTCATCTGCGTTACAGCACATCTTTCGATAACTCGTTAATTGGTTTAATATATGGCATGGTAATTGACTCTCGGCATGTGATAGATCAAATCACTGACACTTTTCGGTCATTTTCTTGTTCCCGGAAATTTACGAATAGACCGGTTGTTGTCGTATATACGTACGAAGTAACCCGAATAGTTCACTCGTTACATTCCGCTGCTGTACGCTCCAGAATAGAGTCAGTCGTTCAATGTTGATTTTAGTCTATTTTTCCTATTTATGTCTTCTTCGATCTTAATAGTTTAGGCCGACAGTTATCACATATGGAATTTAAGAAAAAGGGTGGATCATTTTCAATTTTAATTTTTAAAACCAGTTAATTAAGAAGCCATTTCTGAAAGTTAAGATGATTGTACAAAAAATATGTTTCGACCCCCTTTTATTAAATACGAATAATCCAAGTCTTTCGTGTATACCAGGCAATTTAAATATTCACAATTTTAAACGTTTCTATTCTTTAATTTGTACATAAACTAATTCATATAAAATAAATTTGCGGTTAGACAGATGGCGTCAAGCTCATTTTGTTTGGTTGATTTTCTTTTTGCTGTAACGTGCTACATTAATATTAGTATTCAATTGTAAACTCTTTTTTAAAATAGATATAAATTTAACATGTTTTGTCTGTTTACGAACTTATCATCCCGATTTTAATTGTCCAGTTTCAATAATGTAATCAATTACTTGAAAGTAAATATTTTTATAAATCTCGATAAACTTGGCACATTTCAACAGTAAAATATTCTATGTCTACATTTGTCTACATTATTTTGTTCAACATCATGTGAAACCTGATCGCTTGATCGTTATTACCTGTTTTACTCGTGATCCGCTTTTAACCGGAAAACACTTTTAGATCAGTTTAAAACAAACAGTAAAAAGTAAAAATATGCAAAAATAAATATAATTGTCCATGTTAAACTGTTGTAGTTTAAACAATTCTAGTCCGTTTTCAAGTTTTTACATCATTCAATTTCTTTCTGAAGGTAGAAGTTTTATATGATACAGCGCCACCTTGTTATTAATAAACTAGGGATTTCCCACAGGTGATTTATAATTACCGGACTCGATAAAATCACGTGACTGATAAGAAATTCCAGATGCCATTTTACAACCGCGGTATCACAGATAGTAACCAAAGGGGTCTTGCCGCTGAGACTATAATTGGATAAAATCATATGACTTTAGTACAGAGCTCTGCAGACCATAAATACATGCTAATTAGTCGTTGTTATTCCTTTTAAATATTACTTCCATGATATAAGTTAACCTGTTAGGTATATATCTTTAGTAACTTGTGTAAATTTTCAATTGACTACTACTGGGAGTATTTAACGACCTTGACTGGCTGTTCAGCCCTCGCACGGTCGGTATTTGACCAATTTGAATTATTATTTTAATGCACTTAATAGATGAATGAATGGAGGTGAAGATAAAAAAAAACATTTTCAAAATATTTATATTCTAAGTGTTTTCAGGATAAAAATAATACAAAGAAATATTCTAATATGCATTTGCATTCAATTTGTTTTATATTTATTTAATTTCGAAAAAAACCCATAAATTAACGGAATATATTGTGAAAAGGTGATAAAAAAGGGGAAGTAACTCATTTTTTTTTTTTGGCAAACATTTTTGAAATAGACAAATTGTTTTAGACATAAAGCAAAGATTATTGGTGTTTAATTAACAATGTGTTTGACACCAAAGCCGTCAGGTAGAGCCATGCACTTAATGGGTCACTTAATTTTACAGTTTACACAGCTAGCTGAACTTCCTGTTCATGGAAGAATTACGAATTTCAGTTTCATCGTATTTCAACGGTAGGTCTTTTCACCACCGAACACCACCGGACACCCCAAAAATTTATTATTCTGATCTTTTATCGTTATAAATGTGACCTAAATATAATAATTTAGTTATTAATTCAACAAATAATAAGATTAAGAGACCAAATATCTACATCGAACATAAAAGGAGAGTCTATAACACCACAACTCCGCAAACCACCACTGGGCACCTCAAATACATTTTATATATTTTTTTCATTTTTTTTTTCTTCTTCTATAACATATTTGTACCAATAATAAGAAAAGAGACAAATATCAAAATCTAACCAATAAACAGAGATCGAGGATAATTGAACTGATTACTAATTATGAATATATTTGAATTTTATTTGAAATATATATACACACACAATTTAATCCGGAAAAATAGTGATGATTCCGGAGACGTTTATCTTTATATTGATTATCGACTTTGACATAAAAATGATGGACATAAAATCGAAAAATTGATAAAATTATACGTAATTTAATTTATTTTATCGTTTTAATGTATAATATCACTATTTTTCTTATTGGTTGGTGGTTTTTGGGGTGTTCGGCGGTGTTCGGTGGTGTGCGGTGGTGTTCGGTGGTGAAAAGATCCACCCGTATTTCAAAGTAAGAAAAATGCCGAGATTTTCGCGATATAAACGGCAGGGAACTCGAGATAGGCCAACGGCTGTTTTGCCAGACAAGCTGGGGCGTTTCTGATTTTCTCCCAAGTTCACATAAGTGCGTTTCTATTAATTATCAGAGCAATGATCGACATCGTGAAACATTGGTTTCTCAGCTTGTGTAAAATGTAAACAAATCATGACCACGTGTTTTTTGTAATTGTACTGAACAGTTCGACCCTAGAAAATACCGTTCTAGATGATACGGCCAATAGTTCATCCGCATGCACCCTGTGCCGATTAAATTAACGTTGTTTGTTTCTTATATTTAAAACTGGCCAATTATTAATTATTTTTATGCGACACCCTTGATCTATTTTCATAATACCGGTACGGGTACGGATCAACTTCTGGTCGATATAATATGGGGCGAGATTGTCACTTCGACGTTAGCGCACTTAAGAAATACGTCATCAAAATGTGATTACGCTGATATGGAGATCAAACTTGAAAATCCGATGCATGGAGAATCCGATGCAGATGTTTTCAGATAAGTGCATTAAAAATTTAATTCAACATGTGTATATTATGATTATAAATTATAATTTATTGAGGAACTATGATTTTTTTTATTGTTTTTATTTGAGCAAATCAACATCAGAAAGTCTGAAATCATAAACTGAAAATTATATTTATTTTTAACATGAGTTTTTGACAATGAATAATCTTGTTGTCACATAATAGGCATAACTGGTAGACATGTAAAAAAATCTTGAGTTGTGTGAATGGGTATTTGGTGAAAATAATAAGTCGCCGGTTTTTAATCTTCAGGGGATAAAAAAAGGGGGAGGGTAATTAATTTGATTCCAAATGGCTTCCAATGTACTGTACATGCAATAATATTTCTATTGAATTTATTGCTTCAAAACGTCTTGAACAATTGATTCTTTGTGGATTTTTTTTTTTTACTTTTAGGAGATTTAATGATTTTAAAATGGAGCTGCCAATTTTGATAGTAAACAGATTGCATGCAGATTCCAGTTACCTTTACTCAGCAATACTAGTTGGAAGTAGAGAGACAGCAAATTTAATTACAGAAAGGAGAAGAACTTAACATGTATCCTTTATATCTGATTTTTATTAGGCCTAAATTAATATATTGTTTGTTTCCCCAATCCCAACCCTGCTAAGCCAGGTGTGGGTAGGTAGGTAGGGAAATAATTTTATTTTTTCCAAAAAGCTGGAACAATATCGGTCGATCTGGCATGCCTGAAAATTGAAACTGAATAAAATAATATTTGACTTAGTTTTGACAATACAATTTTATGAGTCGGACCCGTTTTTGCAGGGATTGGGGAAACAGACAATATTTCATTTTAGGCCTTATAATATTTGAAACTGAACAGCGAGCATCATTAAGCCATGGTGAACAATGTGTATCTAAATACAATTATTGAATTAAGACAATGAAATGCTTAAGGGTGAACATGAGGAGGAGGGGGTGGGGTGGGAACCATTTTGATTGGTAATTTAACAATCTAAGCAGCCATTAAAAATGGCCAACAAGTTTGCTAGTAGTAAGTACTAGTATCTTAATTTTGATGGGAGTTTAATATCTGACATTAAAATAAATACAAGTCAATTTTTTTAATGGGAACTTGACAGCCATTTAAATAAGCTATTAAACACAGTGATTGGAAAGAACGTCCGTCATGCGCCAATTGCTCTTTTCGACCAGAAATGGCGCATAGAGTGACAAATGTAAGCGCCCACCTGCCGCACGATATTTTCCACTCCGTTTTGAAACATTTGATATCGTAAAATGGATTTCCGATTGTGTTTCCTGTCGCCATGTGTATGTACAAAACTATGTAGTGTTACCGCCAATGATAGGAGCACCGCCTATATATATATTTGGGACGTCTCGGGTGTTTTCCTATGGTAATACACCTTATCGCTATTTGGCCGCCCTTACTGGACATCACAAAAGTTCCCGTAAAATTTTGACGTCATAAAAGACATAATAGAAAATATCTGATGCCACAATGGAAAAGTGATTGTTGTATGACGTCAAAAGTTCAAGCCGGACAGATTCTCGGGTCAAGCGGGAATAGCGATAAGGTGTATAACAGCAACATGCGGTATAACTAATTACCCAAAAAAACGTAATTAACCATCATTCATGATATAATTTTTATAAACAACTTTAAATATGTGAAATTTGGCAAGTACTGACGAGAATTTTGCCCTTATTATAATCTTTAAAGAAAGCTTGCTATTTTTTCAATTGAAATACACAAAAGCCTTTGTATGAATGTAGCATTTGTCTCCATAAAAGGCGCTTAACTGTCCTTGTCAATTTTTTGGTCTTTGGCTCGTTTGAGCATTTTGTAAACATGCCTTCTTCTGATGACATATGTCTCTTGGATTTAGGAAGATTAGTGTGAACACATATTTTGGATTTTATCTTTTGGTAAGTACAATGTATTAGAATTTCCACCATTTTGAATATATGGGCATGCTCTTTTAGTTCAAAGTAGTGACATTTAAAGTGTTTTATTCACTTTCAAGAGTCAAGAAAAAAAGAAGGTCATAGATTTATAAAAAGTATTAATAAAGAAGATGTGGTATGCTTGCCAATGAGACAACTCTCCACAAGAGACCAAATGACACAAAAAATATGCATGTACATATCATAAAATTGTGTAGGACATGAGTCATATTTTGTATCATTTTAAAACATTATTTGTTTTATAAAATAGTACTTCTGAAAAAGTAATTTTGCTATAAAATTAGAGATCTGTGGTGTGACTGACAATATGACATTTATATATCCACAAATGGTAAAACAATATATCTTTATATATACATGTATAGTATATACACTACCCACCAAAAGTATGATATAAAACATGGGCAAGACCCATTATGTTATAGTACAATGATTATGAAAAACAAATATTAAACAAAAAAGAAAGGACAACCTCTTTATTTCTAGGGACAGTCACTTATTATAATGATGATAATTTAGTACTGACATGAGGTTTAATGTATTGTACAGTTATATATCAGCTGCTGAACCAGGATGGTGGTGGTGGCAATTAAGTCAACATTAGGAGTAAGACTTATAAAACTTCTATGCAATAAGTTATGTAGCTCTAAAGCTCAGAAAGGGGGAGCCCCCTTTCCTAAATCCACCTCTGAATATTAAATTTCTAGAAGGATTTGACACTCTTAGAAATTGACCCTGCAAGTGACACATTAATACAAATCTTTTCAAGTGTTATTTTCATTTGATAATTTCAGAATTGACAACAAATGTAACTAACTAACTTTATATCTGTACAATGTTAACTTATTCTTTTATAATATGCTAGATTCTTTTACTTTTATTTTGCAGAATTTGCCATCAACAAATTCAACTTTAAGGACAGCGAGTTCAATGGGACACTGAACGAAAAGATACACACATGTAACAGGACTACCTATAGACGACAGAGAACAAATATTGTTTTATTAAGGTAGTTCAGGGGTATACCGCCATCTTGAATTGTACAATGACAGCAAATAATCGGTCTAATTCTTTGCCCAAATCTGCAAATTTGGAGACAGAGTTATTCGTTGCATTATCGAAAATGTTTGACAAATACCAAATATTTGTGCTTTTAGAATTAATTTTTCAAATAAGCCATTTAAGGGGAGATAACTCTTTTAGTACAAAATTTATACTGGACATACAGGGAAATTTTCATTTTTTACTTGTAGCAAGAAAACAAGTTCGGTGACACCATTTTTCCTTTTTATTTTCTAAAAATATATTATAAAACCTATCTTCTCATATTTTATTTTAAAATTCTGTCTCATAGATTTCTTTTTGTACACAAAAATGTGTTTTTTCATGAACAATCTAAGCAAATTTTGGCAATTTTGAACGACTCGTACCTTGAAAAATAGCGTGGTGACCCATACTTTTTATCATTTTTTTTTAAAAAGCATAGTAAAATCTTCATTTTGGCAAAGTATAAGAACTACCTTAAATCACAGAAAATGCCATAAATGGAAAGATTTTCTAAAGACATTCTCCTTACTCATCCATCAATTTCCATCTGATGGTCAATTCTCCATCAAGTTTCCATGCATTTTACATGTAATTACATGGAAAATGTTCCATCAGTTTTCCATCTGATAGCAAAATTACCATCAGTTTTCCATCAGATGGCAAAAATACCATCAATTATCCATCAGATGGAAATTATGCCATCAATTTTCCATCATCATGAACACAAATTCCATCAAACCTTTTCCATCAACCATTTTCCAGCATTGATGGAAAGTTGTTCCAATACTCCATCAACATGATGGAATGTGATGCAATTTTTTCCATCACAAAATTCCATCATGTTTGATGGAACATCTAGGGAAGGGTAACACAATTTCAGTAGTTTTGATACCTCATGCTGACTTGTACAACAAAATTATTTGACCGCTTCGACCAAAACTGACCATATGTGCACTTTGATTTGTAAATCTATATATCCGCATAGTAAATCAGCCACATTTTTTATGTCGGGGTTCAATGTGTAATACAAATGACAGCAATATTGAAATACAATAACAACAAATTTTTTTTCGCATAAATTAAGGTTGCCATTACGTCCTCCTTTTATTCAAAATATTGATACGTAAGAAAATTTCGGTAGTTTTGCTACCTCATGCTGACTTGTACAACAAAGTTATTGACCGCATCGACCAAAACTGACCATATGTGCACTTTAATTTGTAAATCTATATACCCACATAGTAAATCAGCCATATTTTGTAAGTCAGGATTCAATGTATAATACAATGGACAGCAATATTGCAATACAATAACAACAAATTTTTGTTCGCATAAATTCAGGGTGCCAGCATGTCCTCCTTTTATTCAAAATATTGATACGTAACAAAATTTCATTAGTTTTGATACCTCATGCTGACTTGTACAACCAAATTATTTGACCGCATCGACCAAAACTGACCATATGTGCACTTTAATTTGTAAATCTATATACCTGCATAGTAAATCAGCCATTTTTTTATGTCAGGATTCAATGTATAATACAATGGACAGCAATATTGCAATACAATAACAACAAATTTTTGTTCGCATAAATTTAGGGTGCCAGCATGTCCTCCTTTTATTCAAAATATTGATACGTAACGAAATTTCAGTAGTTTTGATACCTCATGCTGACTTGTACAACAAAATTATTTGACCGTTTCAACCAAAACTGACCATATGTGCACTTTAATTTGTAAATCTATGTACCCGCATAGTATTGTACCTAGCGCCTTTATGTCTTCTCCTGGCGCTCCTGTGCACATTTTAGTAGGACCGCAAATGTAAGCAATAATATTGGAAAACAATTAATGCAAAATTTTTTCCGCATAAATTGAGAGTGTCAGCATTTCATCTCTGTATTCATAATATTGAACAGTCACTAGAGATAGTAGTTCAGGATGGTGTGTAAAACAAAACTATTAGGCCGCATCATCCAAGTACCAACACTGACATGTATGAATTCATTTGTACTTTTTAATAAAAAAGTATGAGGTTCTCTTCTGGGAATAGTATACTGTTAATCTATTATATCGGTTGATTGATTTTGTTTGTAGTTAAACGTCAAGTGGCAACTATTTTATTCAAGTGCACACACATTGAGTATAATTTTGGGACGTCCCATATATCAATTAATCGGCAAAGACATTTTGAATCTCTCGACAAATCTGACGAATTTGACGAGATTGTTGATAGTTTTACCACACCGTACTATGTATTCAGACACTGTACAATTATCGTTAGAATATTCTGCGGAAAATAGAATAGTAAATCCAATGCAAACAAGTTGAAAAACAATGAAATATCCATGCATGTATAAATGCATCAAGTAAAATTTAGAAAGAGACAGGTAAAAAACGGGATACGAAGCAACGTCGACAATGATGTTGATATCCCATGATATAATAATATTGTTCCGATGCATTGGATAACCTTTCTATCCGCCTTCTAATAAAAAAAAAAAAACAAACTCTCATTTCCTCTATTTTATTGTATAGCCATTGTTTTATGTATATAAGAATATATCAAATAAAAAAAAAAGAATTTTGTATAATATCTAGTAGAGTCTAGCGAGTAAAGAAATTTGCTATCTGGGGAAAAACAATGCGAATGTTGTTTACATATTTTAATTAAAGCTCAAGTCTGATATGAAAACTCTTAAACACGATACTATGTCATAAGCAGACAGGTCTGGTAATAGCAGACTTGTCCACAGGTCTGGTCAGGAGCAGACCTGTCCACAGGTCTGGTCTGGGGCAGACCTGTCCCCAGGACTGGTCAAAATCAGACTTGTCCACAGGTCTAGTCTGGGGCAGACCTGTCCTCAGGACTGGTTAAAAGCAGACTTGTCCACAGGTCTGGTCTAGAGCAGACCTGTCGATAGGTCTGCAGCAGTCCTAAAAAAGCAGACCGTAGGTCTAGTCCACCAACAACGAAGTTAACTTGCTTGTCTGCTTAAAAATTCTCAAGTTAACTTAGAAAGCAGTCAACAAGTCTGCTCCAAGTTAACTTTTGTCAAGGTTAGGACCGCACCCATCTGTAAATTATACAAAGACACATTTTTGGTCGGTCGATTCGTGATATGACCTTAAAATGTATGGTAAGATTTCAGTTATCTTTCTCACAGCACTCATCAAGTTAGACATTTGTATATAATGAAGACACTGTATATTAAAGAAGACTAAAGTTACTTATTTAGTGTTTTCTTTGTGTTAATGGGTTGCTGTTTTAATTGCGTATACCCAAATTCTTCTTTTTGACAGCTGATTAAATATTTAATCATCAATCATAACAGTTATGCAGTTATATCAAAACTTTTAAGATGTCTACGATGTTTTATATTTGTTATCATTGGCTAATTAATTAAATTCAATATTAGATTAAACAGTGCTTTTTCTACTAAAAACGGAATCGTAGATATTAATTTCTTGTTAAAGGTTAAAAACCATTTTACTTTTTGAAGGACCACACTGATTAAAAAAATCCCCGGTAACATAAATGATGTACTTTATTATTGGCTTCATAATTGTTGAGGTGTCAGTAAACAGTCTGTTTTACAGTGTGTACTGAATTTGCATTCCACTGTTAGACGTTATTTTGATGTCATATGAAGTAGAACTCATAAACTATAATCTCAACGACAAAAAGAAAAAGCATCCCTCAAAGTTTCATTTTCATATTTATTGTTGATGACCTGTCACTCAATACCCATTACAGTGAGTGCTTCCATCTCGTTTATCCCAGTAATCTTAAAGCTAAGGATAGAACGGAAACTGTACGGCCTGCTTCTTAATAGCTATTGAGTTGGTAAATTTCGAACTCCCTCTGGTCTATGATGAATTTGATTATTTTACCAGTACCCCTTGGTCGTACCTCATCACGGAATTGATTAATTATACATCCTAAGCTATTAATTTTCGTGTTTAAGCGTTTCTGATTTCGGTAAATTCAGAAAAGCCATTCGGACATACATAATTCATGAATTGTTATGTTAATGACTTACACATATGTTGCTTCAACCCTAAGACTTAATTAAATTATATTGAATCTTACGTAATAGTTGCGACTCGACGGAAACAGAATTGTCTTATTAACAAATCGTAAATTTTGCATAGAAATTAAGTTTATTAATCATGTTAATGAGCGGGACATGGAATGAAGAAAAATAACTTTCCACAAGTTACTTCAAAGATAATTGACAACAAAGCCCTTCTATTTTAATGAAGATTTCAAAAAGTAATGCAGCTTTATAATTCATGTACATTTTAATACCAATTCAGAACATCCCGTACGCTGTTCCTCAAATGTGAATAACCGGCTGCGACTTATTACCAAATTGTTTTGCCATTGGTAACACTGACTTTGATATAGCAGGAACTTTTTCATTCAGGTATAACCCTGTACAAGTATGGTGAGTATTTCCCAGTCATTGGTTGGCTGTGAAGTATTTTGTAAACTTCCTTGTCTCTTTGTTGCTTCACGTTTTGGTCATGGTGTTTGTCTTTATCTTATAGTTTTTTTATAGTCCAATTTCAATCTTGGTATAAGTATCTTGCCATCAATTGAGACTTTCTAAATGTTCTTGTTTTTAATTATAACATCGTTCTTACCTTTATTGTAGTATATGCAATTCTGTAAGTATTCCAGATATTCACTTGAAGATTTGTCAGGATATCTAAGGTTTAGTATCCACTGTTCTTGAGTTGTCCTTCTATCTAAACATTCTTTATAAATTCGTTCAAACTGTTTGATTGTCAGCCCGAAAACGTCGTTTGTTATAATAATCCCTCCGTCTAAAGACTGGGAAATCGATGGTGTGTATCTTCGCCTGCCATGATAAGGAAAACGTTTAACACCGTATTTTTGCAGGTACATAATTTTTCTCATTCCATACATATTTTCATCGTCGTCATTTACTTGGTTTCTGGGATTTGTGTCCATGATTAATCTAAAGATAGATGTCATTAAATAACTTTAATTATGACCAAAAGTTATTAACCAGTTTTGTCAAAGTTTAACATCACTGTTCGATGCTTAATGTCGCAGTTGTTAGTCTCTAAACCGGAAACTTGCAAAATTGCTTATCACAGATTGGCATAGTTGACAACTTTCCTCCATGACGGGTAACATTTTAAACAATGCATTAGATACTACTAGCGACATATTTTGATGTTTTTAGATATTTCCAATCTGATAAAAATCCGCCGTTATGACATGATGTCATTACATCAGATTTTAAAAAGATTGAGATGTTTCGATACAGGAATTGTCGTTTGATTACCAATTCTTTTGTCATTCCTAATTGTGATGTTTTTCCCGAATTGGGATTCGCATTGGGTGAGTTGCATTTCTTGGATAAGGTGCTTGCTGTGTTGATGCATTTAATCTCTCACGTGAGTTTAAGTTCTTCAATTTAAGGTGTTTACATTGACATGTATTGTATTATTCAATTAACGACATTTGAACGTCCACTAACTATTACTGCCGTTAACTTAAGCAGTACTAGTTAGAAAACATTGCATTTATCCCGGGACGTCATTTGCTTATGACTTATGTTGCAAACTGAAATTATACCTTTACATATTTTATTCACCCGAACAGCTTTTGCTATTAACCTTAATCAGGTAGGTGTAAAGCCAAAAAAAACAAAAAAAAAAAAACAAAAAAAAAAAAACAAAAACAAAAAAAAACAAAATAAAAAAAACAAAAACAAAAGCTATGTATTAGTATTAATAAACGTGACTAGCTAAATTACTAAAAGGCATAAAACAATACCTCCCCTATGCATCTATCTTAAAAATGAAAGGTATTTGCTATTAATTTAAACGAATCTAACAGGGTTCCTTTTTATCTGAAATTACCATAGTTTTGTCTCGCATGGATTCACCAGATATTATGTAATGAAAATTAAAGGGTCAATAAATTTGATTCTAATCATAAATTTTTACAAATTTTTATTCTTTTGAAATGAAATAGTGGTCTGAGGTAAGCTTGCTATTACTTTGTCCGCAGACTTTCACTTCATATAGTGATAACGTCATATGCCTGGACCACGTTCTTTTTGTTACGTATTTAAAGAACGAACAAACAAAAATCGGCATTACCGTGTCTCAATTGGACCAAAGAAAAAAGTTTTTAGAATGAAATAAAAGTTTTAAGTAGTAGGGGAACTACCGGTTCTTGCGACTTTTTGTTAATGTTAAACCTATGGGAGAGGATACCCATGATGATACTCTCTGACGTCATAATCATTAACTATTTACAATAATGTTGTATATGGTGTTTTAAAATTCTCATTTGATATAGGAAAATCCCCTGTCTATTAAAAATATGGTGGAAAACCTACCCTAGTGTGTATCATAAACATAAACAGATAAAAACGATTGAGCAGTACACTTATATTATTATCCATTTGTTAAATCAACATTGAAAGCATATTTTAACTTATCATTATTGTACGTAGTGACCTTTGACATGTTTAAACTTGTCAATAACCCGGTTTAAATCAGCTTATCTAGAGCAGTCACCATGTTGAAATTAAATGCTCCGTTAGGCGCAGCTGGAAACGACCGCAGAGGTCCCACTCTGAACAGCTGGGCAAGTATGGACATTTCATTCAAGCTGGATACTTGTACTTAAATATTTGACAGATCATAGATTTCTGTCACAGAACGAATGTGGTCAAAGAACTGACAAAAAAAAAAAGGAATTGGATTTTACCAATTATGGTCCGATATCCAAAATCTAAATACACGGTTAGATTCATCATATCCGTGTTTTTAGGTCTTCTGAAGGCCATGACTGGTGGTGAGGAAAATACTTTTTTAAGATTTGAATCATTTTCTATAATTTTCCAATGCTTCTGAACAATGGAAGACACATTTTTAAAATCAGGATGGTAAGTGAGTACAAGGGGTGTTCTGTTAGCTGCTTTATTCTTATCTTTGTACTCTAGAAGTTCTTGGCGACTAGTTTTGTTTGCTCTTTCGAAAGCGCTATCAATGATGTTGTTATTGTATCCTCGAACAACTAGATGTTTACATCCGTGACAAATTAGTGACATCTGTATTAGCAAAGCAGCCTACTCCATCTCCCGGTTGCTACAAACAATGTGGTCGAAGGAACTGCTTGTGTTGTAAAGCTGCCAATACAAGCAGTTCTTTCATCAGCTCCGTTACTAAACAAAATTATACCATCTACTCAAATTCAAACTGTAAAACGGAGAACTCAATTTATATATTAACATGTGACACTTGTGGCATTCAGTATGTGGGAGAAACAATGGACAAATTTAATATTCGGCTCAATAACCATCGTTCATGGTACAACACCAACAAAAACTGTCCTCTCACAAGACATCTTCGTTCAACGAAACATCCTTTTGATAATGTTACTTTCCAAATCATAGAAGTCAACACCGAGTGGGACACCACGGCGAGAAGGAGAAGAGAAAATTTTTGGATCCACCAACTCCACACTTTAGAACCTGATGGTCTTAACGAAAAGATGAGAAAAGATACAGGAAAGATAAAGAATAATTTAGTACACAGCATCGTCCTTTTATCCTGTAATATTGGCCAATGGACGTTGCTAACTTCAACTACCAATTTTGTAAAAATCTTTAACTTCATCCAAATTATGTATTATTTTCAAGGCAGCTAAATTCAAGTGCAACATATACATTGAGCTGCAAAGTTTCTTATCATCTACATCCGATTTCACCTGGATAGATGCACGCTTGATAAAGCTAGTTAGTCTAGCGAAATATTGCGTTTATTTTCATCATTTTGTAAATATTTTAAACATTCTTATATTTACATACTAAATAGTGTGTTAAAATTACATTGTTAGGTATTTTGTGCCACGCTATCTCAGTAGCATGAGTTCGAATCCCGGCCAGGGAAGAACAAAAATTTTGCTTCCGCAAATTTACAGATCTAACATTGTTGGGTTGTTGGGCTGTTGTTATTATATGGACGAATTATATATAGAGAATGTATTTTCAGACTTGTATCACCACATCACTGCTGGTGATCCGATGGACAAAATATGTTGTAGAGTCGTCACTGGTTCAGACGAACTTATATATATATATATATATATATATATATATATACGTTATGAAAATTAATTTATACAGAATAACAAACAAAACTACCACAAAGTTCTTCAAACAATTTACAACAACAAAAAATATTTCCAAAATTTCATTTATCATTAATACAGTGCTTTAAAAATCTATAAAAGTTATCTTTTTTCAAAATATCTCGTAATGAACAGTACATTTCCAACTATATTTATACGCAATATCTAAAAATAAATATGTTGCAATATCTATTGTTAACAACGACTCAACTTAAAATTTCTATTAATTGTGGAATACAGCTGTCTTTAGTTTTCTATGTTGTGTCTTGTGTACTATTATTTGTCTGTTTGTCTTTTTCTTTTTTTAGCCATGGCATTGTCAGTTTATTTTCGATCTATGAGTTTGACTGTCCCTCTGGTATCTTTCGCCCTTCTAAATTTAGATTGTGATTACATACTTGATATAGCATAGTTTCAGGCACGAATGTATGAATGTGATCTAAGTACTTAGATAATTTAAAACTGGTCATGTACCACTAACAATGTACTATTACGTCCCAGTTGATCGTGTACCTCTTGAGTGTGTGCATACAGCTTTCGGGTTTTTGACACTTGGGGTTCCTTATGGGGATGGTTCCAGAGATGCGTTTCGGGCACATTGGATTTTTAAAGTGTTGTTTTCATTTTGTGTACCCTTGTATCTATAATCTACTTATTTTGTATTCCATCGGGAAAGAGTATATGTAAATTCGTTTTTTTCAGAAGGTTACACAACTAACAAAACAGTTAATCCACCCCGTGGCCTTCTAATCTACATATAAGAATACACAAGTTTTAAAAGAAAAGATAATAGTACATAAGCAAAAACATATTACACTGCATACAAGAGCACATATATAGTACAGGTAAACAATTACAATTTACTTAAATAAAAAGTATATTTGTAGTAAAATTGTTACATTAAAAACTGCGAAAAGTTCTCTTCTGGTATTTTCAAGAGATACACTTGTCATTTTGTTTTAAAAACATTTATACTTTTACTTTCTTTCAAAGTCAAAGGCAAGGAATTCCACAACAAGGTTCCAGAATACATAAATGTTCTTTTACCATAATTAGTTTTATATCGTTGAACAAATATGTTATTTTGGGAAGATGATGTTAATGCGTATTTATTAACAACTGAACAACTTGAAAATAGTTCAGATACCTATTCAGGTGCTAGATTATTCAAACACTTATAAACCATCACTATCATAAAATATTTAATTCTATTATAAATGGTAAGACATCCTAACTGTTTTAACATAACTGATGAAGAGTCCCTTACGGAGCCTCTTACATGCCATGTAAATATAAATATTACGTTTGAGGGAGATTAAATCTGGCGTGCAATAGTTTCAAAATCGTGCTCAAGACTTTGAAACTCGTTCACACGACATTTAATCTCGGACGCACGACTTTTAAACGCGTGTGCACGACATTTAAAAACTGGTACGGACAACTTTCAAAAAGTGGTGCGCACGACTTTCAAACTGTTCCAATATCAATTTCTAAATACATGGTTGGAATCAACATATCATAGAACCCCAAGAGTTAAATTTGGAAGAAATCCAATAAACTTTAATTTGGATCCTTTGGACCTCAATGTTGACCAATGTGATAATAGGACCCAAAATTCAAAATACACACTTACATTCAGCATATCAAAAGATACCATATAATATCTTTTTTTTTAAATCAAATAAAATGTGATCCAACTTAAAAACTGTGCCCCAAAATCAAAAATGTAATTATATGCTCTAATTTAGCATATCAAAGATCCCCAAGATTCCATCTTTTGATAAAATCAACTTAATTTTAAGTATGGATACTTTGGACCTTAATGTGGACCCCTCTGAAAAAAGGGCTCGAAATCAAAAATCTAAAACACTGTTAGATTAGGCACATAAAAAACCGCCAATTATTCATTTTTAGATGAAATCAAACAAAGTTTGATTTTGGACCAAATTTGGACCAACTTTGAAATACAAATATAAAATCAAAAACATAAAACACTGTTGCATTGGGTATATAAAAAACCTCTATTTGGACCAACTTGCATACTGTGCCCAAAATCAAAATTAAATTACTCGCTAAGATTTAGCAAATAGAATCCCAAAAATTATTTTTTTTTAAATCAAACAAAGCTTAATTTTGAACCCTTTGGACCTTAATGTGGACCAATTTGAAGACAGGCCCAACAAAAAAAATCTTAATACACAATAAGATTCAGCATATGAAAGAACAACAATAATTTATTTTTTGAAGAAATCAAACACAGTTCAATTTTGGACCCTTTGGACCTTAATAGGGATCAATTCAATAACAAACGTTATTTTATAATAAAACACCTTGTGTCATAAGTAAATAACAATCCATAGACTTATAATAAAGTTATTGTCATGAAACCAGACAATTCCTAGTTTTTGGCCCCTTTTTAACCCCTAATAATTAAACATTTTTGACCATGACCCCAAAATCAACCACAACTTTCCTTTTGAGGTATTGAAACTTGTGATAAAATTTCATAGAGATCCATGCACTTATACTCAAATTGTTGTCCTGAAACATGAAAAATGCTTGATTTTGGCCTCTTTTTAGTCCTTACCGACGAAGTCGAAGGGGACTTTAGGTTTGCACTCCGTCTGTCTGTCTGCCTGTCTGTCTGTCTGTCTGTCTGTCTGTCTGTCTGTCTGTCCGTCTGGCAAACCAGTTTTCCACATTTTTTTTTCGTCTTGCTTGAAGATATTGATTTTATATTTGGTGTATTGTTTTATCATGACAAGTTAGAGATCAAGTTTGAATTTTATTCCGGTCTGACGATTTTGTGCAGAGTTATGGTCTTTGAACTTAGAAAATTCACTCAAATAATCAGTTTTCCGTACTTTTTTTTTGTCATGCTTGAAGATATTGATTTGATGATTGGTATATAGTTTTATCATGACAAGTTACAGATCTAGTTCGAATTTGTTCCGGTCTAATGATTTTGTGCAGAGTTATGGTCCTTGGACTTAGAAAATTCACTCAAATAATCAGTTTTCCTCACCTTTTTTGTCATACTTGAAGATATTGACTAGATGTTTGTTATATAGCTTACACCATGACAAGTTATGAATCAAGTTAGCTTTTTGTTACAGTAAAATGAATTTTTAACCGGTAGGGGACTATGTATTGCCAGGCAATACTCACAGAATGCTTGGTTTCCTTTAATTACTAAACAGCTACGACAATAACCCCAAAAATTATTCCCAACCTAATCTATTGTGGTATGGAACCTTGTGCTAAAATTACATAGAGATTTCTACACTTATACTCAAGTTATTTTTCTGTGAACCAGAAACATAATTGTTTTTGTTGGCCCCTTGTTGTCCCCTATTTCCTGAACAGCAACGACAGTAACCTCCAAAATAAATCCCAATCTTTCTATCGTGGTATCAATCCTTCTGATAAAATTTAATAGAGATCCATACACTTATACTTTAGTAATTGTCTGTGGACCAGACAGGTAATTGTTGTTAGGAACTCTTTGGCCCCTAATTCCTTAACAGCTAGTACAATAACCCCCACAATTATTTCTAATCTTTCTATGTGGTATCGAACCTTTGGCTAAATCTTAATAGAGATCCATACACTTATACTCAAGTTATTGTCAATGAACCAGACAAATAGTCTTAGATGCATGATTTTTTTATTAGTTGTTAGTGGCTTTGAACTAGCTGTCAGATAACTGCGAGTACTCTCAGATCTGTTCCTAATGTCTTTTTGTTGTTGGGATGTACAAGTACCCTGCCACGTCCACTTGTATTTTTGTCCATCTGATGAGTTAAGCCTTTTTCAACTGATTTTTATAGTTCGTTCTTATGTTGTACTGTTATATCACTGTCCCAGGTTAGGGAGGGTTGGGATTCCGCTAACATGTTTAACCCCGCCACATTATGTATGTATGTGCCTGTCACAAGTCAGGAGCCTGTAATTCAGTGGTTGTCGTTTGTTTATGTGTTACATATTTGTTCATTTTTGTACATAAATAAGGCCGTTAGTTTTCTCGTTTGAATTGTTTTACATTGTCATTTCGGGGCCTTTTATAGCTGACTATGCGGTATGGGCTTTGCTCATTGTTAAAAGGCCGTACGGTGACCTATAGTTGTTAATTTCTGTGTCATTTTGGTCTCTTGTGGACAGTTGTCTCATTGGCAATCATACCACATCTTCTTTTTTATAAATAGTTGTTTTATTACTATTTTTTGGTCCCTATTTCCTAAACAGCTATGAAAATAACCCCCGAAATCATTTTCAACCTTTTTATTGTGGTATGGAACTTGTGCTAAAATGTAATAGAGATATATACACTTTACTCAAGTTATTGTCTTAAAACCAGACAACTAATTGTTTTGTTGGACCCCGTTTTGGCCTCTCTCCTAAACAGCTATGAAAAGAAAAAAATATTCCCAACCTTTCTATCATAGTATGGAACCTGGTGCTAATTACTTTTACAGATTTACATATCCATACGCTTATACTTAAGTCTGCGAACCAATTCTTTTTAATGAACCAGTAAAACTGACTTTTTGGCCCCTTATTACAAAACCGTTAGGACAATACCCCAAAACAATCCCAACCATCACTTAGTGGTCTGGATCCATGTGCTAAAATTTTATAGAAATCCATACACTAATCGTAAGTAATTGTCTACGAACCAAAATGTCTTCGAACGCCGACGCAGACATCGCAGTACATAATACGGACGCGAAATATTTTGCAAATAGAATTGTAAATATCATCCAACAATCTTCAGTAATTCTTTAAACTGATGGAATTCAAAGTATTATTATACATGTAAATATGAGACAGGGGTTATCTAATATATTTTTACGATTGTGTGTTCTATATCTATTTAAAAAATGTTTAGATTATGTAATCATTATATGTACCACTACCAACACCACCAACACAAACACTACCAACACCAAAACCAACACCAACACCACCGCCATTAGCACCGCCACTCCCGCCCCCGACATCACCACCAAAACCTCCTTCTCCTCCTGTAATAGTTTTTTCGACCTTGTAGATCCAGCCTTGAACATCATAGTAAATGACTGCTGTAAAACTACATTCTGAGGCGGCGGCAGCAGCGGAGGCGTTGGTAGTGGTGGTGATGGTGGTGGTAGTGGTGGTAGTGGTGGAGTTGGTGTGGTGGTAGAGGCGACGACGGCGGCGACAGTAGTGGTGGTGGTGGTGGTAGTGGTGGTGGTGGAGTTGGTTGTACATATAAAGATTACATAATCGAACAACAAAAATTATTAGATATAGATCACACAGTCGTAAAACATATTGGATAACCCCTTGCTCATATTTACATAAAAAATAATACTATTTATTTACTTTTAATTTAAAGATTTATTGATTTCAAAAGACTGACGCGATGATATTTACAATCTTTCAAAATGGCGCCTGCTATTGGTTATCTGATTTAAAAAATCGGATTATTGACAAGTCTAAACATGTTAGAGGTCACTATGAATAATAATGACAAGTAAAAGCATGCTTTCAATGTTGATTTATCAAATTGATAATAATAATAAATTATACCGATTAATCGTCCTTATCTGTTTATGTTAAGCCGTAGTTGAATAAATGTCTATATGATACACACTATGTTTTCCCACATATCTATCAAAAGATTTTCATATATTAAATGAAAATCAAAAAAATCAAAAATCATATACAACATAATATTACATAATTAATGCATCCGTAATTAGTAACACTTAATAATGAAGTTATCCAAATAAATTAATCAGTCTAAAAATAGGTGATTATGACACGCCAGAGGGTATCCTCAATGGGTATCCTTATGGGTATCCTCTCTCATAGGTTTTACATTTACAAAAAGTCGCCAGAACCGGTAGTTGAACTATCACTCTATTTGTATGAATATGATATCAATTTGCCGTATTTACTCGATGTGTTTGTCATTGCATGCAATGAAAAGTGATGATAACGGTAATTTGCGGAAACTTGTCCTCTGCCTGTCTTCACCGGGTTTTGTAATTTTAATAATTAAGTATTTTATTTTTGTTTCTTAAGTTCGTCATTGATATTTCAGAGAATTATTCTTGACACGTTCGCCAGTTTGACGTATCGGTATAGTATCGCTTTTGATAGTTTTAGTTATTGGAATTGGTTTTAATCATATATTGGGTTACTGGTGATATTTCTTCAATATTTTATAAAAATTATCTCGCCTTTGACATTTCAACATTTATGAGTTTTTATCAATTTTCAACACACACTTCTTTTTCTTAATTTCAAAAATGATATATTTCCTGTTATTTGCTATTTATGGTAAAATATTTCCTTGTTAAGCACTGGGTACATTTATTTTGATTACACTGTGAACGGCAATTACACACAATCAAAATGAATAAAATATAATCCCGATTTTACCAATATGCTTATATCGAAGGTACATCACACGATAAAACCATTTAAAAAAAAAAAGAAAATTGATTAATGTAGAGTACAACTTACCACTGTGTGCCACACTAATCGCTCATTCATTCGAAAACTGAACATTTGAATAATACTTTTTTCGGATTTTCCTCTTTCGATTACAAAATTTGCTTTTTACACATATGACGCATATGATCAATGCAATTTAAATTTAGTTTTGATACATATATATTGTAACCTAAAAATTATACCATTATACAACTTAATTACAGGAAACGCAATATGAAAAAAAATGTTATTCACTATTATATGTGTGTGTGAGAGAGAGAGAGAGAGAGAGAGAGAGAGAGAGAGAGAGAGAGAGAGAGAGAGAGAGAGAGAGAGAGAGAGAGAGGGTTGAAGAGTAAAATGAAATAGGAAAAACAATTACATGCTGCCTGAGTTAAATACTAGTAGTGAGGCAATTTTTATAAAATATTGAAGAACATGTGAAGGCTCTATACCCTAGGGTATTTTCACAGGAATAAGATTGGACATAATGTAACAAGAATCTTGTCTAATGATGTATGAACAACATTAAAAGAAATTGTACAAGCAAAGACAAAATGTTATTGCACAATGAACAGTTCTCTTAATTAGTAATAGTGGATATACAAACTTACACTAGTAAGTTTAATTTAAAATGCACATACATGATTCCTTCTTTTCATATATGGGAACCTGTATTCAAAGACCTCCTATATTAAGAGAGCACTTTTGCCTTCTGTCATTGAGTGGTTTACTAATACAGGTTTCGCTGTATATTAAAAACAATTTTTCGGCAAAAAAGGGGGAGGTACGTGCATGTATGTTTCAGAGCTATATAATTTCATATTCGGCCATCTTTATCGAAAGATGAGTTTTCAGCGGTGTATATGAGTTCGGTGTTAATTCAAAATTAGAATGTAAGTCAACATAGCCAATATGTTTAACGTACACAGACAGTAAACCTTTACATTAAGCGGAAATTGTTAAACTTGTTTGAACAGTTCACGGTGGCCGAGAAGTCTAAGTTGTCGAACTACTGTATCACTAGCCTGTTAACACCGATGTTGTGTGTTCAAAATCCGCACGTTGCAAATGCGCTCAAAAGTTACTAGTAATTGACTAGGTTATCAGTTTTTCACCCGAAGGTCGCTTATTCTCTCCGGGCATTCCGGCTTCCTCCATCAATAAAAACTGACCGTCTTGAAATAGCCCAATAGTGCTTACAGTGGGGTTTACTGTCAATCAATAAATTAAAAACCAAGGGAGCCGCCGGGAAATTACTGATTCGGCCCACCAAAAAACACTCTTATACAGATTAAAAGATATTTATTCTTTTTTATGATCTATGACATGAAATCAAACAGACTTAGAAAAATCATTAAACGATTACACGGGCATATATTTATGTTTACATCGGGTCATATGACGATCGGCAATCTTCGGAGGTCATCTTGATTGTAAATCAGATGACGTCTAGTCTAAAATACAAACAAAATGCTGATACATTATAACGAGTCAATGTGTTGTTAACTGTTTGTTAGGCTTTTTTGTAATTCGGATATACCTTTGAGTATGTTATACATCAAATTTGGGAATTTCAGTCAGATCGGTAAACATAAATTTGACAGCTAATGCTCTTTTTGAAAAAGGCATTATTTGCCATCAAAATGTCTCAATTTTAGGTTGCTATCTTATTGACGTAGTATACACCACAAAACCTTATTATATTTTCATGTAAAGAGAGCTATTTTGTATAATGACTGACAGCTTTAATACGATGGAAGATGTTTGGCGAAAAATTCCTAATTCGAATTGCTGGTGTGCAATTTGTTTTTACATTGCACAAACACTAATTAAGCAATGTCAATCTAAATATTCTGTATATTATTCCTTTACGGACATTTTAAGATTGCTTTAACTTTTTTAGGTCCAGAATTTTATGTTGATACTTATTCAACTTACACAGGCACTTGTCTCTGAGTTTTTTCCCCAAATATACCTTAATATAACACAAGGTCTTAACTCACATTTTTTTAACTGACAATCGGTCGCAAACTTTCCTTTTATTTCGATTCCTCGGTTGTTTTCCCCACTAAAACTTGTTATGCCGTAAATCTACATTAATTTATCTACACAATGGAGTCTGACACGCCTACCTTTGTTGTCGAAATCACCCGTAGCAGGCCTCCCAAGTATGACAAGCGTAATTATTTGGTCTTCTCGCAGCTCTTTAAAATATTAGTCTTTACTATCTAGGTGATAAGTTCTATTCAGGGAAAACTAACAGGTTTTTGGGAATACTTTCTATAATAAATCATTCACTGCAAGATTAATATTTCCAAAGGGCTTTGAGAAGACGAAATAACTACGGTTGACATTACTTGAAAGGCCTATTACTAATGAATCCGATAACAGAAATAGGCGTCTTATACACCATTTGTAGATAAGTCAATGTTGATTTACGGGATAATAAGTTTATGTGGGATAGACAACCGCAAAATCGAAATATAACGGAAGTTCTTGCCCGGGTTACATTTCTCAAATATACGAGTTAGGTATATTGTGTTATATTAAGGTATATAGGAATTTTACAACTTACAAAAAATTAATCAATACCATAGTAATAATATGAACAGCATGTAATTCAGGAGGACCGAAGAACAAATTTTGACTTTTCATGCTATCTTAAAAAAAAAAAAGCTTACTTTCAATGTCTTATACTAACTATATTTTTAATTTTTTAGTCCCAGATTCTGTAATAGAGAAATTATAGCACCGTTAAAGACATACATTCTACTGACTTTGCTATCAAATCTCTGTATTGTTATCCGTTCATTGATATGTATGAAGTCAGCAAAGCTACTCCTATTGAGGCCACTAGGTTTAACTGTGACATAATAGTGTACTTCTATGTGGATGTTTTCTTAAATGAAAACTATGAAAGTGTTTTATTTATTTTATTTTTTTTATCTTAATATGAACAAAGGAGAATAGGGGTATGCGTAAATGAGACATCAACCCAACGACACAAAAGACATTAAGATTTCGACATAAGGTCTTCAACAGTAGACAGAATTCTATCCAATATGTGAAATTCTAAAACGACCAGATTCTAAAAAAAGTGGTTAATATCTGTCAACTATATGGAATTTCCAAAATGTAAAAAATGAAAACGAAAAAAGATCATCTTGATGTTAGTTTATATTGAATGAAGAAACAACGCCTTTAATTCTTTTTTTCATGAGTTAAGCAAAATCTTTCTTTTTTACATTTCTCTAATTGTCTATCTTTGCCGTTTACATTTATCATCTTTTTATGTACTAAAAGAAATTGACGAAACAAAACGTGGACCTTGTATAGTGATACTTCTCTTCATAAAAATCCCGAATCCATGTAAAGGAACAAAAAAGATTACTTTCATGGCCTGCAATCGCCTACAACAAATTAGGGATTAAAGATTGTTCATTTCTGCGAGTAGGGGGAAGGGCATTGAAGTTCGAACCCCGGCCCAATGGAAACAAATCAGGCGGATTTTGTTATTTCATTTGGACCTGCTTGATTTATTCAAGTTTATTTGTATGTGTGATCCTTTGTATCATATTGTAAGAATATCTTTATGTGTATTTTTTTACTTGTTTATATATTCATGTATGTTAATTCAAGCTGCCAATATAAACTATTACTTGTTTATATTTTCTTTATTCGAAAGCCCCGCAATTTGTAAACCGTGTAATAGTAGTCAAAACAATTGTCCTTAATTTCAAGTTGATGAAACCACACGTTCATAATAAACTACCTAAACCAAAACCTTAACCAAATATGGGATGGACTAACAGGACAGAAAACATAAGGCATCCCCTCTATCATAGGCGGGCATTAAAAAGAATAGTTCAACCATAATAATCTTTTCATTATTTTACATAGGAAATTAAAGCTTTAGTTTCTTCGTTGATAAAAGTGTAAGTTAATACATCTGTACTCAATACTTGACTTTTATGTATCATTATTGAAATCTATTTTTCTAATTTATTTCACATTTCCGTCTATAGATACTATCTCGTGGTTTCGATTGTTTTTTTTTTCTGTCATGAGGTTTTCTTTGTTTGAATCAAACAATTGTCAAAGTTCACGTATTTCCTACAATTGTTGTACATTGTAAAATTGTGAAAGTACATTGTTTGAAAAAAAAAAAATGTGAACAATTATTTCCGCATTAGCTGACATTTTTTATGACTAGTTTTACGCTGTTTGATTCGGTGCGATGTAGTGCTTCACATATTGAAATATTGCACTCTAGGTGTCATTTAGTTATTTGTGTCGTTTAATTGCAGTCTCATCGGTATATCTTTAAAACGTAATCATTTGTTAGTTTATGATTCAAATAAGCAGTCTCAGCTTAACAAGTCTGTTATATTGTATACAGCTCCCTTGATATATGAGGTTGTCAAAAAATTAAACAAATCTTCATAATAAAGAAATATATTTCAAATCTGTACAAGAGGATGCCCCGTATTAATATTTTTTGCCCGTTTTCTACATCTCATGTAAAAAAAGTTATGTATCTTTATATATTAATTCTATGATCTTTCAAAGCAAATAGTTTATTATTAACTGCCATTATTCCCATAACCAGTCATAAAGTCTTTACTATACCGAAAAAAAAGAAAGAATTTTCAAAGGAATCCAAATACCCCGGGCTCGAGCAATACATGTAGTTGTTAAATCAGGGACAACAAACTTGCTATTACCCTCATAACTAGTCAATTAGTGTATAATATTACAACTTTTTTATTTGTCCTATTATTTTTAAAGTTCCTTGCTTTTAAATAAACGTTTATGAAAAGTAAATGCCAATGTTACTATTTTTCAAACAGTTTTTCTTCAACTTATAGTTGGGTGATCACACAGGATGTACAATTGTGTGCAGACCAAGCATTACATAAAGTAAATGCACGTTGACGCAGAGTGCACATATTTCATTTGTTAAGTCCAATTTTCGCGTTTACCAGTAAACGCACGTTTACTACAATTGCGTTAACGCGGTCAAAATGGAAATTGCTAATGTCTATTGGAGTAGACGCGCGTTTACTCAGTGTCCGTTTAGTCTGTAGCAAACGGGCAGTTACTACAGATTTTACATCCTTTCCTGTACGTGCACTTAGAAAACACGCGTTTGCTATTCCCGTTAACTATTTATGGAATTTATAAATATACATTTTTTCTGGTTTATTCATATATTGCAAATGATAAATAAATCAAGTATCGCTTAAAAAAATATTTTCAGAAATTATTGGATAATTAAATACTGCAAAACTTCAAAAAAGAAAGTTTTATATGTTAACAACAAAATTCATTACGGTAGATTTAACTAGGAAATGTTTCAAGACTTGAAATAAAACAGACGACATAAAATCATCTATGAAACTTTGTTTTCAGACAATACACTAATTTCAAAATATTTGCCGTAGTTCATAGTTTACTGAATTCAAAAATGATTTAGTTGATCGACATTAATAAATACGATGTATAATGTGTCAATTTAATTAAACCTGTTCATCCCTGAATACATAAGGAATTGTTTTTAGAAAAAAGAAATCTTCGAAATAATTCCTTCCCTTTTATGTCAAACAATCCATCCTAAGGTATAAAAAGAGAATTCATACTGCCAGTACAATGGTACAAACTTGAATTATATAAAAAGAAGTTTTGGGTCATTTTTTGTTTTTATAGTTATACATATAATTAACCAAAGACTTAAAGAGCTCTCAATTTGTGTAAAAATGTCCCTCATTATGTACCAAAAGAACAGAATACTAATACATAATATTTTTACAAAAGTTAAAATACTGACACCTTATATAGGAATTTTCGCCGTGACGTCACCAAGTCACGTGATTTTCCGACTGGTTGGCAATATAACGGATGTTTACATATGCGACAAGGTGTCACATGGCATTTCACGATTACATTGATTAATGATGGTTGTTTCGTGTTGTGTAGTTAATTGTACAACTAGATTTGATAAAGACAACCTAACAGTTTTTCCGTGTCCCCAAAAGCCTGACACTCGTAGAAAGCTTTGGATTTCTGCTATAAAGCGTAGAGATCAAGACGGAAAAGCATGGGAGCCGTCTGACCATGATCGTGTGTGCCATCTTCATTTCATATCAGGTAGTGTTTTTTTTTCTCATTTCTAAAGTGTGTCAATGTTTTGTGAAAGTTAGGCTACAAGTGCCTTATTTTTTCATTTATATTTTGAGGTAACTTTTTTTATTACAACATTGTAAAGAACACAATGTAAGCACACCAATGTGACAAGGAAGGGATCTCTTAGGCACAGACAAGTGAGGTGACCTGAACTTACTATCATATTTTTGTAACAGATTTGTATTGAATAATACCTTGCATGTATTTATTTAAATATTTCGTAAGTGTTTTGAAAGAATATTAGGATACATGTATGTTGTAAACAGCCATTTAGGCCAATGCATTAGGTGGAAATTATGTGTCAAAATGTACTTATTTATATAAATTTTTACAACTGTGTTTTATTTTTAGGACAGAAAAGCAACGACAAAAGCAATCCTGACTATGTTCCTTCCATCAACATGGGTTACGATGAAAGAACAGATGCAACTCTGCGTGCTGCTAGACATGACCGTCTTCAGAAGCGTGATGCTGAAAAGGGAAGGCAAGAGGTGGCCAGTGTTCTTCTAGACCTTTCTGAAAATGTTCCACCACCAGAGAAAGGTATATATTTTACTTAAATATATTATATTTACATAAAACATTAAATGTCAAAACATGATTTTATTCAATTTAATGTAATTGCTTTCTTATATTATAGTTCTAAATTGTGTATGAAATTTAAATTTAGCTACTTTTATTGATATCCTTAATTTCTTACTTCAACAATTACTTTTCATTGAAATGCAGCATAATACATTTATTTGTTTTCAAAGGTTTTAAGTCACCATATAAATGATAAAATTTCAATTCGAAAATAATCATGGGATTTTTTTTGCTATTATTTATATCTATGGCTCTCTGTTATGCAGTTTTTTTTTTTTTGTTATTTTTTTAATTTCCTACAAAGTTCTGTCTTCTTATATCACTTATATGTTAACCATTAAATTTCAGCAACTACAGGTTTGCACGACCAATGCATCAAGACAATAGCTTCACTTCGCATTGAAAATGAACACTTGTATACAGAATTAGGCAGACTACAAACAGAAAATGCTCAGCTTAAAGAAGAAATCAACAAACTGTCCTTTGGAGACCAAGCTATCGCGACCAACCGTAAAAACAGTTCTATACTGGTATTCCTACTAGGGCACTTTTTGTGGTTAGTAACATTCTGTTCAACTATACTTCCAACTTGTAAAGTTATGTCACCACCAAGTGTTCTATTGTGTATTTTGATGAAACTCAGACTGAATATCCAGCATCAGGACATTGCCTATCGCTTCAGGGTGTCTAGCACAACTATTTCAGACTTATTTAACCAAGGTATACCTAAAATAGCTCAGAAACTTGCTTTCCTAGTGCAATGGCCAGATAAAGACAACATTATCAAAATATGCCAGTAGTGTTCAAACAGTCATACCCTAGGTGTGTTAGTATTATAGATTGCTTTGAAGTGTTAATACAAAGACCAAATCACTTAAGTGCTAGAGCACAAACATGGTCGAACTACAAACACAACAACACCATCAAGTTTTTAGTTTCGATAACTCCTACCGGTGCAATTTCATTTGTGTCTAAAGCTTTTGGTGGGCGTACTTGACAAAGTTATAACGCAAAGAAGTGGTTACTTAGACAAGCTAGAACATGGTGACCAGGTATTAGCAGACCGGGGTTTTTAATTGCAGAGGAGCTTGCAAGTCGTAATGCCTCATTGATTATACCAGCATTTACCAGAGGAAAGTCGCAACTTAGTGCTCGTGAAGTAGAACAGACTCGAAAATTGCTCATGTGCGTATCCATGTAGAAAGAGCAATCGAGCAGTTGAAGAACTTTCAAATTCTCAGCAGCCAAATGGGGATTTATTTAGTACCACATTCTGACAGTATTGTGACTCTATGTTCAGCTATTTGTAATTTGCATCCTAAACTTGTATCTTAAAAGTAAATATTGACAGAGAAAGATGAAAGACAGTTTAACATAATGTTTTAATGCATATGTACATGTACAAGTACAACAATGTAACTATATATATATATATGTATATACTGTGTTGAAATAACATTGTTAGGCAATATACAGGTATATATAGTCTTTGTATCAAATGATGAACTTCAAGTATTTTTACATGGTGATTGTATTGTTTTGTACAAATAATTCTATTTACAAAATCAGCAGTGTATTGAAATAAAATAAAGATAGATTTCAAACAGAAAGACACCGAAAATATGCCAATATAAAGTGGTAATTTCTTTGTTTAAATAAAGTGAACACAAAGATAGCAGTATCAAATGATTTTTCTCTGGTGAAAGTTACCTTTTGTACTCAAGTAATAGAATTTTACTGCATTAATAGGTAAACAGACAAAATATTTGATGATTGTAATTTATTCCTACCATGCATGCATGCATTGTATTACTTTGTGTACATAATCATATGCAGATTACATTTTCATATACATGATATAGAAATAAAGAATGTCTATTTAAGCCTCATTATAATGTTAATCTTATTGTCATTGTCAAAGGGTTACGTCTGATGTTCACGCACTTGTAGTGAAACCATTGATATGGACATTCTAAGTTCTCACATTTGATCATGCGTCCATACTTTGGTTCAGAACAAAGGCACCATGTTTCTGTCTCGTTGTTGTTGTCATCTTTTGTAGTTGAAGTTGTGGCGGGTTGGTTTTCAAGGTCTCTGGTAATTAGTTCTTTCACAACATAGTCTTGGATAAACCTGTTACATTTCACTATCATTGAATTGCAGAAGTTAATGTCTATTGGCACGCGTATAATAACTAAACTAGGTAATGGCTTACATTTTGTATAAACAACAAAGTCACAGTAAGTTACTTTCAAAATATACATCTGGAACTGTATCTGTGTAAAATATCTGTGGTTAGTTTTTAAGTGCAAGTTTTTGTCAAGACAGAAAGTAGAGTCAGTTGCTGCAGCATGTTCAATTGTATTGTCTTTATGTTTATATGGACATTTAATCTCAACAATGCCACGGCCACAACACTGGCAATTTGTGATTCCATCTGGACTTGCTCCAAGGAAGGGATTTTCGCTGCTAACATGAAAGCCACTTTGTGAACAAGTAAAGTCTAAGTGCTGTTGTGTCTGGTGTCTTGCATAACTTTGCCGACATTCTTCTTCGTGGTCAATGCCCCACTTAACTGCCACCTTTTTTGATAAGTCGTAAGAACTGTATCCAACAATGCGCTTTACAAGATTTGCTGATGGTGTTGTTGCTTGTCGTGTCAAAACATCATGCGCTTTAGAAGCTGTCACACGGCCCATTCTGTGCTGAAACCATAATGGGCTTACTGACTGATTTCTTGTGGCTACTTCAAGATTTGCTGACTGATAAGATGAACAACTGTATGTCTCGAATAAAGATTTACATTTGAAGTCTAGATCATTAGGGTCAGTATCAGTATTTTGGAATGTTGTAAGAAGCTTTGGAAATTTGTCTGTCTTGGTAACAGGTTGAGGCTCTTGAATTTGAGAGGGTGCTGTGACGGAGGTGAAGAAAGCAGCATTAGGTATTAAGGAATACAAATCATCAATTACTTTTGGTGGTGGCATTGGTGCTGATCCAGTTGCTTGTACGGAACATACATCTTTCACACGACGACCTTTAATTTGCTCAAATATGTCTGTAATAGTCTGTAATAGTAGTTGGTGTTACCTAAAATCACAAGTTATCAATAAGAACATTTCTTTAATTCTGTTATTCATTTAAATTAGACAGTTTATATAGCAAAGCAACAATTAATACACAAAAATACACATTCATTTTTCCTTTTAACCACAGCTTTATTGTATAAAATAAAATATATTCATACTAAAGTATGAACCTTTTGTTCAAACAGCACACTTGTACTTGTGTATTTACATTCATTTTATTATATTAATCATGACTCATATTAATTTTCATGCATCTTATAATTAGAAGTTGTTCAGTGGTGTGTATTGTCCAGTTGCTGTCTCATTAGTGTATACCAAATTTCTTCTTTATCAATAGCTCTTTTGAAAACATGCACATAAGTTGTCTCATTGGCACTCATACCACATCTTCCTATATCTACATAAGGTTTTGAATATATATTAAATTGGAAAGCTTATGAAATCATTCAAAAATTACACTCTTTTTGGCTTACACTGGACGATATTTTAATTTGAATAGATAAGTCCTTATCTCTTTCCTAAAGGTACTGCTCCACTTGCAAGCTTTGCTTGTTGAACTTGTCTGGTTTAGTCCAATCTTGACACCTATTTCCACTTTAAACAACAGTGCTGCAACATGGCTGCATACTTCTCCTAACCTGAATTAATAAAGAAACACATTTAAAGATTGTTCATTAATGTCTTTTTATAAAGATATACATCGACATGAATGAAATATTGCAATGGATACCATGATTACAATTGTATTATATAGCTTTTAGTATACCACTTAAACAAAGAATCAGCAACCAGACCTAAATAATACTTATGGATGCTGTTTACTGTAGGTCTGAACATTCTAAAAGTATAATAGACATTTAAATTTTGCAATGGACTTATCAACCTTACTCATGCGCTGTGTATAAAGTGATTTGTAATAAACTGCTTTTTAGAAACTTAAGCAGACAGTTGGCTCATTGGCACTCATACAACATCTTCCTATTTTTGCCTTTAACACCATTACATTGATATTCATGTTAATAAATTTTATTTCAACATTTTTTTTACAATATTAAAATATGATTAAATAATTACCCTGCCATACAGGTACAATGAGCACAGTACACTGTACCAGTCATCTTGTCAAGGTACACCCATGGCTGATGTGGTTTGTCTCTTGCTCTTTGGGATGGTGTCACTTTAGTCTTTAGGGCCATGAACGGGCAGTCATCTGAGATGGGATGAGACAAAACAACTTGGACATGTTCACTTATAGCATAACTGCAAAATGAAATATAAATCTTACTATTAAAAGAAACATTAAAAAATAGAATATATAATTTTATATCTTTTTTATTATAGTTATTAACTGAAACTTCATGATTAGCAATTTAATTAAATTTAATTTTTAATTGTATCATTAGTCCACACATTTTAAAGATAATTTTTTAACCAAAACAATCTACTATATCTATTAATAACTTTCATTCATAATTGTGACACCTGCACAGGTAAACACATTCCATTACCATATATGGCTAGAAGTCACGTGATTTTCGCACAAGGTAAACAAATACACATTTCCATATTAGGTAACAGGGTGACGCCATACCTGTCCAAATCGATTTTTGAGATAAACAAACAAAATACGCATATTTTAACGGAAATTTTAAATGAATGAATAGTAAAAGGTGAGGTCTGGCCAGTTACTTGGGTTTGTGCTCCATTTATCGCTTAAACTATATGGATCTGGAAGTTTTTTTGTGTCGGAGGCATAATTCAACTTTGTTTGGTACCTTTCTTTAGCTTCTTTTGACAGTGTATCGTAATACGACGAGGAAATAACATTTTTGGAAACTTTATCGACAGTGCGGTCAGCCATTTTTACGATAAGTGGTTCTGGCCAACAAATTTTCTGGACCTACGTCACTTCCGCTTTTCGCGGACATTCCTATTGATGCGACAACAAATTTAAACTTTAATTTCTTCACTTTTATGTATAACAATCCATTCTGAGGTATAACAAGTACTCAATTATCAGGCCAGTACAAGAATATTAATAAAAAAAAGAAACATTGTCACTTTTTATTGTTATCGACATAGATAAGTAACCGTAGACTTATAGAGCTTTCAATATGTGTAAAACTGTTCATCCTCAGGGACCAAAAGAACATACATTTAATGCTGTTGTATAATATTCTAACAAAATGTTAAAAATATTGACCTTTTTTTTATGCGACAACAAATTTTGCTATATTTAACTTAAATTTCTTCACTTTAGTGTCTAACAATCCATCCTGAGGTATAAAAAGTATTCAAACATGAGGCCAGTAAAAATATATTAATACAAAAAAAAAAATGAAATTTTGTCACTTTTTATTGTTATCGATATAAATATTAGTAACCGTAGACTGGTAGAGCTCTCAATCTATGTAAAACTATTCATCCTTAGTGACAAAGAGAACAGAATTTTAATGCCGTTGTATAATATTCTAACAAAATGGAAAATTGGCACCTTCTGTTTTTGATGCGACATCAAATTTTCAATTTTAAACTTAATTTTCTTCACTTTTATGTCTAACAATCTATCCTGAGATATTATAAGTACTCAATTATCAGTCTTATTATATTTTAAATTTGAGATGAGTTCTTTGAGAAATAAAAAGTTACTTTTTATTATTCTTCCTTAGTTTATTCATTTTGTATTTACATTGTATCATAGGTCAAATTTATTTGTTCAGTGTATGTTCACTGGTGTTAATATGTCCTTTGATTGAGTTAAGCTATTTCAGTTGATATTTTATAGTGTGTCTTTCTATGTTGTGATGTTACACTATTGTTTCAGAAATAGGGTGAAGGTTTGGTATCATTAAAACGTTTAAACCCGCTGCATTTGTTTGCACCTGTCCTAAGTCAGGAATCTGCTGTTCAGTAGTTGTCGTTTGTTGATGTGGTTCATAAGTGTTTCTCGTTTCTTGTTTTTTTATATAGATTAGACCGTTGGTTTTCCCGTTTGAATGGTTTTACACTAGTAATTTTTTGGGGCCCTTTATAGCTTACTGTTCGTTGTGAGCCAAGGCTCCGTGTTGAAGACCGTACTTTGACCTATAATGATTTACTTTTATAAATTTTGAATTGGATGGAGAGTTGTCTCATTGGCACTCATACCACATCTTCTTATATCTATTATTAGCATTTTCTTTAGTCCTGTAATTGTCGATGTTAGTCCGGTCATTGTCAACATTGCACAGTTCACGTTTTCGCAAGCTTTGAAAAATATGTGTTCCTTTTTTTTTCTTCTTATATTTAAATATTAAATGATGAACTCTTATTATATATTTCAAATTTGAGATAAATCCTATGATGAATACAAAAGTTATTAGCATTTTCATTTTGGTCCTGTCATTGTCCTGTCATTGGTTCAGTCATTTGTGTAACCCACCATGCAGTAGTAAACGTGCGTTAACTTTTAACAAAAAATAAAAGACGAGCTTTTTTCGCGTTGACGCGGAAGTAAACGCGGAAGTAAACGCCCGTTTACTATGTACAAAATTAGAAGACGCGTCTTTTTCGCGTTAACGCGGAGGTAAACGTGAAAAAAAAACACCAGTTTACTTTTTATGTCTACTAACATTTTGGAGTTAACGCAGAGTTAACGCGGTGTTTACAAGAAGTGCACGCGAGTAAACGTCGCGTTTTTTTTTCCGCGCGTCTACATGTGATGCTTGGTATGCACCCAACAATATATGCGTAACATATTTTTGAAAAAGAAACAACTAAACACAAATGCATTCAAAGCATGTTATATTAAGCCAAGGTTGGTCATTTCACATCAAATAGTACTTATTATCCATGTTAGCATCATGCTTTCCAGAAATGCTCAAAACTGACATGATCATCGCTATTTTCTTTTCCGACTTTAAAGGTAAACAAAGATGACTAAAAATATATTAATTTTGCATCTCTGTCCTGTCAATTTTATTACTTTCAAATCTTGAATGGGAATAAGCTACGAGGTATAAAAAATGAAACATAATTTTGTTTTTTTTTTTTCAATCATTAATGAAAGTGAAATATTGAAATAATAATCCGCTTTTATCGGCCAGTTTGGTTCAATTTTGTCAAATAAGCTAAGAAACATCGCTACTGAATTATTTACTTGCAAGTGAATAATTCGACCTCATTGAATCCGTATTTATGTGACCTTCTATTTGACCCCTTAGCTAGAGATGGATTACGCATAAACTAGAGCGTTCAGCTATTAAACAAAGGTAAACCATTTGATTGATTGTTTCGATCCATAAAAAATCATTTATATACGCAGGCAGGTTAATGCACTTTTAAAAAATTAGGCACTGATGATATCATCGAAATCTAAATCTGACATCATTTCTAAACTATGCGACATGTGATTGGTTAGAATATTTCGTCGACGTCAAGTTTGAGCTTGCCACGAACAGCTGATCGGGCACCTTGTTATGATAGAAGTCAGTGTCAATCGTCCAACAAAAACACGTTAATATACAAGGACGTTGCTTATATTTTGAGATAAGTTCGTTTTAAATTATTTTAGTCTTCTACTGCCGAGGTTCGTCGATATTCATTGCATTGATGAGTGAGTCTCGATTGAGTATGAATGTAGAGAAAGCTGCATTGTTTCCTTAAAAAGGGGGGTTATTTGTTACACGTTTCACTGACTAGGACAGTCTGTATAGAAAAACTTCCTCTGAATAATTTATGCAAGTCAACACTATTTTACTTTTTAAAATAAAATAATCCTTTCTTCATTGACCATTGACTAAGTAACTTTATGTCACCATTTTGCAGACTAACCTGCCATGCACAGATGCGGGTCAAAGATTTTTAAATAGGGGTCCATGATGGTCATCAACAATGCAACGTAAGGAGTGGAATTTGTTAAAAGTGCAAGCACCATGCCCGCCACACACCACTTTTCCCCTTAATTATTTTTTTACTAGGTGTTTATTCCAATGTATAACATATTACAAAACCAAAAAAAAAAAAAAAGATAGTTAAAAATATATGCATACATAGCACTGTGCATGCAATCATACTAATGGCTTGCCTGCATTTAATAAAATTGCACATTAGATGTTAAAATAGGTTAGACCTATTGTTTATTATCATTAGCAATAATTAAAAAAAAAACAATTTTTTATTGATGGTTTTAAATCTGATAGTCATCATACTATCATTTTAAACATCACTTTTGTGTATATTAACAAATTTCCTTTATTCATTTGTTCTTCTTATGTCTATAGATTTATTAGTAATTAGATTAATGTTTATTTGTTATATTGATTAACTATACAAATTTGTATCTGGAGTCAATGTTTCTTTGTGTAGATCTTTTCGCATTTTGACAAGCATCACTTAAAACAATTTACATAAATCTTATTTTTGTTTATTAACAATCTGATGTGTATACAATTTAGTTTGAAACCTTTCAGTAATTATTGAAACTTCTTTTGCAGATTGATTTACATCATGCACAAATTAAAATGGCATTTTAATGCCTAAAAACATGTAGTTCTATAATATCAAACAAGAGGTCTACACAGTGTAAGCATTACTATTATAATGTATCTGTCTTGATGGGGATCCTTCATTTTTTTAATCTTTTTTATACCATTTTCTCTATTTTTAATCTTTTTTGCCCATTATTGTCTTTTCTCTGTGTTTTAACACCTCATTTTTTTCTTTACTTACTGGTCCTTCTTTTATTCTTTGAACCTTTATTCTGCACTTTTTGCCAATAAGGATTATCATTTATTTTGTAAACACAATCCAGACCCTCATATGCTCCGGACCATATGAGTATTTGGACCGTACGCGTACGGTCATGACCGAATGGGTATACTCATATGGTCCGATCATACGCGCATGGTCGGACCATATGAGTACATACTTGTTTGGTTATTAACGGGCCGGACCATATGAGTATTCAGACCATATAGGTATTTTTCGAATAAACAATTAATGTTTAGTACACATTTATGAAGTGGCTTTGTATTGTAGGTCACACAATTCATCGTGTTTAAATCGACCTATATTTTTCATTTCAACTCCTTCTAAAATATGAAATTATGTTTAAAAAAAACCCGTTATGGAATAACCGTTTCACAGATGATATCGGATATGTTCCTTATGTTGTAGCTACAATCCCCTTCTCTTTTCACGAATGTGACCTACCGAATTAGACTATTCACCGGATTTGTAATAACATAAGCAACACGACGGGTGCCAAATGTGGAGCAGGATCTGCTTACCCTTCCGGAGCACCTGAGATCACCCCACGTTTTTGGTGGGGTTCGTGTTGCTTAGTCTTTAGTTTTCTATGTTGTGTCTTCTGTACTACTATTGTCTGTTTGTCTTTTTTATTTTTAGCCATGGCGTTGTCAGTTTATTTTCTATCTATGAGTTTGGCTGTCCCTCTGGTATCTTTCGCCCCTCTTTCATAAAAGCTCGTTTAACAACATTTGAGCAGATTTTAGTTCTCTTTTATATTGATTGGAGACCCAAATAATGCCAATTCAAATATAGAGTATAAGTACGAGTCAGCCTTTTCCGCCATCTTTTAAAAATCAAATATCTTAATAAGACTTTCCTTCTCCGTTACTTGAATCTGTATATTTTCCATTTGGGAACACATTTGGTCATAATTTTATTAAGTATTTTCAAAACAAAAATCTCAGCTACTGCTTGGTTATAGGTGGTTCCTTTTAATTGTCCTGTGAGTATTGTTTGTCCCTGTCCTTTTGATATTTAAGGTTGATGGTTTCTGTGAACTTTTGCTCAAAATAATGTCAAAAATGTTACCTCTTATTGTGTTAACAAATCAGCAAATATAAAAGGCTTATAATATTGTACATCAGACGCCCGTTTCATCTACAATTAATAGACTTACATTACACTGATCTTAAAAGTATATAATATATACTAACCGGATGAGTTAGTCGTCATATTTAACTGCTCTACGATGGCTTTATTAACGCCTAAAGACCTAGTCAATTACAAAAAAGGTACCATCTGATTGGCTTTCTCACCCAGAGAGCGCCAATCAAAATATTTTTATTCGTGACACATTTTAATTGTTTAAAGTGTTTAACTATTATGGCCACCTGGTGTCGATCATAGACAAGACCTGCATTTGTCAGGTATTATATGTACAAAAAAGTCATGTTCTTTTGTGTGTACTGTTATTCGTGCTATTTAAAAATATTGGAAAGGGGGTGGTAGTCGATTGGTTCTACTTACAATTAAGAGGTCTGAATAGAAAGCTAAATTTGTTAGTGAACATTTAAACTTTTGAAATTTTGTGAATAATTGATGATCGAAACAATTGTTTATAGTTCCGTTAATAAGACAAAACAGGGTGAGCAACCCAAATGTGAGGAGGTTCAAGTTTGTATGCTAAAAATAGTTTACTAGGATCTTTCATCCTTTACAACGTAAGCAGAAATATAACCGTTTGCATTTCTTATAGTGAAAAGGGGGGTCAAATGCATCTATCTTTATTGATGTTAAACGTAGTTTAAAAAGTTCCCATTATTTTCAGTTTGAGAATGTTTCTTTTCAAGAACTACTTTTCTATCAGCAAATCTCAAATAGATGTTGTATGTTTTATGTTTTTCTTTAATCTAAAAACAAAATATTATTAATGCACAAGTAGTAAAATGTTTCATTTGATTGTGTGTACATGTACCAGATTCTGCGTTCAAGCAACCTTCACAAATAGCCGTAGCACGGAGATTTACCATATAGATTTATTTCCCTGAAATTGAAAATGGCAAAACCAAGCTAAAATGTGCAATTCATTTATAATCTTTCAGACCCTGTTATATTATTATAACAATACAAATTAAAAAGTTAAGAATTGAATCGTTTAGAACACATGAACAGATATTTTCGTTTGTCGTTATTGATAATGTATTACTGATGAGAGAAGAATAAAACGCCCGCGCGCAAGTGTTACTCTATATTATAACAATACCTGTAATAACTGTGCAAGTTTATCTTCAATTGTTAGAAATATATGTAATCATATATGATACCACGTGTGTGATTAACAATTTGTTTTTTAAATCAGTATCAATACTTTGCATTCTTTAATGTAATGAAACATTGTTACTTATTAACTTCGTTAATTAACTTTCTTTACCATTGTTTCATTTGTCTACATTTTTACGAAAATCCTCTTACATCGAGTGAGCTATGATTTACATTAAACGAGCTTTTTGCTTTACAGTATTAAGAATAGATGCTTCCTTTAAAATAATTTGTAATAATAACATATGTTTGAAATATATCTACAATGTATCCGATATAAAACGTTGTATCTTTCACTGTTAACATCAGTTTGTTTTGGTGTTTTTCGATGAGAGAATGTTATTGTTTGTTAATCTGAAGGAAATTGGTTCACCTTATTTGAAATTTCAAAGTTTGCAACTTATGATACGTTTACTTTACGTTTTTTTTTTTTATAATTGTACTTATCGTTAACAATTTATTATATGTCTTGTATAAGACAAATTTATTACATAGGTTGCAAGAACAATATACAGAACTGTCATGACTACGGCCGTGCTGTATGTATGGAACCGACATATACATCTTGGGTAGCAAATAACTGTGCATTGTTTTGTGGAAAATGTGGTATGTGATATCTTAAAAAATGTGTAGGGTTCAGCTCACGTCAAGGTCTTTCAGATTGTTACATTTAAATCAAATTTTTGTTTATATTTTCTTATCGTTTAAATTATTTCAACTCGTGTATACATATATCAGCAAAATGTTTCCAACAAGTTGTCATGACAACATACATGATTGTAACGGCTACGACAATGCCATGTGTATAGACCCGACATACGACTCTTGGGTAACAGATAAATGTGTATCGTTTTGTAGAAAATGTTTGTATTTTATAGCTAGAAAATGAGTTTGTTTTATTGCATGTAAAGTTCTGTCAGAGGCATTTATCATGTCAATCATCACGCAAAGTCATTTTCATATATACATCATGTGACAAGCAAATACACAATCAATAGAAAACATGAGTTTGAATTAGAGATTCAGTAACTTTGTATATATAGAGATTGACTTTTCTCGTTATTTCTACAGATTGAAGGTAAAAGGCAAACTTTGAAATGTTTTTTTTTTTTTTTTTATTGTTCAAGGCTCTATAAGAGGGGCGAAATATACCAGAGGGACAGTCAAACTCATAGATCGAAAATTAACTGACAACGCCATGGCTAAAAAAGAAAAAGAAACACAGACAAATAATAGTACAAAAGACACAACATAGAAAACTAAAGACTAAGCAACACGAACACCACCAAAAACTGGGAGTGATCTAACTTTCCCTCTAGATTTTTGGGGGTTATATATGTCTTTAATTTTCACTCCCATTGACGTATACTTTACATTTTAATATATATATATTTGAAGCCTAGAATGTAAACATTTTTTGTAACATGTTTAAACATATAATAGATACAAGGAGATATTGTATTAGTTATGTTATTGATAATGAAACTAACCAACTTAGACCCCATGACGAGAGTGAAAAAACTGCAGGTCACTGTACAATAGTCACCAATGACAAAGCCTTATTGCCTAAAGAAAAGCGAAAAATGGAACCAGCAGGACAAAATGAGAAACAATTAAAAACATTATGGATGGTTGCAAACAACGACAGCCACATGATTACTGGATAATAAATTGAAGACATGTATGATCTATATACATGTTTCGTGTGTGAATAATATAACTTCCTTGATGTATATATTGATTTACTCAGACACAAAATGAGTACGGTCCTAATATAAGGAATGTGTTTAGTTTTTAAATTAAACACTAGCTTACACCATTTCAATAAACTGTGTGTAGAAAATCCTTTTATTACAAACTTCAATAAAATGCAATGATAATCATTTCAAGTTCGAATACTCCATGACAATTTTACAGAAATGTTTTGCATGAGTATTAATAAAAACCGTAGGCTTCTTTCGTTTTTATTGTACTCATGGCGAATACCAATAGTAGCCAGTCAATTTTGATGAGTTTTACAACTGTTGTGTCCACAACCGCTACTGATGGATATTACGTTTCGAGGCAAACACAGCAAATTGTCAGTACTAACGCACTGACATGAACTGTCATGCCTTGTAATTTTACTCTTCATGAAAATTTGAAAATATTCGTTGATATGTTTATCATTACCCCTATCCCCAGATGAGATAAGTTTATACAATTGTAGATTTTTTTAATCCATGCTCGTGAACTTCATACTTGTTTTCATTCGATTGCTGCTGATGAGCTATTTGTATCCGCATTAGAACTTCTTGTCTGGCGTAATATTACCATGTTATATATCTTGAATAAGTTTGTTTTCAATTACATTTAATATAGGTGGTGGAAGTATCACATTAGGAGTCGGAACTCTTGTTTCAGGAGGTAGTGTAGTTAATGGAGGACACAATAGTGGTGAGTCAAAACATTTGTGAACATAACCTTACATGTACAAGATTTTTTTCGTTTACAAAATTGTTCTAAAACAAAATACAAGACAGAAGAAAATCATCATATATCTTATCCTCTTTCAAAATTTTAAAGATTTTTTTTTTATCTCTATTTTGTGAATATGTAAACCATGTATTTATGTTTAAATGAACTAACATTAAGATATATAAATCTGAATAGATTGAAAAGCATGAAGAAAATAAAGTTCCAGCTTCCTACAGAAAATTGGATGAATTAAGCTATTCTTCAAACATGAAGCTCAGTGTTGATTTTATAAAGAACGTTTATACTTCTATTAACAACGTAGGTTTTAAATGTTAAAGTATGAAAGTACCTGATAAATATAAAAAAAGAAGATGTGGTTTGATTGCCAATGAGACAACTCTCCAGAAGAGACTAAATGACAAGTTTGATTCATAAAGTGATTCGGGCACATGAGGTTCATGCAAACTAGCAATTGCAAATATCAATCAGTTTCGGTTATAGGTTCACAAAACTTTATCAAAAGCTGTCTCCTTTACATGGTTTAATTGATTAAATACTAAAATAACAAAAATACCAAAGTCCAATGAAAATGCGTATCGGAAAGTCAAAAGCTCAAACACATCGAACAAATGGAATACATGTACAACTGCCATATTCCTGACTTGGTACAGGCATTTCCTTATATAGAAAATGTGGTTTGCATGTTGTGTTGACTATTATATTATTTATTTGTGCGTTTCTCTGTTATGGTCTTGCGTGTGTTTGTGCCGTGTTTCTGTCAAGTAGTGTTGTCATTCTAGCCATTATTTTTTTAACATTGTCATAAAGAGGAAGGTTTGGCTAGCTTAAAAAAAAACAGGTTCCTACCACCATATTTTTCTTAAAATGTCCTGAACAAAGTCAGGAATATGGCAGTTGTCATCAAATAGTTCGTTTCCATGTATGTTCCTTATTTTTTCTAATAGTTGATATGTTTCCGTGGTTTTAGTTTGTAACACGGATTTGTTTTCTCTCAATCGATGTATGACTTTTGAACACCGTTATACTCTGTTGCCTTTATTTATAGCTAAGTTTTAATTACAAAATGTATCTAACACGCTGACCATGTTAACAATTGCATCGACGATGCAATGACTCATGTTCTGAGTCACAACTTAAACTCTAACACTCGATGAATTATAAGTATTTTTTATCAGGTATATACGAAAGCCGAGAAGGATCATTAAAAATACAAAATTCCAAATTCCAAATTCATAATTCATAATTCAAAATTCAAAAAAACTCAAAAATCCTACATTAATCTATCGTGTTTTCCAGTTCTAACGAAAGCCAACACAGATTGCACTTTAATATACTACTGAAAGCTAAGCTATAGAATTTGTTACGAACACGAACTCATTAGAACAAGGCAAAGGGTCCATAAAACCTTTATAGAAATACATTCAACTTTGCCATTTGAAACGTAACACAGCGTCCTTGCAAGTGGCAACCCTCTTTAAGGAAACCCAAGCCCTATACTATCGTATCCTATTGTATATATATTCATTGTGCAGGCAAAGCTTGAATGTCGCTTCACTAAAATGGAAATTTCTGTCCTACCAAATATATCCTTATTTCCAGTGGCATTCCATCCTGGTCGACCGCCTATTACAGGACGTACCTTTTGTATTAATTGTTATTTTTCTCTCGTCAAGTATGCCTGAAATGTTTGCCATTGGAGCAACAACCAATGTCTGATTATAATAACCCGGTTTTCCAAAGGAAGAATCTAGTTATAAAAATATGTATGTATATACAACAGACAGATTTTGTGAATCCTTTATCTAATTTTGATAATTTTATGTGTTTAAATCAACAAAAAACGAGTCAAGTTTTGGACAATTTTCTTTATGCTGTTAAGAGTCACGGTCTATGATTGAACGAAAGATGACACTTTTGTGTTTAAACTTGTGTACTAAATTCAATTTATACATTCAGAAAATATATATATACATTATTTGTGATGTTGTATATTTCATGTATGTTGTACAGTTGGTTTACGCAATGTCATATTTATCATATGTGCTTTATCCAACAAAATATTTGAAATTGAATATGAATACCTTATATAGTTATTCAAAATAGAATGAAGTCTTGGGATTGCTCAGAATCGACGGATATTATAGAAAAGTCCAAACAAAGCACAAAAATCATTTTTAATAGTTTCAACAAACTGTCACAAGTACAAACTCTTCTTAAAATAGATTCAAACACTAAACACTGTAAATATACACGTTCTACAGTTGAACTTGTCAATCCAAGACAGTCGGTTCTTAACCTAAATTTATTTGAGAATGCAGATCAGATCAGAAGTAATTAGTCGCCAATAAGATTGCAAGTGAGTTGCATCGATAGGATATACTAGAATATTTATCCTAAATATATGATGTATGAGGAAAAAATGCACAAAAAGCAGTAATAATAGATTATAATAATGTGTGTATTCCTCCCTTCTGGACACTCGTATCCACAAACACTTAAGAAGCCAAGAATAGGGTTACCACACAATTAAAATTTAAAAAAAAACATGAATACACCAATATTACAATAACCAAGTGCGTTTTAGACTAATTGATTATGTATTTTATTTACAATTATTTTCAAATATAACATATAAAGGTAATGTCTCAGTCACCCAGATTACCGCAGCCATTACCGATGAGGCAAATCTTATCGTTAACATGTTAAAGGTGAATATCGTTATAATCTGTTTCATGCATAAAGCTGATAAAATAAAACTATGTCAAATATTAAAAAATACCAGAACAGCTTCTGATATGTTAGTAAGACAAATGTATTTGAGAAATGTACTAATGAAAAAATAATGTTTGGAAATTGTAAAATAATTACATTTTACGACTATGCAATTCCCTTCTCATCATAGGCGCTTATCTTCTTTTAAATTTCATTTTTGGAATACAAGGGCATTGTTCATACAAAACTCTTTTTGTAAAGTCAAACGATGATAGGAAAAAAAACTGTAAAAAGTGGGGAAATAAGTAAAAGTACTGAAGGAAGTAAATTTTGTTAATTAAATTTAATTAAAAAAAGAGGGGCTGGCATCCCAAAGCGAATGTGACCCCAATATGATAGGTCTGGGTCGCTAATAGTTTTTTTACCCTATTTTCTATGTAAATTTTTTTCTACTAATGTGTAAGCGCCTGGTGCGAAAAGGGTTCCAAACTATGTCCCGTCCCATTTTAAACTAAAAATTGAAACTGAACGAGGACAATGACTAACGTTTAGACTATTATACTACATAGAAAACATTTTGTTTTGCTTGTCACTTTTAAAAGATTGCCCCCTTACCACACCCACACTTTTTTTTAGTCTCCTCCATTCTTATAAATGGACTATTTCTATACGAAGGTAAACGCAGACGTGCCGCCGAAAAAACCTCAGATGCGAGCCGGAGAGGGCGTTAATTTTAACCCATGTCCGTCTATACATCCGTACGTATAAATGAAACAAAAATAGTAAATTTATAGTTCCGCAACTTAACTTTATTTTTCCTCAACGAAATGTTATGAAACTTATACACAATGCTTTTTACCACTAAACTCAGATCAAGTTAAAATTTGGTTGGCATCACTTTCACTGTTCTCGAGTTATGCCCCTTCCTTTAAGAATAGAAAATTGCTAAATTTGTCGTTTCCACACTTCATCTTTATTTGTTTCAAACTTACATACAATGCTTATCACCACTTCAACAATGATCAAACCCCGTATCGCATAGCAAGGCAAGGCATAAAATGCCCTGATGTATATATATAAAAAGGAGGACTGCTTCAAATACCATCAGTACCACTGAACCAAAATGTACACATGATACATATGCGGATAATTGACTAGTGTGAAGATAGCCGACATTAATATTCATGAGGCTAGCCGTCAATAATATTCATGAGATTAAACCGCGGAATAATTGGCATGTTTCAGATAAATATACAGCCAGTAGAAACATAAATTGAAGCTTATATTCCTGGAATATAGTTGCATAGGGGGTATTTTTAACCTAATTTTACACAAATCTTTTTTTTTTATCTTTATCATACACACAAATTCTTTAGCCTGTTGTACTCGTCTTTTGTTATTTCTATTGGGGAATTTTGTTTGTATTTCAAATCTTTTTTATTGTTACTACCAGAACTTTTCTTTGGAATTTATAACGAATGGTGTCCTTGCTAAAGCAGAACCAACATTAGAAGATCAAAATTTTCAGTGTTTAAAGGGGAGGTAATATTTTGACACTAGATTTTCTACTGACAGTGTTATGATGCAATAAAAGTCCGGAAGCCCGGGTAAAATTGATATCCAGTAAATATTGCAAAAAAATTTCGCCCTTTACAGAGGTGATTTCGAGTTAAAGAAGTAACAGAAATAAATAAATAAGTATCATTTAAAAAAAAAACATATTCTAATGAGCGTCAGATCCCTTTGAAATTTGTTATTCGTTGCACATTTTAATTCGCGGTTCATCTGTACCAACGAAACCCACGAAAATTGGTATCCAACGAATAATAATGAATCCACAGTATGCCTGTCCCTAGTCTGTAGCCTGTAATTCAGTGGTTGTCGTTTGTTGCTGTATGTTATATTGTTTTTCGTTGATTAATTTGTACATAAATATTTAGTTTCTCGTTTGAATTGTTTTCCATTTGTCATATCGGAGCCTTTTATAGCTGACTACTTTTAGTACTAGTATGTTGTATGGATTTTGCTCATCGATGAAGGCCCACCGGTGATCTTGAATTGTTAATTTCTGTGTCATTTTAGTATCTTGTGGAGAGTTGTCTGTCAGTCATCTCACATCTTTTTATTTTAATATTATGAATGATTCTCAACTTATGAAAGAAGAAAAACATAAAACATTGGAATAAGTATTGAAGTGACACTCGACATCCCCTCTCCCGGAGTATTAGTGATAACAAGACAGTTTTCACTTGTCTGACATAATGTCGGCACACATCCTTTCAAACTATTTATTGTTTGTCTGTGCACCATTATATATTAATCTACGGTATATATAAGATAAAATGATAAGATTAAGATAATATTTGTTGTGTTTGGATTTCAACTGTAATAAAACAGGGTTATCTTTCTTGATTTGCGAGTTCTGAATTTTGAATTTTGAATTTTGAATTTTGAATTTTGAATTATGAATTATGAATGATCCTTCTCGGCTTTCGTAGGCATATAACTTATACGACATTAGATTACCGATGTTGAAATATAATATGGGTAAATCGATTAGGCAGAAACAAATCAGGCTGATAAATGCAGCCACAAGGTATAGCACTCCAATATGAATGAGATTGTCCATTAGTTTGACTAAAATTCTGTCCGCAGTGAAAGAGGGTCTTCAGAAATACTGTGAAACTGTTTACTCGCGTAGTGGTATTAACCATTTTTGGATTCTTAAAAATTCTAAAAAACTTCTGAATAATTTAAAACCTCGTTCTTTTTCTGAAAATATTTCTACCAAAACTTTTGATTTTTCAACCCTGTGAACTTGAAAATTCGCCTAAAAGAAATAATCCACAATGCCTTTCAACATAAAAAAAGTAGCATACGCTATTAGTTTATTACTTTGGGATACCATTAGACATATTTTGCTAAAAGTGAACAAAGGGGTAAAACATGCTACACAGAGGAACAAGTAATTAGTATGCTGGAGTTTCTTATCGACAACGTATTTGTTGAATTTGGAGGTAGACTTTTTCAACAAATTGTCGACGTTCCTATGGGAACGATCTGTACGCCTCTCCTTGCCATTATCTTCTTATTTTCATATGAATCGGAGTTTCTTCAGACACTTGTCAAAAAAAACAAGAAGATCAAAGAAGCCAGGTTATTAAATTTCACTTTCAGAAATATTCATGACGTTCTTTCCATTAACGATCCGAACTTTTCTGATTGGGTTCCATTAATGCATCCCCAAGAACTAGAAATTAAAGAAACAACAGACACGGCTTCCTCCACCTCATGTTTAGACTTATACCTCGAACTTGACATACACAGTCATCTCAGTACTAGAATCTATGACAAACGAGACGATTTTAATTTTGAAATTATCATTTCATGTTGATGAACCAAGGGTATGTCAAAGAAGGTCTTATCCTTTTTCTAAAAAAGTTCATCGGAAGTTACTTAGACCTTGTAGATACATATTTCGTATCAACTTCACAAATAATACACGATGGTCTTGAAATATAGATTCTGCGTACTGACGTTGTTCATCATAATAATACGTGTTATAGTGTTCTTTTATTTGTCTTTATTAATATTACCTTTACTGATTGGTCCGTTTTTTTTTTATATATCCATTTGACGTGGTTCTGTACTTATGCATCCCGTCATTGTGTTGTTTGTATTATCTTTCATTTTTGCTTTGTCCGTGTGACTTTTTGTGTTTCTTTGATACATATGACGTGGTTCTGTACTTAAACATTCCGCTATTGTGTTATTGTTCTATTATAATGTTTGTATTCTGGTCTTTCATATCTATACTTTGAACGACAAAATTATTTTATATCTCTACCTGTGTGACGTTTACATTCTGACGTCAAACCCACTATTCTACGCCAGAGTCAATGTTAATCTAATCATTTGGTCCTAGTACTTACAATCTTTCAATCGTTAAATGGTGGATTTAACATACATAATTAAAATTCTAAAATATGAAAGCAATGAATCATATTTGTTTGTTTTTATTGTAATTAAGATATTTGTGGTACTTGTACATCCTGTCATTATGTTATTGTTTTATGATATTCTCGTATTCTTGTCATTCATTTTTGCCAATGTGCTTTGTCTATATGCCTTTTGGTGTTACTTCGATACATATAGCGTGGTTCTGTGCTATTGTAAAACATGTTTGTATTCTTGTCTTTCATTTTTGCTATGTGCTTATATGCCTTTTTCCATATTTGACGTGGCTCTGCACTTATACATCCCGTCATTGTGTTAATTTGTGTATTCTTGTCTTATTTTTTGCTAATATGCTTGGTCTATATACCATTTTGTGCTTCTGTGTTACATATTTGTTTGATTTTTAGTGATTTAGATTAGGGACAGTATTTTCTATACTTTCTGAACTTAAACTTTGAAGCATGGTAATTGAAAAAATGCAAAAAATTGGGGGTCACCGGCCATCCAAGAGATATTTTTACCTCTGAAAATGAGTGCAAATAGGCTAATTTCTCAATGGATATATAGGGAAAATGGACATAAAACCTCTTTGATTGAATTCTCACAGCAAACAAAATGACAGAAGTTGCTCATTTTTTCATACCGAAAAGCTTGATGTTATTATGTTATAAAATTAGAATAAAATTTGGGGGTCACCGGCTATCCAAGAGATTTTTTGACCTCTGAAAATGAGTGCAAATAGGCTAAATATAGGGAAAATGGACATAAAACCTCTTTGATTTAGTTTTCACAGCAAAAAAATGACAGAAGTTGCTCATTTTTACATACTGAAAAGCTTGATGTCTCTTTTAAATAAAACTGGAATAAAATTTGGGGGTCGACGGCCATCCAAGAGATTTTTTGACCTCTGAAAATGAGTGCGAATAGGCTAAATATAGAAAAAATGGACATAAAACCTCTTTGATTGAATTTTCACAGCAAAAAAAAAATGACAGAAGTTGCTGATTTTTTCAAACTTAAAAGCTTGATGTCTTTTTATAATAGAATTGGAATAATATGTGGGGGTCACCGGCCATTCAAGAGATATTTTGACCTTTGAAAATGAGTGCAAATAGGCTGAATATAAGGAAAATGGACATAAAACCTCTTTGATTGAATTTTCACAGCCAACAAAATGACAGAAGTTGCTCATATTTTCATACTGAAAACCTTGATGTCCCTATTTTATAAAATTGGAATAAAATTTGGGGGTCACCGGCCATCCAAGAGATTTTTTGACCTCTGAAAATGGGTGCAAATAGGCTAATTTCGGAATGGAATATAGGGGAAATTGCAAAAACCTCTATTATTGAATATTCACAGGAAAAAAAATGACAGAAGTTGCTAATTTTTATGTCCCCGCCGTAACAGAGGGGGCATTAAATTTTACCCTTGTCCGTCCGTCTGTATATATGTACGTCCCAAATTTGATTTCCGTTCTCTAACTTTAATTTGCCTCTACCAAATGTTATGAAACTTTTTACCACAAAACACAGACCAAGTTTTAATTTTGGTGGTGTCACTTTAACCGTTCTAGAGTTATGCCCCTTTACAAATTGAAAAATTGCTGAATTTTTTCCTTTCCGTTCTCTAACTTTAGTTTGCCTTTACCAAATGTTATGATTGATATCTTGCAGTTTCCTTTGCATTTTCATTTCAAACTTTGAAGTATTATTAAGTATCATGTGCAGAATTCGGTGTAAATAGGCTGAAATTGCTGTGTTTGCTTTACATATAAGACTCATTCCTAGAGGAGCACCAACATGAAATATTATGTAAAAGAAAGATGGCGTTTTCGGTTTATTTTGTATTATGAGTTAGAATGTCCCTTTAGTATCGTTAGCCTCTCTTTTACTCAATCGATTTATGACTTTCGAACAGCGGTATACTACTGTTGCCTTTATTTATCACACATTAAAGATTCAGATAAATGTGAGCATTTGCCCTCTAAGTCTTCAAGCTAAGCCGTGGCAGATCTTAATTACTACCTCAATTTAACTACCAACAAACTCGAAAGGGTTGTACTTGTAAGCTGCTATGTTATCAATTCACATCCTGTACATTTTTCTTTTCTTTTCTTTTGAATATTAAAAACATACATTCCGAATAAATTTGACAAAAAATAGACTTACCATCACTACCACACATAATCAGCACAGTAAGTGTTTCCCTTTTTCCACTCCATTTGATTGTCCAGTATTATGTGGTGATGCGCAAGTTATGATTGTTTTTTGGTTTGTTTTTTTTTTGTGTGTAACTGAGTTGATTTAGGAAATTTACATGACTAAAAAATATTTCTTGATAGAAGTGAAACAACAACATGAGATCTAATACATTTATTTTATTTTCAATAGATATCTTTTATTACGTTTGTTTGTACATTATTAGATTAAGATGCCAAATAAATAACATGTTTTTTCTCAGTTAGAAATACTGTTTGTAGTAGCTAGGTTAAATAATTTCACTGAATAAAATTTGCAAAGGCCTTGCTAATAATATAAATTTTAAAAACTAATTTAGACATTTTGCTTTGGACTTCAACATGACAAATTCTAGATTTAACCCTAATTTTGTTTATTATACAATTATTTACAAAATGTAGATCATAATGAATATGTGTAAAATTTCATTAACTATGTTCAGCACAAACATTAACCTGACCAATAACACAATACATGTATAATCATGTAAACATCAATTAGTCATGACTGAAGTCATCAAAATACTGTTTGTTTGAATATATTTGCCTAAACTTGTATAAGTCTTTCTGATATCATTTTATCCCGCATTCAATCTTTTAAAGATTGAGATCTCCTTCTTTCCAGATCCACAGAGGTAGGAGTATAATTATGCCAGACATATCTCATTAAAAATGTTACTTTTGGATATACAGTATTTTGGTACTTGTGTACAAACAGATGAAATTATATTATCTATAAATGGATTTCTTAAGGTTCAAACAGCTAATAACATACCTAAATAACCTTGGATGTCTTTTAACTAATGTAAACACCTGATTCTTAGAGAAAAGACTACAATGTAGCTGTATTTGTTCCTGCTGCTTTTTTTTATAATTCTAAAGCTTGCTTAGATAAATCTGATATTTTCCAAAAATGTCCATATACTTGTTCTAATTGTCTGTACAAGCAATCAGAAAAATCCACCAAAATATATATATAAAAAAAACACAGAAAGGACCAAGATTTAGAGAACTGTTAATTCAACATATTTTAAAACTCTTATCTCAAGTTGAACTTTTATTCTCAAGAAACTGTACAGTCAACATTTATCATACTGTCTTCATACAGTCTATCTTTATAAAACAAAATTTGGGTTATAGCCGGATAAATTACTTCACTGGATTATGTATGCATTAAAACCTCAAATGCATCTCCTCTAGTAAGAAATGGTTTTCCAATGAACAATAAATTATTACACAAACTTATAAAAAATTGATATCTTAAAAATTCAAGGTTCACATAAAGTTGTATAACTATCAAAATAATTTGGTTTATATCATGAAGATATGTCTAAAATACATTTACAAATATTACAGTACACATTAATGTTTATCTCTGATCATGAGTTTCAACAAAAGGTTAGTTATGGTAAAGTTCTGCATAACAACGATCAATTTTCTAATTCTTATCATACAGGAGGAATATCATTTTACGTTAAAACTTCATGACCTCCCCTGTAACTGTATCATATATCCTTAAAGTATTACCACTGACTGACTACCTTTACAAACATATTTTTCCTATACTTGTGACTAATTAGATACTCATATACTCTTTATATAATTTTTTTGTTTGATGTCACTCTAACTAACCCAGTTGAAGACTTTTCTGTCATTAAGGCTTTGAGTCCTGCCATGTCATTTCGTTGTACTGCTAATTAGAAATGTTGAAGCCTTATGTTAGACCGCGCTGTCTTTAGTGCCATAGCTTTTGAAAGACATTTTGATTGAACTAGCTTTTCAATAGTTTTCCAGTTGGTCAATTGCATCTGGTATAACTGAGGGTAGATAGGTGAAAAAGCAAGTTCACTAATAAATTTAGAAACATTACCTTTTTCAGTGACTAAATTAAAAATTTATTTTGTGTCATACACAGCATTATGAGATTCGTACTGTTATCCTAATACATGTAATAGTTTGTTAACGACAAAACACTGGCTATAAGATGACAAGCCTGGTGAAACAAGTTTAAACAAATTCAAAGAGTCTAAAAATGCAACAGTACTTGCACATAGTTCATTGTACATATTCATAGCTTTTAAGGTATGAAATAAAACATGGCAGTCAAATCTTTTTATATTATGTCCTACCAATACAGGTTTAACTGTGACACTTGCCAAATAAGTTAAAAAATCAATCATTTCTTCATATTTATGCTTATAAACAACAGCATTACCATTATAATACATTTTTTGTCCTACAATTGTGATTTTTGTTATTTCTGATGCTTCTCTTGAAATTTGTTGGTCTGGAAATAGATATCGACTGAAGGAACTGTCTTTGGTGCATGCAGCTATCTGGGTAATATCAGAATATCTACCTGAAGTTAAACATTTTGTTTATTATTGTGCATCTAAACTGTAAAAAGGTATTTTGAACAAGCAATTGTCAAAAAATGATCAACAATACTAAGTCTTCTATCCCCCTTATTTTAACTTTGGTTGATAGTCTTATTGGCAATTATACCACATCTCCTTATATATCTCTCTGCATTGAAAAAACTAAAAAAAAATAGTTTTGCTCAACTGGTCTGTAAATATTTTTCTAAAATTATCATCTTTGTATTGTATCTCACCTACAAAAGGAGGTAGATGCAAAGTGTAAATTGCTAAAAAAAATTGAAAGAGTTATTGCCCCTTAAATGTATTGTTTCAGCAATTTTCAGTTTTTTTGGTTTTATTTCAACTAAAAGAAAAAAAGAACATTAGAATAATCATCAAAAGCAAGGTAAATTATCAAGGTGAGTCATTCATGATCCTCTTAATTTACTTTATTCATAACGCAGTCAAAATGCATTGACTTTAAAATTTGGCTTTATACAGTATATACAGACATTGATAATGTGTTTCTGTAGATATTGTTATATCTTTGATGTCATGAAAAATGCAGTTCTTTCAATTTTAACGTTATCAACTTAATTTTTTTTTATTTTTATAATTGAGGTAACTCATTTCTGAAGTTTAAATATGTATAACTTACTTAAACCAGTTGTCTCTAAATCAAAACATACTATTGGTGCATCATCTATGTTTGTAAAGGTTTCAGCTCCAAGAATTGCAGTTATTTCTTCTATGTATTTTGTTGCAACATCTTCTAACCCTAATTAAAATAATATATACCAAGTTTTGATAAAAATAATTTTATAAAATATCAAAATCTACTAAAATTCATTAATATTTTGTGACTAAATTGTCCCAAAAATTACAATACTTGAGAAGTCTGGGAAATTTCATGATTACATCTTCATGTTAACTTTATTATCTGGCTGAAATCTCACGCATTTTCACAATTGGTGATTAATTGCACAGTCACTTTATAATTTGAAAACTTTTTTGACTTTGGGACATAAAAATATATACATGAATATTACATATGCGTGGTGTAGCATTCTCCTATTTGGATATAATGATCACATGTATCAAAGGTTATTTTATATATCCGAAGCCTTGTTTCTATTTTTAATTATATTGATGCTATGTTTCTATTATTATGTATATTGACGGTCAATATAAAAAAATCTTGCTAAATTTAGATTTATTACATCATGACGTCAAACACTACAACCATGGATGCGCCCCAGCAGACAAAAATAAATTTGCAAGTTTATCGGAAGGAGATATAAAGAGTTTTATGTTAAATGCAGACGCTGAGAACACAAGAAGGTTAACAAAACAATCTATGAAGTTGTTCAAAGAATATTTATATTTTCAATAACATGTTAAAATTCTTGCAAAATACAATTTAAAAATACACAGAATGAACATTAAACACCATTTTCTTAATACATTATTTACATAATATAAAAATTAAGGACTTTCACTCATTCAACTTCGTCCTAAGTCAATATATTCTGAACAGGTTCATATATAAAGTATTGACCTCGTCAAAAGTAAAAGGCACATCATACTTTCTGTCAATATACGAATTATTACCGATTGAACTGTGGTATGTTCTCCCTTCTTTGACTTCAGCCACTGTTGTTTTTTCCCTGTTTGCTTTTGAATATGTTTTTGTTGCCCTCTCTCTTCTTGTTTAATCTTTTACCCCTACTAAGGGTCTCATTTCCAGGTGACAGGCCTATAGATGTGTTTAACTGAAAAATCAATTCATTTAAAATCATGCAAGTCTTTCTCATCTTTATAATAATTCCTTGAAAAAATCATATTTTGTATGTTTTTTGTAATGAAAATTGAAGGCATTTTGTAGTATGAATATTCCATTTTGTGCAGCAATAATCAATCATTGAATAGAATTCGACAAAATTGAGATTAATCTTGACCTGATGTAGACTAATCAGAATATTTACACAGGAATCTTTAACAGTTGATATCATAACGTATTGGTCTTTTTTCGCACATTGTTAAAGGCTGTAAAAGTAACATAGTTGCTTAGATATATGTCTTTTTGTCTCTGGTTGATAGATGTCTCATTTGCAATCATACCGTATTTTCTCATTTTATATTTTTTAGTTTATTTTTTTTAATAAAGAAGTATATATACGAAGTAAGATTGCATTTATTACACATTCATTGTGATTATTAAAACCTTAATGTTAGTTGCTAATTTATGTTCATTTGTCTTAAATGCAATTAAGTATAGGATGTTTATCAAATAATATCTCAGCAATATAGTTATAACCCTCATTCTTTTGGAGTACGGCTGAGCTGACTCTGTAATTTAAAGATGCTGATGTGGAGAAATGTTTAGGTTTTGGAGCTTTAAGAGCAATTAAGTTATTAAAGCTTTCATTTGCCTGTGATGAGCCCAAGTTAGATAGCTTTTTAGACTGTGGTACCATTTTTTGAATAAACGGTTTCTCAAGATCTGATCTGAGTTCAGACGAACATAGGTCTTTTCCACGAGGAAGATTAGAATGAATATAGGAATCCTTGTCTTTAAGGTATCCACACCAAGTTTCATTGCAGTAATCATGTTCGCCAAATATGTGTTTTATTGATGGCCGTCCTCAATACCACTTGGATTATCTACATTCTGGTTGACAACGTATGTAAAGTTTTTAACAATTGCTTCACAAACCATCCCAGTTAACTCTTTGTATTTTGGCTTTAATTCATTTATCTTTGAAATAATGTTATGTTTGATATGATTTCTATCACTTATTTTTTCCATTTTTGAATTGGGCATTAATCGCCTGGCTCGGTCAAAACCTGTGGAATCGTCATCTCCTAGTACTTCTAATATATCCACTCTTTTTTCGTCTAATTCTTTTAACATGTCGACTACCATATCTGGTTCCATACCCTGAAATAGTTTTTAAAATAATGTGTATTCGGTAAACATTTAGATGATACCACAACCCCATATTTGATTATCAAAAGCCTTAAACTATGCATTGACACTGTAAAAATTCCTCAAAAATGAAAGCGTACACTGTTTGATTAATTCAACAGTTGTACTTAACAATTCTAATAATCTGGCAATTATTTGAAATTGAAATGTTTTGGAAACACGAAAGAATTAATGGTCCTCACATTCACTTTTATCAACTAAACATTGCATAATGTTAAAACTACAACTTATTTTCAAAGTAAATATTTAGGTTTTGTTTGTTTTCACAATGCAAACTGCAAAGTTAACGGGACGTATTATGGTAAACCGTTGTCCATCTGTCCGTCTGTCCGTACCTAGGTCCATCCGTCTGTTGTCAACATGTTGGACATTAACTCAAAAACGCTTTAACTAATTTGCATAAAACTTTGATGAATTGCTTATATCTATTGACGTGAGCTCCCTTTTGTTTTTTATAAATTTTAGATTCTACATTTCCGAGTTACGGTTTTTTTTTTTCATATTTTGGGTCCTCAATGCTGTTCATTTTTGTACTTGTTTGGCTTTATAAATATTTTGATCTGAGCGTCACTGATAAATCTTATGTAGACGAAACGCGCGTCTGGCGTATTGAATTATTATCCTGGTACCTTTGATAACTATTTACACCACTGGGTCGATGCCACTGCTGGTGGACGTTTCGTCCCCGAGGGTATCACCAGCCTAGTAGTCAGCACTTCGGTGTTGACATTAATATGAATTATATGGTCATATATATAAATTTCCTCTGTACAAAACTTTGAATTGTTTGAAAAACTAAGGATTTTCTCATCCCAGGCATAGATTACCTTAAGCGTAATTGCACAACTTTTTGGAATTTTGGGTCCTCAATGCTGTTCAACTTTGTATTTGTTTGGCTTTATAACTATTTTGATATGAGCGTCACTGATGAGTCTTATGTAGGCGAAACGCGCGTCTGACGTACTAAATTATTATCCTGGTACCTTTGATAACTATTCCTTCTGTTTTAGTTTGCTACCCGGATTTGTTTTTGCTTAATCAAATGATGTCTATTGAACACCGATATACTATTGTTGTCTTTACTTATAATTTGAAAAGAAATTGACAATACAATACCAAATAAACTGGGGAAAAACAACCGAAAGACAAACAATTGTCTACAAAACACATCACAGAAAACTAAATACTGAGCAACACAAACCCATCAAAACCCGGGTGATCTCAGACGCAATGGTGTATTTTCCGTAAATGCCATATTTGTTGGTTTCCTGCTGAAGTCGTCATCGGGAACAGCATTTTGAAACGTAAAATTGGTTTTCTTCTGAAGTTTTGACTTTTGAGTATCGGTCAGAATAATTCTGGATATTTAATCAACTACTGTTGTTTCTATTGTCTCTATACATCTATCTGACGGTGGCAACACTTTATAATTCTAGACAGTTTTTTTTTTTTTACAGTAGCTTGCGTCGATAAACAAGGTAACTGTGCCGATTATGCACGTGAAGGAACATGTACTGATCCGAAATATACAGAATGGGTCAAAGATAATTGTGCAAGAACGTGCTTATGTTGTAAGTATGTGAAACTAGAACAAGATGAAAATAGATGGAAGTTAAGTTATTTTATCCTGATTTAGAATTTGATTGGCTAATATTGTCCTAATAAATTACAGTACAGTTCTTTATTACGTCAATACCGACCATGCAAGGGCTGTATAGCCCGTCAAGGTCGTTAAAAACTTCCATCATCATCATTACGTCAGTTGGGATTATCTCCCTTATACATGTACAATTGACCTGAAAACAAACTATTTTTAGTTGCTTTATAGTCCTAATATTTTTCATTCTTCACAGTTTAAGATTAAATTTCTAAATATATTTGGTTGATATTGTCCTAATAATTGAATTTGAATAATTATATAAATTTATAAAATAACAAAATCAGGATAATTTCGGTACACAGTGTGCAACTGTCCTAATACGGAATATATTGGGTCAATAAAATTCTCGTATTTGGACAACTGCACACTGTGTAACTTATATTGTGATTATGAATCTGATTTTTAAAAATGCGAGAGAAAAAAAAAGGAAATTCATATCAGTCCTGTGCATCTTGAGAATAATTTTAAAACTAAGCAAAGTCCTCACCGACGTTAGAAATTCAGTTAAACAAAAGTCAATAACACTTGACAAAAGTAAAAACATTGAATCAAAAGATATTAACAAGTACAGTTCAAATAGTCATTACAATATAACTGTATAGCAAACAATATTTGCTTTTAAATTGATTAAGATATTGTCCAGTATTCAATGATGTATTGAATCTCAAAAGTTACGAATTGTTTTTTACTAATAGTGTGGCTTTTTGGGGGGGTATTTTTTTTAGGGGGGTCATAATTGGTACAATTTGAAAACAATTAAACGAGTAAGTACATTTAATTTTGTAAAAATCAATATCATATAAGGTATTTGTACAAAAATTTTTCATAGGTTTCACACTAGCTTGAATATACAAGAAAATTATCTTACTATCAATATAGAAATTTGTCAATTTTAACAGGCGGATCTTATTACACTGGAAGTTATGTAGGACCTAGTGGATCTGGTACACCACCCGGTACTGATTTTTTTAACTTGCTTTTTATTGAATCCTAAATATCATTGTAAACATTCAATCAGTACATATCCAACGGACCAACAACAAAAACGTCACACACAGTCTGATTAAAGCATGACCTTGTACAATGCCATGCTATGCGTACATAGTATTGACAGGATGTAGAATAATAAGTTTAATAACTCTTTAACGTTCTATGGATTCATTATCCTTTGTTGGATACCAATTTTAATGGGTTTCGTGGGAACAGGTGTACCACGAATTCAAATGTTCAATATATTACAAAGTTTCTATAGGCTTTGTGTGCAGAGATTGCAAAACTACGAAATCGCATATACCCACGAAAATACAAGTTTTACTCAATCCATGATAATGGGTACCTACGAAAATAAATGAATTCACAGTATCTAGTAAGGATTTATTCAATCCAAAACAAACATGACAAAATGTTTATTGGTATCTATAGACTAATATTCAAAAACTCATTAGGGTGGTTAATTGATAACCTTTAACAATAATTTCACCAAAGTGTTAATGAATATCACATGGATCGCATCTAAATTAACGGCACTAGTAACTCGAATTTAGCTTGAACGGACAAAACGCATTAACGGCATTTAAAAAGATTAATGAAAATTGAATAAAGATTGACAAAATTAAAATTATTTTAATGCATTTCAATCCATATCAAATCATTTTAATACCAGTCAAATAGATTCCCTTGCGGTCATTCAAGTTAATTTGAGATGTGGTTAAACTGCGTCAAACTAATTAGCCACGCCCCCGTTAAACGGAATCAAACTGATGTTAAGTCCTTTTAAACTTTAAAGTGTCCGCCTTTTTGTAAGGTAAATCACTCAAGCGGTACAGCATCCGCGTGTATCTATCGTTTTACCGTTCCGAGCGTTATCGATTTTAGTCAGAAAAGTAAAAATGTACCTCTTACAAATATTCACAATTAAAAGGAAATAATGACAAATACATGTGTAAACTAAGTTTTTTTTATAGTTAATGATGCCAGATTTTTAAAATGCAGCGAAAAGTATATTTTTTTTTTATTTTTTTTTGTAAACACGCAGCAGCTCTTGAGATAAAAAAAAGTGACTGTGATAAAAAAAAATTATTTTGCTTGAAATAAAACGAGAAAGCTGGTAGTTATTTAATAGCCAATAGAGGTACCAAACTGAGCTGGCATGATGAATGCCAATAGATATTGTACGCAAACATTAATCTATATGAAGGTATCGTCTGATCAAAAATGTAATTTCGTCGAGAATATGCAATAATATTTGCCACGGTACGTTAAGCAAATTTAATTGAACCAATTCCGTCCCGAACTTTTAAAATTCACATTAAAACATATCTTTTTTTTTTTTGTCTAATTCAATGGAAAATTAAAATTTCGTTTAGCTTAAACAGTTTTAAATGCGCCCCGTACTCGTATACCGGATACCAAATATACAGCAACACTGTTTGTCTTAAGTCTTATAGTGCTCTGCTAGTCATTACTAAATTCATACGTGTAAAACTATACAATTTTACTCATCTGCCTTCAACACGAAGTCTTGGCTAACACCGAACAGCAAGCTATTAGGTGCCCCAAAATGACTAGTGTAGAACCATTCAAACGGAAAAACTAACGGTCTATATATTCGACTTTTGAAATACATAATCAAACAACAACCACTAAACAGCAGGTTAGGGCAGGTGCAAACAAATGCAGCGGAGTTCAAAAGCCAAAATATACGAATAATTCTCGAGACTTAAGTGACATTGTTTTAATAAGATCAGAACCATGTACGTGTTAATTTTAAAGCAAAAGATATAAGTTTGTAAGAAAAATATTGACGCACCAATTCTAATAGCTAAGAAAATTTCCTTTTGCTAAACGATGATAACATTTTAACATTTTGGTATACCTTATACTTCATAATCTATTTCTGAAACGACTTCTCGCATTGAACATCTTTGAAAGGTTTGCCACTGGACGTTAAACAACCATTAATCAATCATTCAAATTGTGCTTAAAAATGAATTAAGCCGCAAGTGTATCCATCAATGAGTGCAGTTGTTTGTTTGTCCATTTAACATATACTGAATTTGTTTTGTCCAGAATTATATTCCTTAGAAGAGTTCAAGTATGTTAATAAATTCATAGGGTATCATGTGCTAGTTGAAATTTTCAGTGAAATCATTATTGTGTGTCCAACGTTCTTTCGTGCATATCAAATATTGTATCCACATTTTGCTGTTCGTAGTCTGTTAGTCCTCGGTCTCCAAAATTTAGCACACACTTATGTAATGACCAATCTCGAAAGGGGACATTTTTTTATTAAAGAAAAAATAAAACAATTTCTATATTCTATCATTCAATTAACCGATGTACACCTAAGATTTTCAACTATAGATGTTGAATTAAAAAAAAATAATAAGTCCCAATGTATTTTTATGGCAAACATATCTAATGGGTTATTTTCTCATGCAAAATAATTATTTTTTCATTTTTCAAGATAATAGTGTAATCAGATATGTTCTTTGACACGTGTCTTACGGTTCACCGATTTTCGGCAATATCATAGAAAATCAGCAAGTGCCTAAACATTAGTTTTGAGAATGTTGATGCTATATTAATATATGGAACATGTCTTCATACCAAAATAGATTACTCACATTTAATGTTCTTGTAAATGAAATTGGGAATGAAAATGGGATAATGGACGTCATACTCAACTCCGAAATGTATAAAAGAAACTAAAATTAAAATTGTACAAGACTAACAAAGGCAGAGGCTCCTGACTTGTGACAGGCGCAAAATGCGGCGAGGTTAAACATGTTCATATTTTTTTTTTCGAATTGTCTTTTTGTGAAATTATTCAGCAACAAATTAATCTATTTATTTTAATACAATGAAACAAGATTTTTTAACGAAAGGAAGTATTTTTCGTCCCTTATATTTAAAGGAAATAAGCAATTTGTCAAAAAAAATAAAACTCCGCCCATCATTCTCTCTCCCCTCCTTAAATCAGAAAAGAATGAATTAACATTTTATTAAGAATAAAGGTGAAATCATAGATAAACTGCTATTTATTCTTATTAAGATCTACATTTTAACAGAATCGGGGACTAATATTTCTCTAAAAGCCCATGCATACACTAATATTTGTGTGTTTTTTGTTTCAAGTTGTTTCAATTATCATTTACATGTATGAGGCTATAAATGGGACCACCATTTATAAGTATATGAATTGGGTTTACAGATTTGAGAATTATGAGGAAACTAAGTTAATAAGAAGCGAGGCAAAAAAAAAAAAAACTAGATAACAGAATATAGAGGTGGTGTAACCCGAATAATTCAGTCGTTATATTTCGCTGATCTACGATTACTACATAAATTCACAATTTTATGAATGTTGACATTGATAGAAATAGTTTTTTGAAAATATTTTATCGAACTTTAATTCCCAGCAGGCAAAAGACGTCACTATGACGTCTTTTTCAGGTTGAATTATGGTCGCGACGTCATATTACCAAAAATCGACGTAAAAAAGACGTCTTTTTTCAGACGTCAAAAAGACGTCGGGAAAAGACGTTGTATTTACGTCTTTTTTATGGTATGGTCACGATCCTTACATAAGTATGACGTCCCTTCCGTGACAAAATTTCAACGTCATATCAAAGACGTCACATTGACGTCTTTTGCAAACTATATAATTAATATATTTCTACTCGTATACGTAACGGTTACTTTTTCTGAGTAATATTGTATATAAATCAATCGGCGTACATTTTTCACTGGACCCTGGACTTAATATAACAGAGATGATAATACAACGGTAACTATCCAATCTCTGTAGTTGTGGTTTGTATATTGGGATTTATAGGGGTATGGATAATATATACATTTTATCATCTTACAAGAATATATTATGTCTTTAATTTTATTTCTTTAGTTTATCTGACAATAGTCTCATTTTAATAAACTAGTAGTCAGATTGTCAAACCCTTTTCTCGAAAATTAAACTTTCGAGGCAAATCAACGCGCGCATGCGCAATATTTCATTAGCTTCGTATAAACCTAAAAATAAAAACAAATGAATTAAATATCTTCGTGCATATTTGTGATTTGGAACTAATAAAGTTCAATTATGTAATGTCTTTATTTACTTTTTTCACAGATGAATGTTTTTTTTTTAAATGTTATACGAAAATAACAGTTAGCTAACTCCGCTTCCATTTTGAAAAGAATAACCGGGACATCCACGGCTACAGTAACTGTTACAGTTCAAAATATTTACAGCATAACATTGAAAAAGGTATTGAATGTTTATAAGTGTAATACTAATTATATTGATCATCACATGTGTGGAATAGGTGCACCATGACAGTGCAGTGCACTCATGTACCCAGGGCGGATCCAGCCATTTTCAAAGGGGTTCCCAACCCAGGATAAGGGGTGGTTCCAACCATATGTCCCCATTCAAATGCATTGATCGTCAAAAAAGGGGGTTCCAACCCCAGAAACCACCCCTGGATCCGCCACTGTGTATTGTACTGACATGATATGTGTGCACGCTTTTAACTTCTATTCAGGGCATTATCTGAGTACATAGAGGAAACACACCGTTTTAGTGGATAATTTAATTGTATAATTTGTTTTAATTTTTCATATTATTTTCGTCAATTATTTTTTTTTTTTATTTAAGTTCATTCGTTTCTTTATTTCTTTATATATTTATTTAAAAATTAAAATTAAAAAGCGCCACCCATAATATTATTAAAGTACAAATGGTGATTGAGGTTCGTGTGGATCCTTTGGCTAAAATAGATGCCTTTACACCACAAAATTTACTCGGAGTGCAGACAAACCTGTGCACCTGGGAAAATATTAAGGCATAGCATGCCCTAGATATATAAAATACAAATACAATTGAGAATGGAAATGGGGAATGTGTCAAAGAGACAACAACCCGACCAAAGAGCAGAAAACAGCCGAAGGCCACCAATGGGTCTTCAACACAGTGAGAAAATCCCGCATCCAAAGGCGTGCTTCAGCTGCATTTTATGTATCAGTTGTTGATGTTTGGCACCCATTTAAATTCGGACAATATAATAATGATGTCAATTTACAGGGACGTCCGACGATGGTTTTATTTTATTCAATTCGGATGAAAATACAAGATTTTATCTGATCGCAAATAATATTCATTCGCTTCTCAAATTTACTTATGAGATTTCGACAAGTTAATTAAATTTCTTAGATGTATCAGTATTTAAGGGAAAAAGATTTGAAACAGATCATATTCTGGATGTTAAATTATATCGTAAACCGACTGATAACTTTCAATACTTAGAAAGATCGTCGGCTCATCCAACTTTGGTATTCAAAGGATTCATTATAGGAGAAATTACACGAATTATTAGGACAACAAACAATCAAAATGACCAGACAAAACAAAATGAACACTTCAAATGTAAGCTCTTGCAAAGAGGTTACACAGGAAAGGAATAGACATGCTAACGTCGAAAGCAAAGCAAAAAAAACCAGATCTAACGTTAACACATTATGTTATAAAAATAAAAACAAAAGAAATCACCACCATTGGTATTTGCTACTAAATTTAGTCCAATATTCAAACATTTAGGTAAATGTATTAGAAAAAATGGCACTTAATCGAAAATAACCCAAATGCCAACAGGTTATTTCCTAAACGACCTACATGTATTATTGCATATCAAAAACATAAAAATATAAGGGAATTTTTGACAACTGTAAAGATATATTAAAGTATTTGTTTTATAACAAATTATACGACGCTTCTGAATCATAAACACAAATCCACTGGGTGTCGTGCTCCTCCTTAATTAGTTACATTCGGTTACACAAAATTATAAGGCTACATCACCTGATGAGGATGAACAGCTTTGATCAACAGTTTTGACCTAAATTGAGATCCGAAACACTTGAGTGGGAAAGAAACTGACATATAGTCAATCAAAATATTATAGCAAAATAGAAAATAATATTTAATATCTATGACATATAATTAAAAACATGGCGCGCTTTATCGAAATATTTGTAAACTTTTGCTTGGATTGGTAACACGTCTTTTATTAAAATATTGTTATTATATGTTTTAGACAAACAAGTTATTGTCAGTTGGAGGTGTGGATTTAAAAGATGGTGTAAGAAACATGTTGAGAAGGTTTGTATTTAGCTAGATTTCATTACGAGACCGCATTCAAGCAAAGGTATCCATATTGAAGTGCCAAAAAGAGGGGAAATCAATGAACAAAGAACAAAACTAAGAACATCAAAAAGATTGAGACAGACAACTAACATATAACACAAAATAGCAAAAGTACACACAGAAACAAACAGCAAGACCCCTTTAAAACCAGGGTTGAAATCAGTTTCTCAGGAAAAGTGAGCAGTTCCATAATCAGTCTGTCACTAACATGACTAAATGCATGCATTTCTTTTGTTTTGTTTTACAATAACTTCTCCAGTTTGCTTTGTCCAGTCAATTATAAGATTTATGCATGCGCAGTATTAAGGATAATTAGATGATGCTCCTGAACTATTGGGATTTTTTTCGCCCTAATTATTTGACTGGGTCTTTTAGGCCCGCGTCTTTGACATATACTATTACTAGTATGTCATTTTAGCATACTGGACCCAAAGGACCATCTGTAAACAATTGCCATTTGGTTTGTTGTTATCTTCAACTTTTCATTTTTCTCTTATTAACTGTATCAGAAGAAGTACACATTTTTTCTAGTACAATGTAAGCGGTCTACTCTATTTTTTATTGAAAATTCTTTTCTCCAAAGAACAGTAATTTTGTGCACTGTTTCATGTAATTTTGGCTTGTGCATTGTTTTTATTTCAAAATTAATAACCATCACACAAGATATATATTAAAAATTCCCTGAACATCATGTTTATCCAGCTTGCATACATGTGATTATTATACATATAGTTTTGTGTTATATGATCGTTCAGTGTCAATTCATAATTCTATTCTGAAAGGTTCCGTTACACATTTGGAAGGTTCCCTTACGTGCCAGAAGTTTCTATTTAGCTATGTACTGTGTAATTCATTTCTTTACTTATTTGATAATAATATTTATATAATTTTACACTGTTTTCAGGGTGATGACAAATGAGCTGATGTCAAAGTTCAATATAAGTGGTAACAGGGGCAAATTTCCATTTAAAGATTATACAATTTCAAGATAATTAGAGGTAAATTATAACACTAATGAGGTCGTTAATTTGTTGGGCTTTTATATATGATTGGTTATTAAGTTATACTCCATCATGTTCCTTTGACACCATTCAGCCATGAATTTTCTGTATAACCATTTAGATCTCTAAAACGCTATATGATTTTGTATCTTTCTATTAATTATAGAATTATATTGTGTTTATCATTGACTATGCAAAAATACTTGTCTAGGTTGAAGACTATGGTGGAATGACCGGAAGGGGGGTGCACTATGTCTTCAACCGTGGCTACTTTATCGCAGTTAATGGTAAACACAACATTAATCTTATTATTATAATACTGACTGTCAATTATTATACTTTCTGTAAGAATGTCTTCTCATATTAAAGATGCTTTATTTTGGCATAGAGTTTAAATGAATTACTTAGAAAAAAAAGTTCCTTATTGTCAGCAAAACTGTCTTTACTTAACGTTTGCACTGTCAACAGTATGCACCAGATGAGTAGGCACTCGCTTAGTCTGCCGTTCAAGTGCTTTATGAAAAGTTATAACTGCATTATTATTATTAAAGTAAATATTTCACTGATATCGTATGTATTTGGTCTTATTTCTTGATCAGTTAGTACAAATTAAAATGTAGTGCTATAATTTAGTGTTATGGTCACAGAAATATTCAAAAATTGTACTATTAGCATAATTACTCTTCCGGTTCCTATTTCAAAGCCTGAATAAATATTGTATGATGAATTACAGAGTATTTCTATAAAGAAATTTCATCAGAGTTTCAGACCAAAGTCACAACAGGAATTATAATGTTTATAATTTACTGGTTTACGATAATGATAATTTTATGTTATTCCACACTATTTTGGATTGACCTTCCTCTGGTATGCTTGTGGCTTAAAAGATTGGAAAGAAAACTCAAATGCCACAAGGCAAGGTCACAGTATATTGAAAGAAGTGTTGACAACGGAAGCGCTATCCAAAATATATCCTATATAATCGGAACTGTATGTACATTGTTAAATTTCTGTTTCTTTTTTACAGACGTTGCAACAAGAGCCTTCAATGGGACAGAGAAAGAAGTAACTGATTGTCTTGCCAGGACTCTTAAATATGCCCCAGACAGATTGGGGGAGGGGAAAGAGAGAAATAAAATATATTCCATTCTTTTTTTTTATTTCTTTCAAATTGACTTAAGATCCATTAATTACTTCATATAAAAATCATTGATAAATTTCATTACACTTGACCAATATCTTTTAGTTCATCTGGCCTGAAAGGCAGTTTGGGTTATTATACCCCACGCAACAAGTTGCGGAGGGTATAATGTTTTTGACCTGTCTGTCCGTCTGTCCATCCGTCAGTCCGTATGTCCTGTTTCTTGTCATCGCAACTCCCGTCAAACCACACAACAGAATTTCACGAAACCTTTTTAGATAATAAGGACATACTATATGTAGTCGTGCATATCGACTGGAAATTACGATTCAATTCTTTTTCTAGGAGTTACGCCCTTTGAACTTATTTACTTTAATGTACTACTGCAACAGTTTGTCATCACAACTCCTCTCAAACCATACAACAGAATTTCATGAAACCTTTTCAGATAATAAGGACATACTACGGAGATGTGCATATCGACAGGAAATTACGATTCAATTTTTTTCCAGGAGTTACGCCCCTTTGAACTTATTTGCCCAATATACTACTGCAACCTTTTGTCATCGCAACTTCTCTCAACCACACAACAGAATTTCATGAAACCTTTTCAGATAATAAGGACATACTACGTAGATGTGCATATCGACAGGAAATTACGATTTAATTTTTTTTCCTTGAGTTACGCCCCTTTGAACTTATTTGACCAATATACTACTGCAACAGTTTGTCATCGCAACTCCTCTGAAACCACACAACAGAATTTCATGAAACTTTGTACATAATAAGGACATACTATATAGATGTGCTTATCGACAGGAAATTATGAATCAATTTTTTTTTCTTACAGTTATTTTAATTCTCCAGTGACAATGTGGGGACGTGGGGTATGTGAGCATGCTCACTAAGGTTCTTTAATTGTCATTATAATGCATCTGCCAAGGTCTTAAGTTGTCCTTGAACTTTTTTCACGTCATCTTTGAAACGACTTGGAGGACTGGAACAAAAATTTGTATTTGCATGGAATAGATTTACAGATTTTCAATCCAGGGACTTACTTGATCCCAGTTATTAGGAATAGACTACAGAGGTCATTAACAATTATCTCGAAAACAATTACATTTACGTTCAGCAAAATCCTTACGATTCTGATATTTTGTTTCCTTGGATGATTATGTTGTATGAAGCTGGCTATGGTGGATGCCCTTTCTTTGATTCTTCATGTTTGTCCATTTGTACACTTCTTCTATGGTGTGTTATAACTTCTGCAGTATGCATTGATGGATCTTGATCAAATTTATACACATCAATAAGCAACGCAAGAAATACATGATATAAAGTCCTTAGAATTTATTATGAAAATGCAAAAAAGAGGTCACAACGTTAAAGGCACTGACATAAAGGTCGCAAAGAGAATATGACACCACAAAAAAAATAGAAGTTGAAAAGACATCACAAAAAACGTCACCAAACAGACGTTGAAGAGACATCACTTTAAAGACGTTGAAAAGACGTCACAAAAAAGACGTCATTTCACCTTTCAAATTCAACGTAAAAAAGACGTCATTCTGACGTCCCATAAAGACGTCTTTTCAACGTAAAAACAACCAAATTTGCCAGCTGGGTAATATCGTAATCTGTAAAATTCAACGAGACTTTTTGTACCTTTTCGCATGGACTGTCTCGGATATAACGATAACGCAAATCACGTGTATTAAACAAGGTCTAGGCCTGAGGATATCATTTCATTATCACTTCCTAATATCCAATCCACAGACACGAGTCACACGACATCCCAGTATCTTCTAATTTTACTAGTATACGAATTACCAACACATTTGGCATTTACCAGTTGTTGACGCTAGTAAGAAAATGAATAGTTAAGTTCGAATTATTATTATTTCAAAAACACTTTGAGTATTATAACAGATCATCTAAAAATCAAACTAAATAATTAGAAGTATCACAGCTCAGATCGGCCAATGTCACTCGTTAGAACTTATAACTAATTGAAATACTGACACATTGCTTATAGTTTGCCTAACGCTAATTTGAATCAAAAGATATTACTGATTTAAAAACTTGCAGTATCAAAATTGAATGGCATAAATTAAAAAGAAATACATTGTGTATCTAAAGTATTTTCATCATTCCGGATGACCCTAATAATATTTACCTTTCAAATGATTTTTCTACATAAGGTTATATCTCTTCTCTCTGGTCACTAATTTGCCCTAAAGCTAAATGTCACCGTCAGATGTATAGTAGAAGGCAAAAAACGCTTAGTTGTTAATTTCTGTGTTATTTGGTCTCTTGACGAGAGATTATACCACATCTCCTTATTTTTTTAGATTTGTTTGTGTTCAATGTGCAAACAATGCAAAAACATATAGTATCTTTAAAATAAAACGGTGTGTAGATATACCGCAAAGGACTTCTTAGTGCACTAAGGACACTAAAACGATGTTTTAAGACCACAAAGAACATGGATATAAGAGGATATGAGTATTAACTCATAAATATAAAGTTTTGTATCAATAGATATTGTAATTTTGAAGTAAAATGACTTTTTAATCAGCGCGTGCCACTCGGCACGTGACCAACGGCTTATTGCAAATTCCCAATCATTAAGTTCAATCAACCATATCCAAATAACAATCGTCTTTTGATCGTTACTAATTGATTAATGCTGGGACTATTATACTATAGTATAATAGTCCCAGATTAATGATAGTTGTTGAATAAACCTAACGGTTTAGGGTGTTATAATTTCAAGCTGATGAAAAGAAAATTAAAAATTGAATTTTATGTTTACTTTGCCTTTGTTTTATTTTGTTTTGAAGGAAATTGCTTTAATAAACTTGTTTTTTTTTTAAAGAAGCCAGTTTTGAGATAGAAATTGAGAAAAAAAATGCTTCTGAGATTTCATTTCCACATTTACAACTCTATAGTTTACATACTTTCATTATACCTTGAAAGACATTTGAGAGTAAAACATATTCTTCAAAACCCGATTATAGAAGTGATATAGAAAGACTTTAACTACAATACCCTTCCCTTTTCACGAATGTGACTTACCGAATTAGACTATTTACCGGATTTGAAATAACATAAGCAACACGACGGGTGCCACATGTGGAGCAGGATCTGCTTACCCTTCCGGTGCACCTGAGATCACCCCCAGTTTTTGGTGGGGTTCGTGTTGCTTAGTCTTTAGTTTTCTATGTTGTGTCATCTGTACTATTATTTGTCTGTTTGTCTTTTTATTTTTGGCCATGGCGTTGTCAGTTTGTTTTCGATCTATGAGTTTGACTGTCCCTTTGGTATCTTTCGTCCCTCTTTTTCAAGAGGAAATATTATTTTCAAAAAGAGAATTAATAATCATATTAAATTGTCTTCTATGAAAGATACCTTTATTACGGACGTCATTGTTTTTTATTGTCATTCTCCGCCATATGTGTATTTTATATAATTATAAAATTCAATTATGTTATTGATATAACGCTGATGCATTTAAAAAATAATGTAAACCATACATTCTTGCTTCTAAATAAAACTCTTATAATCTTATCCTTAGTAAATCTAGTATGTGTACCCATTAAAAGTATTTCGGTTGAACAAAATTGCCGTTCTATAGCTAAAATTTGGCCCAGTGATTTCAGAGGAGAAGATTTTGTAAAAGCTAACGAAGACGGACGCAAGGTGAGCTAAAAATAAGAGTAGGAAATACGCTATTACATAGAAGTAAAAATATAACAGACAGAAATACAAAAACACCATATAACTGCATTTATCATGTCTATAAAATATTTCAGGTCTGTAAAACATCACTATCAATCAAGCATATAAAAACAATTTCGTCTACTTAGAATATTACAGCAGGTCTTGTCAACCACACCAAAACCAGTACTTTTAAAAGATGTATAAACTTATCATCATCAGATAAAATACTAAAATCACCATTACTTCTTTTAACTTCATAAAATAAACGTTCACGTAAATCTGCATATAAAGGACAGTCTAATATAATATGTTTCTCATCTTCAATTTACATGTTTAATCAGTATACAAAGTGGATTCTAAACGGTAAAGGTTGAGCGAACATGAATTTCTATCGATTACACAGGTGACACTCATCTGATAAAGGCGCGTGTCGATAAAACATAAAATAACTTTCTAATTACAAAGACTCCCTCACAAAAGATATGATCATAAAATTTGAAATAATGTATTTTACAAAGTCTATTTCTATATGCCATGTCCTTTGTGACAGCTGTATCATTCCACCAGGTCCTTAGTGCACATTTTTCTTATTCTTAGTGCACTAAGGAGGTCCTTTTTGGTATTTTTACAAATGTGCTGCCTTGGAGCCTTTATATCAGGAGACTAAATTAACGAGAGCTTCTAAACACCACCTAGGCCGCCTTTGTGCACTAAGCTCCTTTAACTGGGCCAAGCCCATGATGGGATAGTGTTATGAATAAAAGATAAACGTACCGTCAAATGTAGTTTTCCACAAGATATTATATTATCTGATGTTTTTTGTCAAACAAATCAAGCAACAAAGAAGCATGGATATTGAGCACTTGTATAACACTTGTACATAAGTTTAATAATGACAACTATCCATTTTGTGATAAAAAAATATGCATATTTTTTAATTTGAGGTTTCATATGACTTTAATACCGGCGTCACACATCAGCGTTTAGCTCCGACGTAAAAATCATGTACGCTGCCAACACGCTAGTAATTTTGGATGCATTCAACTTGTCAATCATATCTGTATTGTGAGTACAACGAGCTTTAAGCGTGCATTGGGTGTACGAGAAGCGTACATAAGCGTGTATCGGGCGTTCAAGTAACGGATGGTGGCGTATGTATGGCGTTTGTCTAACGTAGATGGAATACACGCTGGCATAAGATCAATACCTCTTTATCTCTTCTAATTACGAAAACACAGGAATTATTATTTTTAGGTTGAAGTTATTTCTTAAAGATTTATTGATCAATTAACAAGATGATTAGACATTACACAAGAAGAGCGCGTGCCACATTAAAATAATAACATATTTTTTAATTTTAAATAAGGAATCGTTTTGAAACTAATTTTTATTAAGTTTTGAAAAAGTCATATTAATGGAAATTAGTTAAAAAGTCAAAGTTCAAAGTCATAAATAAGTGTTCCGTGTAGAAATGTTTTTTGAAAGTCTAGTTTGTTCATAATTTCTCTATGTAAAACGGTTTTGTAAACTTCTTTAAATAAATTCGGACCTTCCCTTATCTGTTCACCAGCATGGCTGAAGAAATTGTTCCAAGATGTATTGTGAGGTGACACGTCCAGGTATTCAAGCGATTTCCTGTCGGACTTTAAAACTTATTACACAATTACAAGTTGGTGCATCTCTTGACCTCTGAGGGTATTGATCAGTGTACACGGCCGATAACTCGTAACTTTCCAGTTTGAAAATATCAGGTGTAATATACATCTTTGTCTTGCGTGTCCGATAGTGATATACTATAGTCATTACTTATACGCTTGTTTATAAATAACGTTTCTGGTGTTAAGAATGATATTTATGAAAATCTTAATAATTCCCAAAAAAGATTTGATAAAAATTAAATAAAATATATTTACATATTTTCCAAGGGTATATACTCGTTGTCAATAGATATGGACATTTGAAACATACACATTATAATTGATTTCACAAAATGTACGCACTTGTCGATCATTGGTTTATACGTCTTGAAAGAATGTTATGGAACTATAATAATAATAGATAGTCACAATTTAGAATATATACATGTATATACATGTTGAATATATGAGAGAAACATTTAGAACCAATCTGATTTAAAAACAGGTCAAAGTATTACTCGCTTTAATTTGGTTCGTCAAAGTTATGGACAAAGTAAAATTACAGATTTATCTTTCGGTTAGATTATTTCGAACAGTTTAAGAAATTCGTCATCATCACAATTGTTGAGTATAATCAGAGACATATGTCTAATGTATAATTATGTGAACATGGTTCTAATAGTACCTTATGTCAATTTTCCTGTTCCGACATGCATAATATATATGCCACTGGGCGTACATTAATGATCCCCAAAAAGAATTTCTGAATAATAGGATTAATGATAGTTTGAATGAGTGTAACCATTGTAACCAATGTAACCATTATGTCAATGGGGGTTACAAAACAAGGTAACTCAATTATGGTGCACATTTTGTGCCTTATATGCCTTTTCTGCTCTTTGGTCGGATTGTTGTCGGACACATTTTCTATTTCCATTCTCCATTTTATTCAATTGGTTGCATGCATTTTTGTTTTATCTCTCTCTGATGTTTTTGCAGAATTAATCTAAATATTTTAAAGAAGACATTTAACTCTTTCTTCTAAAACTTTTAGCATTAAAACCTAATTGCATGAAATTGAATTAGTATGTTATTATCAGTCTTATCACTTTTTCGGATGAACTTTATAATATTGACACAGGAAATGATTTTTGACAGAATTTTATATATTGTAGAATTCGTTCTTTTTATCGACACATTAATTGATTAAATGCTGTGCCATAAAATGTTATTTTTCGCGACATCAAACTGTGAAATATCGGAAAAAAGATGCAGCTTTTCGAGATTTAACCATTAGCTTAAAAACGAGAACATGGACCCCCTCTTTTAAAAATGGCGTTTGGCATGATACTGTATGATGACAGAGACATATAATACAATTCGGCGTTTTACGTTTCCGCATTAAAATTCTTACGTTTTCGCATTTTTATAGTACTCTTTTCCGCATTGTTTTTACATTGATTTTATTAAAGGTTATTTACGTTTGCGCATTTAAATTTTTCATGTATGCTCCCCCCCCCCCCCCTCCTTACTCACCAACTGGGTGGAAGTAGGACTTCGAGCAAGATAAGTCTTTATGACTAAAATGAAACTACAAATGTGTCAACTTAAAATGATGAAAACCACACATGGTCATATATCAATTAAAAGTCAATGTTCAGCACTAAAAGTTTATATATATTTTAAGCGTCAGTATACTATTATATAGTACACGTAGCACAGTTTAAAGCGGTAAACTTGTAGCCAACTGACTTTATAAAGTCTAACCTCGTATTCTATTCTCTACCATAATTGACAAACTGTTCGGATACAGCATGTTCGCGATCACTTTTACGAACTGTGCTATTGCTGATAAAGACCGAATTTTGATGTAAGTTGTTGTTTGGATCTTCTGCAAAACGTCCATAAAATAAATATAATTGTGTGACATGCATAGAACTGGGAGAAACGATTCCGGCCCAGTTGTGGTTCTTTTGGTTTCTGTGTCGGGAGGAGATGACCATATTTGATAATAAAGTCTTATACCGATATATCATTATTACCATTTTTTACAGGTGAAATACAGGTAAAAATGCGGAAAAGTGGTATCTATTTATTTCGGAAAAGTAATGCACGAAAATGTGGAAACGTAAACTGGATTTTTGCTAAAAATGCGGAAACGTAATACCCCCCTACAAATTTCAATCACTATATGTCTCTGATGAAGATTATTCGTTCCAACTTTTATGAAGAAATAACCGACTTTTTTCAACTAGATAAATAAACGACAAAAATGCAGTTTTTTTTTTTTCTTCTAAAATCAATTTCTTTTAACAAATTGGATTTTTAATAAGGATTGTTACACAAATGAAGGGCCCAATTTTGTAACGAAGATATTCCTTATCTCTTTATCGAAATCCGCATATTTTATCTTTTGAAACAAAATTTAAGGAGACAGAAATGTGCAATCAACCGAAATTTTTAGTAAATGTCGAAAACTTCAAACCCATTTATCTTTAAAATTCAACACATGAAGATAAAGATATAATTTTATTACATATTCAAGTTGATTTTGTAAAATTAGCTTGTATGTAAACTTTCGTAAAAAAAACACTGTGTTGTTGGTCGTTTGCCCATAATTGCCCTAAAGCTAAATGTCATCGTCAGATTATGAGGGTCTGAATGTGGATTAATTATTTCTGTATTCTATCATTTTAGGCAATTTTTTCTATCCGTTATACCTTTTGCTGATCATTCTTTATTCCATATATTCTAGTACCTCATCATTTTCTTTTCTATATATTTGTCTGGTTATTTTCTGTTTTCTTTATTCTTTTGTCAATAATTTTCATCCACAACGTCATGTATAATGGAAGACGATAAATGTTTTAGTATACATACCACCCGTTGTCAATTCTCCCCTGATATACAAACCACATGTAGTTATTTCTCACTTGGACACAGGACTTATATATATATATACAACTCGTCTAAACATCAACCCAACAATGTTAGATCTGTAAATTTGCTTTCGCAAATTTTTTGTTCTTCCCTCGCCGGGATTCGAACCCATGCTACTGAGATATCGTGATATATATATTACGTAATAGTAGCTAATGGAATTTTATCGCACTGGCTTGTTAAGTGTATTTTGATCTGACAACAAGAATACATTTGTTTATCATAATTTTTTACTTTATCTAAAATTAAGAATGGAAATGGGGAATATGTAAAAGAGACAACAACATGAAAATAGAAGGCCACCAATTATATTTGATCATGTTTTAGTTTCGAAAAAGGCAAAAACCATCGTATTTTCAAAAAATCTCTACAAGGATGATAAAAGTTTTAACGACCTTGGCTGGCTATACAGACTGAGCCCTCGCACGGTTGGTATCTAAAAGTTGTCGAATTTAAGAAACTTTATCAAGAGATAGGCTTTACCTAGCTTTAGGCCCCCTGTTTTAAAAAATATCTATTTAGGAACCAAATTGTGGCTTCTTTATATTTAATTTTGTCGAAGAGGACAATTACACAAAGAGCAACATGCAAGAAGAGGTTTCATTTTCGCTTACATTTTTTTTTTTATTGAAGTAACTAATCTTTTGAGGTTACGCCACGGAAATATATTTCAAATGAAAAGGTGCGATTGGATGCAGCCCTAAAAAAAAAAAAAATATATATATAGGGATAAAATTACGGCTATTCGTCAATCAGACAGCAATCCAACATAAACACAAGTAGGTTATCTGACATATAGAATAAAAGGTTAACTTTAAGCATAACCCGCGCTGATATCAACTTTCTATTTTCTGAGTAAAATTCAACATACATGTTGGACTCTGAAACGTAAAATATACGAAAGTTTTTTTTTTTTTAAGGTACGATACATGGAGAGTGCCATTCCCTAAATACATACGAGTCCACAAACTTTTGATAATGTAAGGGTAAATGAGGATCTCTTTAGAGGAACAAAGTAAAGATGCATGCTGAAGCAAGAATAATTTCCACACGAAGAACATCAAACAGGACGATCTCTCAATTAGTATGCAACTTAACTAATACATCCATAGACATTAACACTAGATAATGCTTTATATACTGACATTAAAACAAATACACTGCTCATATAAAATTTGGCATTACTTTCCGGGAAAAGAATACGTTTCCGCTATAAGTCTACGTTTCCGGAAATAAATACCTTACTTTTCCGAGAAAATAGTAACGATTCCGGTATGTTCAGGCAAAAGTAGTAATATCTTTTAAAGTCAAATCCCAAGGAAATGATGCACACAAGAGCTAACTGATCACATTCTGGTATGTTGTGTGGTTGAGTTGCTGTCTCTTTTACGTCTTTATCACATCTTCTTCGTATATGTACGCGACTTTGATATCGTCATGCATGGACACAATACTTCACTATTCGTTTCATTTTCGTATTTTGATATGATTAATATACAAATAAGAAGATGTGGTATAATTGACAAATTGAGTATTTATACTACATAACTTAGGTGGTGTCATGATCACAAAACTTTCCAATAATTTTGACATTGATCATCAGTTATATTTTACTATTTTGTAAATTTGAGTTATTGACAAACAATCGCAGGTCTTTATTTGTAGCACGTTCCTTCGTTCACTTTTCCGCAAAAGAAAAGTGTTTCCTTCTCGCACTTTAACAGCCCTTTCCCGCAATTATTTTCAAGATAATTTCATATAACACATTATGAAATCCCGACCAATGAAATTTATTTGAATATTAAACGTGGCCTACGAGAGCACCTAGATTAAACTTGGGAAGTTAGAATAGACAATTATTTTTTTTTTTATCTAGTAATTATCGCTAAAATATGCTTTACACAATTATATGACAGAAACATTTAATCCGACCTGCTTTACAATGTTTAAGTTACCTTTTGGTCTTAAAACGTTTTGAATGCCGCAAATATAAAAATAAGGTTTTTTTTTTTAAATATTTCTTTTGGGCCAGGGCCGACTGTGCAAGGGCTTAATAGCCAGTCCAGTTCGTCAAATGTTCATTTATTTCAAGAATTATTTTACATGCGGACATAACGAGAATCCTTTCGTAACCCCACTTCAATTTTCATTTGTCGTTTGCTGCTTTTACACAAATAACACACATTTTAACCAGTGACCGGTATTACAATTTTTCACAGGTTTAAAAGTTCATTGAGCTGTTACTTTAATTACAAGTTTTAGCAAGACCAAACTGTTTACTAAATGAATTCAACAAATGTCAAGCTCATCTATATCAATTTTATTATTTAACAAAAAATTTTTTTAATTACAAGCTATTTTAAATGTCGGTATAAATGTTAATGTTTTTTTTTTTACCAAAATTTAATATGCATCTATTAAAACTATGTACACAATGACTAATTTCTTTTCCTTTTACGTGCGTGTCGACATCAAAATAATAAGTACGTCAATATAGGAATACAGAAAAAAGAAGAATGATAAATATTCAGGAATACATTAATTCTACGATTACAACAAGGACACACTTATACAGAAATATAAGTGATCATTTCACCTCTCAAATGTAATTCAAATCTATTTATTGTCTATTGATTAAAAAAACATCTTTCACTTCTAGGTTTGTAATGAGCACAATTACGACCTTCTTATTATCTTTCCGGTTTTTATTTTTTCGCAAGTATATTTAAAAGACCATACCTTACCTACATGCCACGAGTTTTCATATTAGTAGGCAATATTGAAAACGAATAATTTGATATACATGTAAAGAGCTATTTTATTTTTAACAGATTAACACTTTGTGCTTTTTAAATCGTGCCTCAATATTTATAAATTTAGTTATATATCTATTGTTCATTCGTTTATCTTAATTGTGAAGCATGTTTATATATTCAGATTAAAATTTTTATTAAAGTCTCACCACTTGTATAATATTATACATTCCAATTATGAATATACATATAAAACATTACGTATAACATTAAATATTGGAAAACAGTAAAATATCTTAAATCGATAACGCTCGGAGCGGATTAATGATAGATACATGAGGATGCTGTTCTGCTTGAGTGATTTACCTTACAAAAAGGCGGACACTTTAAAGTTTAAAAGGACTTAACATCAGTTTGATTCCGTTTAACGGGGGCGTGGCTAATTAGTTTGACGCAGTTTAACCACATCTCAAATTAACTTGAATGACCGCAAGGGAATCTATTTGACTGGTATTAAAATGATTTGATATGGATTGAAATGCATTAAAAATAATTTTTAATTTTTGTCAATCTTTATTCAATTTTCATTAATCTTTTTTAAATGCCGTTAATGCGTTTTTGTCCGTTCAAGATAAATTCGAGTTACTAGTGCGGGCTCTATGAAAAAATTGAAGACATTGAAATATGATATGCCGTATACTTTAACAAGTAAAGCTTGTCTCAAAACATCATTTTTGTATCTATTTTTTTTTTTTTTTTTTTATTCAAATCGCACGTTCATCATGTACATGATGCCATGCCTGACTCAATTACATGTGTGTCACACCGATATAATGTACATTGAAATTTAATTGAAGTTGGATGCCAATTTCAATGGGTTTCGTGGGAACAGGTACACCACGATTTCAAATGTTCAATATATTACAAAGTTTCTATAGGCTTTGTGTGCAGAGATTGCAAAACCACGAAATCTCATATATCAACGAAAATACAAGTTTTACTCAATCCATGATAATGGGTACCTACGAAAATTAATGAATCCATAGTATCTAGTAAGGATTTAATCAATCCAAAACAGACATGACAAAATGTATATTGGTATCTATAGAATAATATTCAAAAACTCATTAGAGTGGTTAATTGATAACCTTTATAAATAATGTCATCAAAAGATTCAAGAAGTACACATGTAGCTTATCTAAATTAACGGGCTCTATAAAAGCAAACGTTAACATTTAAATGTGATATACCGTTTACAATATGATACTTACAAGTAAAGCTTAACCTAAAACATTTTGTTTTTATCTATAATTTTTTTAATAAGGTCGCACGTAGATGAAGTCATCCCTGACTCAATTACATGTTCGTTTCACAGATATAATTTACATTGAAATATAAGACGTCACTTAAGACATTGGAATAGGGAATGAATTGGAATAAGTAAATATAAGTACTATCAGAACAAAAAATGCAGAATGAACCTAAGAAATACATCGGTTTACAAAGTACACATTAGTGCAAAAAAAGAGGGACGAAAGATACCAGAGGGACAGTCAAACTCATAGATCGAAAACAAACTGACAACGCCATGGCCAAAAATAAAAAGACAAACAGACAAATAACAGTACAGATGACACAACATAGAAAACTAAAGACTATGCAACACGAACCCCACCAAAAACTGGGGTGATCTCAGGTGCTCCGGAAGGGTAAGATACCATTATCAATGCGTTGAAGGTTCGTTGTATCAGATCTTTATTGAAACCAAAATACTTCTAGTATCTGAAAATTGACCGTATGTTTTCTGTATCCAATTGTGACATTTTTTTACTGAGTAGAGTTTTTATCTTTGAATGCGTATATTCCAAATAGATTTACGAGTTTAGATAATTGATAAACTGCTGTTGTTCTTATAGTCGCTATTCATCTATCTGACGATGGCAACACTTAAAAATTATACTCATTTTTTGTAGTATCTTGCTTCGATAAAATAAATAAATGTGCCGCTTATGCACGTGAAGGAACATGTACTGATCCTAGATATACAGAATGGGTCAAAGATATTTGTTCAAGAACCTGCTTATGTTGTAAGTATGTGAAACTAGAACAAATTGAAAATAAATAGAAGTTAAGTTATTTTGTGATTATGAATCTGATTTGTAAAAAAGCGAAAAAAAGGAAATCCATACCAGATAGTTAATATCTGTGCATCTTGAGATTAACTTTAAAATTTAGCAAAGTTCTCACTGACGTTAGAAATACAGTTAAACAAAAATCAATAACACTTGACAAAAGTAAAAACATTGAATCAACAGATATTAACTAGATATAAGAAGATGTGGTATGAGTGCCAATGAGACTACTCTCCATCCAAGTCAAAATTTATAAATGTAAACCATTATAGGTCAAAGTACGGTCTTCAACACGGAGCCTAGGCTCACACCGAACAGTAAGCTATAAAGGGCCCCAAAAATTGTACAGTTCCAGTTCAAATAGTCATAACAATATGACTTTATAGCAAACAATATGTAACGTATTCAGCCTTGAAGCCAATGGTGTAATGTATCTAAAAAATTACGAATTACTTTTTACTGATAGTGTGGTTTCTTTTTTTGGTATAAATAATTTCATAATTTGTACAATTTGAATGAGTAAGTACATTTAATTTTGTTAAAAATCGATATAAATATCACATAAGGTACTTGTACATCCTTTTTCATAGGTTATGCCTGTCTCATACTAGCTTGAATACACAACAACATTATCTTACTACCAATATAGAAATTTGTAAATTTTAGCTGGTGGATCTTATTACACTGGCAGGTATATAGGACCAAGTGGATTTGCATGAAAGACAGGAAATGGTGGAACCGAAACACTGACTGCAACCGGAACAATGACTGGACATGGAACTGGAACACTGACTGCAACCGGAACAATGACTGGACATGGAACTGCAACACTGACAGGACATGGAATAGGAACAATGACAGGAACCGGAACAATGACAGGAACCGGAACAATGACAGAAACCGGAACAATGACAGGAACCGGAACTATGACAGGATCCGGAACAATGACCGGTATTGGCTTTTTAGCTTTCTTTTTATTGAATCCTAAATATAAATGTAGACATTCAATCAGTACATTCACATGTATCCAACGGATCTACAACAGAAACGTCGCAAACAGTCTGAAAAAAGCATGACCTTGTAAAATGCCATGCTATACGTACATAGTATTGACATAATATAGAATCGTAAGTTTAATAACTCTTTTTTGTACTATTGATTCGTTAATCTTTGTTGGATACTAACTTTAATGGGTTTCGTTGGAACTGGTACACCACGAATTCAAATGTTCAATATATTTCAAAGTTTCTATATATTTTGTGTGCAGAAATCGAAAAACCGAGAAATCTCATATATCCACGAAAATACAAGTTTTACTCAATCAATGAAAACTGGTACCTACGAAAATAAATGAATCCACAGTATCTAGTAAGGATTTGGTCAATCCAAAACACACATGACAAAATGTTTATTGGTATCTATAGAATAATATTCAAAAACTCATTAGGGTGGTTAATTGATAACCTTTAACAATAATTTCATCAAAGTATTAATGAATATCACATGAATCGTATCTACAAACACGTGCTCTATGAAAAAATTGAAGACATTGAAATATGATATGCCGTATACTTTAACAAGTCAAGCTTGTCTTAAAACATCATTTTTGTATCTATTTTTTTTTTAAATTCAAACCGCACGTACATCATGTACATGATGCCATGCCTGACTCAATTACATGTGTGTTACACCGATATAATGTACATTTAAATATAAAACGTCACTTCAGACATGGGCATAGGGAATAATAAAGGGAAATATCAGCACCATCAGAATGAGCCTTACGAATACACCGGTTCAAAAAGGACACATAAGTGCAATATACTATCATCAATTCGTTGATGGTTCGCTGTAATATTTCTTAATTAAACACCAAAATAGTTATTGTATCTGAAATTAACCGTCTGTTTCTGTTGCTAATTGTGACATTTTTTTTAACTGATTACTGTTTTTATCTTTGAATGCATAAATTCCAAATAGATTTACGAGTCTAGATAATTGATAAACTGCTGTTGTTCTTATAGTCACTATTCATCTATCTGACGATGACAACACTTTATAATTCAGACAGGGTTTTTTTTGCAGTAGCTTGCGTCGACAAAAGAGGTGACTGTGCCACTTATGCACGATAGACATGTACTAATCCAAAATATACAGAATGGGTCAAGGATAATTGTGCAAGAACGTGGTTATGTTGTAAGTATGTGAAACTAAAACAAGATGATAATAGATAGAAGTTAGGTCATTTTGTGATAGTGAATCTTATTTGTAAAAATGCAAAAGAAAAAAAGGAATTCACAGCAGATAATCAATATAAAAGAGGGGCGAAAGATACTAGATGGACATTCAAGCTCATAGATCGAAAATAAACTGCAAAATCCATGGCTAAAGAAGAAATACACATATAGACATATAATGGTACATAAGACACAGCATAGAAAACTAAAGACTAAGCAAAACTTTACCATTTGGAACTATTAGTTCAATAGCTTCCTTGTGAGCAGCAACCGTCTATATCTGTGCATCTTGGGAATATTTTTAAAACTTAGCAAAGTCCTCATTGACGTTAGAAATTTAGTTTAACAAGAATCTATTCTTCTTTCTTACTGTCTGATTGATCTTACTTTTCACGTTTACATGAATGACTGATTTTATAAGGACACATTCCTCGCTAAGAGCAGAAAAAAATTAAAAAATCAATATACATTAGAATTAGTTCAGTACTTTTTTCAATATACGACTGTATAGCAAACAATATTTGCCTAAAAATTGATAAAGATATTGTCCAGTTTTCAGCCTTATAGCTAATAATGTAGTGAATCTCAAAAATGACGAATATTTGTTGTAATGATAGGGTTTTTTTTTTTTGTATTTTATAAATTCATAATTTGTACAATTTGAAAATAATAAATGCGTGAATATGCCTTTTATTTTGAAAAAAATCAATATCGAAAAAGTTATGTGTACATCCTTTTTCATAGGTTCAACTGTCTCATATTACCTCAAATACACAACAAAATGAACTTACCATCAATATTCAAATTTATTAATTTTAGCTGGTGGATCTGTTTACACTGGAGGGTATGTAGGACCAAGCGGAAAAGGGACCGGAACAATGACTGGGAGCAATGGACAAGTTGCAATCACTGGTACTGAAAATAAGTTATTATATTTACTTTTCGATACATACCAGAATAGACATGATTTACATATACTAGTAATTTGACAAAAACCTATTTAAAAAATGGCATGCTTCTTTTTGTAAATTTTTCACTAATACTAGGCTGAAAGGTTAGTACTCCATATGTGTGTTCAGTCTACATATTTATAAGCACTGAAAACCGTGTGCACATTTTTAAATGAAGCGCTTCGTGCTTCATACAAAATGTACTTTGGTCAACGCTTTTACGATATATGAGTTTGACTGTCCCTCTGGTATCTTTTGTCCCTCTTTTACGCCCCAATGAAATTACTAAATACTTATGATAACATGATCTCGCTTTGATCATGAAAACACGATTGCAACCAAGTTTTTCTTTTATATACCTGTGCACTTTATTGTGGAAACGTGTGTCACCATAAATAATACAATTCATTTTGAAACGAATTGTAATTTCAGAATGACACAGATTGCTGTTACAGTCCTTGGATGGTGTAAACTAACATCTACATCATTACACCATTCACCATACAACATTACACCATACACCCTGTGCCATTACACCATACACGTTACACCTTTGCACCATACACCTTACACATTCTATCTACACCATCCGAAATTACCCATAATGCAATTTAATTTCAAAGAAAGCGTGCGACTACAAAATTATTTATTTATTTTAAAAAATAAATTTTAATCACAATGTTGTAAATTAATATGTAAAATTAAAAATCAGTTCTTATCAATATTTTGCATAGTTTTAAACTTTGATAACCACACTTTATATACACGTTACACAATCACACCATTCCTCATATACCATTACACCATTCCCCTTACACCATACACCATAGCATCATACATCTTCTACCATTGCACTATATGCCATACACCATAAACCATACACGTTTTTCTGGGGAAGTTTACATCATCTAAGGGCTGTAGCCAATCAAAATAACGTATTATAATGAAACATACATAAATAATTCCATCAGAACCTTTTTATGTCGGAATTTTCAATATGTTTAAGGTCTCCAAATTCATTTTGATTTTGTTTTCCAGATTTGTTAAAACTCATACGCCACTGATAATCATAAACCGTGTTTTTTATGAGCTTGGTCGATGTCAGAGCTCATGGACATTTCATTCCCAATAGAATCATCAAACTAGTGGTCAGCACTTAAGAGTAGATATCCAATTACATTGAATGTTCTTGCATTTATTTGTACTGTAGTCATGTCATGTAATGTTGTCATTTTAGTGTTATATTTAACATTGCCATAAAGCGCGAGGTTTGGCTAGCCACAAAACCAGGTTCAACTTACCATTTTTTCTTAAAATGTCCTGTACAAATTTAGGAAAATGGCAGTTGTTATCTTATAGTTCGTTTCTGTGTGTGTTACATTGTCGTTTTGGTCTTTTGTTGCACTTCAGTGTTTCTGTTGATTCGTTGTTTTCCTCTTATAATTGATGTGTTTCCCTCGGTTTTAGTTTGTAACCCAGATTTGTTTTCTCTCAATCGATTTATGACTTTCGAACATCGGTATACTACTGTTGCTTTTATTTATACGTTTTTAATACTGTACATTTACTGTTCAATTGTTGAATTGTTCAAACACTAATTTCTTCTTCTTACAAACATAACTTATTCAAAACGGTACTTCTCATCCGTAATTTTACGGTAATATTGTACTAATAGCGCGGAAATCATTATGTGATCCGTGTAGATTCATCGAACCTTTAAACAAAATATTAGTAAAGGTTATCTCATCAATGTTGTAACTAGATCTTCGAATACTGTTTACTTTGGCACATATATCGATTTTGTCATCAACATATTAAAACATAACTAAATTTGTATTCTTTTCAAATGTCTTTTTTTATGTGATGTATAACAACACATCCGGGTTCATTTTCTATAAAGAGATTACTTTATCTATGTATAACATTATTTATATATCTATATATATATATATATATATGAACAGTTAAATGTTACTATCCTACTGCCTGTCGACACTTTTATTTTGACATTATGACGTTAAAACAGCAATTCTCTGGGATGTGTTTTAGTTGAATTTAGTCTCTAATGAATGATTTTTACTATTAATTGAATTTGGCTTTTAACTAGCTTTCACTAGCTGCGAGTACTCTCAAATCATAATTTCGTGTTAATTTGACCTGTTGATACAATTTTTAATGCATTTTTTATTATTTAATGTTTCCTTATTTTGTGTTATACCTCGTCTCACTGTATTCAATCAATACCACCTTGATAAATATTTAGTATGACGATGTATTTTCACTTCTAATCTCGTTTTATTTTACATCTCACTACCCGTTTTTTTTTTTTTTTTGTATTTTTTATTTACTTTGTATTTACATTGTGTCATAGATCAAATTTATTTATTCAGGGTAGGTTTACTTGTTTTTGTTAATATATTTCTTTTGATATCGGATATGTTCCTCGTGTCGTTACTACAATACCCTTCCCTTTTCACGAATGTGACCTACCGAATTAGACTATTTACCGGATTTGTAATAACATAAACAACACGACGGGTGCCACATGTGGAGCAGGATCTGCTTACCCTTCCGGTGCACCTGCGATCACCCCCACTTTTTGGTGGGGTTCGTGTTGCTTAGTCTTCAGTTTTCTATGTTGTGTCTTCTGTACTATTATTTGTCTTTATGTCTTTTTATTTTTAGCCATGGTGTTGTCAATTTATTTTCAATCTATGAGTTTGACTGTCCCTCTGGTTTCTTTCGTCCCTCTTTTTCAAAGAGTAAAGCTATTTCAATTAATAATTTATAGTGTGTTTTTCTATGTTGGGATGATACACTATTATTTCAGCTCAGGGTGAAGGTTTACACCTATTAAAACGTTTAAACCAGCTGCTTTTGTTTTTATTTGTCCTCATTAAGGAACCTGTTGTTCAGTGTTTGTTGTTTGTTAATGCGGTTCATAAGTGTGTCTCGTCCTGTCCCACACGTTGCACCGGCCGTGTTGTTCATGTCAGTACAATCCCAGAAATAATTCGGCTGTAAATTTACAGTGAACACAGTATGTCCTACGTTTACTGAGGTGTTGTTCCCTTTTCCGATTTAAATTAAAAAGTCAATCAACATATGAACAAAATTGTACACTGTTATATTTACGATGTATCGTTTCAGCAACAACTACCCCAGCTCCTATGCTGACTACTACAGCAAGTAAAACAACTACGTCAACAATTGGAACATCTGCTTCAACGATTAGAAAAACTGCTTCAACAATTGGAACAACTACAACAATGAAAACAACTGCTTCAACGATTGGAAGAACTACTTCAACAATGGAACAATTACTACAACAATGGGAACCACTGCTTCAGTTATTGGAACAACTGCTAAAAAACAACCCTGCATGGATAATTCACGTATTACATGCGATCTATCTGTGTGCAATACTGACTTAAAAATCTTTTGCCAGCTTACATGTAATAGATGTCCGTGATGTACCAGTATGTTGCTATTACAGATTAACGCATAGTTTTCAATTTATACGTTTATTCGATATGTAATCTTAACTTGTGTATAAAATATCATATGTTATTTAGAACATTCAACACATTGTTTGACTTGTTTACTGTTTGATTTTTTTTTTAGTGGAAATTCAAGAACCAATATTGTAATACAGTTTGAGATAATAATTTATTATTCTACCCTTCCAGACGAACTGGGATCGTCTCCGGATTTTGGTGGGGTTCGTGTTTTTTAGTCTTAGTTTTCTATTTTGTGTTTTATGAGCTGTTGTATTTGCGTCGTTTTTTTCATTTGTGGCTACGGTATGATAAAAATAAGGTGGTATGATTATCTATGAGACAACTATTCATCAAAGTTCAATGCAATATATATAAACAATTATAGGCAACCTTATGGCCTTCAACAATGAGACAACCCCATACTGTATTGTCGGCTATAAAAACCCCACACGAAAAAGATGAAACGATTCAATTAAGAAAACTAACTGCCTTAATTTATTACAAGAACATTTACGAGAAACAAATATGACAAACATGAACCAACGACAACCACTGAACTAGGGATAGACACATTATTAGTTTGTTTTCGACTTATGACTTTGAATGTCCTTATTTGGATATTGTCAAAATGATTCGTTTGATTTATATTTTATCAAAGAATCGTATGCTTTAATTACATTATATCCTATAATCATAACATTATATCAATCTTTCCGTTTGTTTCTTTCTAGAATTGTTATGACATTGTTATCAGGATCACGTGCAGTCATAAATGTTGCATTTCAGGGAGAAAATAAATGTTATTCGGGATTGCCTGGCGATTGTCATCCATAGGAAAGTACGGAGTATTACCTTAACTTATTTTCCATAAATACATAGGCTTTAATAAAACAAAACAATATATTCATATTGCCGATAACTTAGGCAGCTAGAAAACATACAAGGAAAGGGTTGGAATATGAGTAGAAGCGTCTATAATCCAAGACTTTGAGATACAGAAAGTCTCTTTTCTAAAGTGTCAGCAATATAGCCGTCTTATCTACTGTCAGACTTCCATCTGCCATGCCTTTTAATGCATCGCTCATTAACTTCTGAACTAGCAGCAGCGGTCGCCCCACCAGCACGCAAGGAATGTAATCCCAAATTCAACGTAGGTGCGACTAATTTCAGTCTTTTCAATATATTTTCTCTAGCTGCTGTGTAACTTTTTTTCTATTATTGTAAATAAGTTTAGCTATACATTTATGCCTAAATATAGGTCGAAATATATACAAATCTGAATTCAGGTTCAATTTAGCCAAATCAATATAATTCTTGAAAATACTGACTGGACATGCTATAGTTTTCCCTTTTGCAATCAAAATTTCATTACCCTCTCTTTACTGATCCGTTTTGCTTTGAGAAATAAATAATTTCAAAAATGCATCGTACAAAGTAACGTCTTTACATTTTAAAGAACTAAGCTCGTCGAAACGGAGAAATCCTGAAAAACTTAACACTATCATAGCTAAATCTCTTACAATTAATATATCATTAGAATCTTTGAATTTTGTACATAGTTCCATTATCATGTCGATACTAACAGGTTCTTTCTTGTTGACATGTTTTCCGTTTAACTTTTTGGCCGATTCTTGTAGTGATTTAGCGAAAGAATGATCAGTAGGGTCAGCAAAACCATTCAGCTCATGTACCCATTTTAAAGAATACATAGCACCATTAATAACATTTGAAGAACAGCTTTTGTCTATCAATTTTGTTATGTGCAATGCGACGTGAATAGGATCAGCCAGTAAATTATTAAAACCATGTTCTTTAATAAATGTTCCCCATCTGTTGAAACTAGAAAAGTACGTCTTGTTCGTATTGTTACTTCTTGAGTCGAGGAGAAATGAAGACATCTTTCCGGCTAAATCATAAAGAATATGGTCATTAGAAACTCTACTTGCCTCCACAGCTGCTCCGACATTCAGTCTCAATCTTATTCCTGCAAAATAGAATTACTCAATCAAAACACTAGCCTCAAAGCTATCATTCTGAATTTTAGCAACCCTGTCTTGAAAACACCATTTTTCCCTGCCCCCTTGACAATCAATTATTATGAGATAAATGATAAATATTTCTCACGAAATCAAAAAATTCACCATTTCTATGTAAAATAGGCCAATAAGGAGCAGAAGTCCACTCAGGAACGTTCAGTGTTCCTTTTGCCTTGTCTTGTTCTGATTTATTCAGAGTTTTAGTAATTAAGATAGGTGGTGGTACAAGCCAGTTTACATCATTCCCCAAAAACTGAGTAAAAGCGTCTACAGGTTGCATTTCTGTAAATATAGACAATGCAATTTCCCATAGGAACTCCCTCTGGGGCTAAAACTGTGACACTTTTACTATGAAATTTCGTGAAAAATTATATCCTAGAATAGAAAGTTGATATAGTCTACTATTTTATTCAAAGGTAAAAACATAGGGCTGTGCGGCATATTTTCAACATTTATTTGCCCTGAACTTGTTAGAGTTTAAACTTATACTAAAATTGTGTACTAGCCCTAACTTTACTTTTTGCCTACTTCAGAATTCATTTTTCACCGCAATAGTATGTTTTTATACTGGTAACAGTCCCAAGTGATGCCTCTATGAGATGAAACATAGAGATCATATCTGGGAACCAGTATGTCAAAAAATCAAATTATCTATTAATATTATATATCTCTATAAAAGAGGCGTGGTTTGAGAAACAGCTGTATTTACAAAGTGCAAACTATACAAACATTTATTCAAATAGAAAACTCTCTAAAAACACTTTTTCTCACAACAATACTTATTTATCAGAATTATAGCCTTAACAAAATCAATGTATATACTCTAAATTTCCTTTTAGGGTACATTTTATACCCCGCCGCTGTTTCAATTTTTTAAAGAATTTGAAAACAAGACTTTAATTATTGCCAGCTTACCCTATGTGCATGTTTTCTGACATAAAATGTCTAGAACCTGTTTGAAACTATTCTGATAACAAATTGAAAGCATTTAAGAATACTATAAATGTAGTGTTTAGTAGTTAATCATTCCAACATTCAAGATTATACAAAGTATCCAGTCCTTCCTCTGTCTCCAGTCCACATCTTACAGTATGCCTATTTGTCAATGAAAGTTCATTATTTCTGCCTCAAATGGTCAGTTTAGAATTCTTGTCACAACAGTATCATCTCTAACCATTTATCTAAAATAATTTAGCTAATATATGAACTAGAAGTGTTTAAACTAAGCCTTATTTGCAAAAGTTGTATGTATGAAGGTACCAGTCTGGTGTATGAATTCACTAAAAGTTTGATAGAAATGACATACATATCTCCCCAAAAGAGGCGTGGTTTGAGAAACAGCTGTATTTACAAAGTGCAACCTACAGCTTCTGTCCCTGGACACCATACTTTTGAATTAAATCTCTAACACTGAGAGTTAAAGTGTGTTGCAAATCTGTCTACCGTACATGTGTCCCATGAATTGCACAAATAATGATATATCGAAGATTCTATGCCCCAATCGTCATGATCAATGACTCTGCTCAAATAATCTGCATCATTATTTTCAGCTCTTGGTATCCAATTAGGTGTTAAGTTAATCTTTTGGACTTTGCAAAAATGAAGAATAGAGGAAACAATTGATTGTAATTTCAATTGTTTGCTATCTACTTTTAAAATATGCTCAACAGTCTTGTTATCTGAATTAATTCTAATTTGTTGTTTTCAGTGACATTTTTAAATGTCTTTAATACCCTTCTTACACATTCTAACTCTCTCCATGTGGAACTTTCAACCATTTCAGATTCAGTCCAATTACCAAATGTTTCAAAATTCTCAAAATGAGACTCAACAAATGGTGTAATATAACCACCAACGCCCACAACTGAGGCGTCACTAAAAATATCACAGTCAAACAAAGTATTGACTGTTACCGTGCTTATCTCAGCACCTACTGTATTTATATTTCTACAGTGAAGAGCTATTAAACCAAGAGTTCCAAATGGTGAAGTTGAAATCACCCCTTTGTAAATTTTACGGACGCCATCAAGAGTTGGTTGACCGTTATGGAATAACCGTTTCACAGATGATATCGGATATATTCCTTATATCGTAACTACAATACCCTTCCCTTTTCACGAATGTGACCTACCGAATTACACTATTTACCGGATTTGTAATAACATAAGCAACACGACGGGCGCCACATGTGGAGCAGGATCTGCTTACCCTTCCGGAGCACCTGAGATCACCCCCACTTTTTGGTGGGGTTCGTGTTGCTTAGTCTCTAGTTTTCTATGTTGTGTCATCTGTACTAATATTTGTCTGTTTGTCTTTTTATTTTTGGCCATGGCGTTATCAGTTTGTTTTCGATCTATGAGTTTGACTGTCCCTCTGGTATCTTTCGTCCCTCTCTTTTCCAATATATCAATTCGCTTAAAGCTTCGTGCGTTATTTTCACACAAGCTTGCCAACTGGCTTTTGACATAACACAATCATAAACAAATCTAGTATTTCTACGTACATCATCGCCAAAAAACGGCGTGCATGGAAATAAGCTGACCAACAATACTGGCTATAAATCTACCTCTGAATAAATTTTTTCCATTAGTCACTTGGTACAAAACAAAATTCAAATATTTATCAAGTTTCTCTATCCTTTCTTCCTTGAAAAATATGTTACCATTTTTGGTGTCCCATGTGAAACCGAGCCAATCTAATTTTTGACAAGGAAACCAGTGCGATTTTTTATGTGCTATTAAAAATTCCAAAATCTTCTAATTGAAGTTTAACTTGTTTACTACACTTTTCCCCCGCCAAACCGTCGCCTGAAAACATAATAATTCTCTTGCCTTGAAATCTCTAACAACTTCTTGCAAAACTTTTGAAAAAATATATCCTGCAGTTGAAATTCCAAAGGGTAGAACAGCAAATACAAAATATTTTAATGTATCATCAAAAAGCCATGAAAACCTTAAATACTGTTGATGCTCTTTAAATATCTCAATATGATGATATGCTGATTTTGAATCATAACTAAATATGAAATCATTTTCATTGAACAATTCTCTAGCCACGTTACAATCTTCGCATTTAAACTTGCAATTGTATTTAAATAAGTGTGGGTTTACGTGACGACAGTCTAGGACGAGTCCAGGTTTACTCGATTTGTTGAAAGCTACCGTAAGAGGGTTAACGACTAACGGTATAGTGCTTACTTCTTTAATACAGCCTTTTTTCAATAGGTTTAAAATTTCTGATGAAACAAAATCTTTGTTGTCTAATGAAGATTTGTTATTTCTAATAAGTATACGGTCAGGTTCTGTTTTAAACGGTATTTTGTAACTGTTCTCGATTACGTCAAGAATGTCTTGATTATCAGTTATCAATTTCCATTTAACTAACCTAATCTTTAATCTACCTACAAGTGTGCCAGGTAAGTTTAAAACAGTTTTAGGTGAGAACTGTTCAGTCGTTACATTCTTGTTTTGTGATTCGTTTTGATCGTGATTGAAACAGAAGGTAAAATAGTATATGTATGTTCAAAACGAATATTTTTTATCTTTGTTTCAGATGATAACAAATCGTTATTGAAAAGTAATAAATTGAATGTTCTTACCTTCGACTTCCTATTTTCTGGACAATTGTCTCTCCAATGACCTCTCTTTCCACATGTGAAACATCTACCAGGCTTGTAGGTTGAGTTCTTGTCCTCAGAGCTCCTATCTTTGTTATATGGAACTGGTCCTGGGCGCTTTTTTGCCTTTTCCGCTTTAGACTTTCTTTCAACTCTATATTGTGCTCTATTCATACGTTTCTCGTCCTCAGAATCGTCTGCTATAGGATTTGTAATGTATTCTTGCACTACATGTCATTCTAACTCGGAAGCATCCACTAACTTAATTAACCTGCCGCTCTTGAACTAAGTCTATACCTTCCGATATCTTGTCCATTGCCGCGGTTACTTTGGAAAGGCTGACATGAGGAGTATCAAGCAAGAAACGGGCATCAGTTAACTTGGAAATTACTTTCACCATGTGCCGAAACAGATTTTCATTTCCTTTTCTTTGAAACTTATAATTGTCTGATACACTTTCCTCTATTTTGGTGATCTATGCGTTGGAAATATCAAACTGAGATTGTTGAATGTTGGATTGTAAACGATTTAATCCGGATTCCATCATTGCGCTCATATTGTTCAACATGTCCTGCTGAGAACTAGCGATGACACTTTTTACCTCGTTTGCAATGGTTTCTCGAATCGGAGAATCTAACCCGGTGTCCATCTTGCCACTACGACTGTTGGGTAGAAAGTGAAGGTTTTCAAAATATTTTTCTGCACATGAAAATGTTCACGTGACTAAATTAGAAAATTCATACGCATCGTTTATACAAATGTTTCCTGCTATTCTTTGAAACGCGGAAAAATGTACTAGTAATTATAATTATTCATTATTAAAGTGGCTGACCTTCATAATGTATACACTTTATCTTATGAAATAAAAACAAAAATTCCGTTATAATGAATGTCTTGTTGAAAAGAAAACACACAATGAAAACAAAGGTATTGACATTAACAGATAACATGTGTTTCGTTTTTAAGAACGCTCGAAACCGTTCGAGATTTTGCCTTTTAACAGTTTTAATGTAAGCTTTAGCAGAAATACAATATTTCAGAATAGTCGATGATGTACTAGTATTTGCTATTGCACATTGAAAAATCAAAAATCAATCAAATAAAAAAATATTTTATAGTGTGTCTTTCTATGTTGTGATGTTATATACTATATGTATAGACGAATATCTAGTAATACAAACATTTGAACATTCGAACGCTAGTGTTTTAAATGTCGGTAACGTATTGTTTGACAATTACACGCAAGCTGCTACATTATTTGATGTATTGGGCTTGTTACTGCTGTAAACCAATGCTTTAATGTTATATAGTTCTCTATCTTTCTCATATAGGTGGTATCGCATAGCCATTTCACCTCTGCACAAGTTACCCGGACTACATCTGAATAACACATACAGTTAATACACACATGAAATTATGCATTTTAATGGGCGATGAAACATATTTTACGTATGTTATGTTTTTTGTAGTTGTGATCTTTTTCTGGTAAAGCTATATACACGATATAATTTAATTTGAATCATGCTCCATACCTCCGTTTATGACTACTTTATTTAGTTAAGGCATCAACTATGACCCAGATTCCAAATCAATCTTAACTGTAGTTGTTATAAGAAAATATCGTGTTAAATCCTTATAAAAGCTGTCGGGAAAATGCTACAAGTACAAAAGACATTAGCGAGCTTCAGAAATCTAATTGAAACTCGCTTAGTAATTTGTAAATACTAATTCCTTATAATATAATGTTATTGCAGTATCCAGGAGGAAATATAGTGTAACGGTTTCGCAATGAGTAGACAGTTTTTAACCTACATATGATGTCACCGTATTACTAGTTATAAAAATCCTTATAAAAGCTGTCAGAAAACTGCTGCGAGTACAACAAACTTTAGCAAAGTTCAAACATCTAATTAAAAATCGCTTGGTTATTTGTAGATAATTAGTCTCATATTGCGGTTATCAAGTAGGAGAAATTGTAAAAGTTGCACCATGTTAATCAATGTTATTTCAAATAATACATAAGAAATAAAATATGTTTTGTTGAGTACTTCTTTATGCAATTTTAAACTGTTTAACCTCATTTGATAATAGGATATCTCGTGTCAGAAAAAAATAGATTATCATGCATTCCTTTTCCATAGACATGCGTTCGTCGTAACACAAAGTCATCATAGATACCACAATTAAAACTTTGTACTATGTTTTGCAATATTACGTCTTGTGAGTTTGGGCCGTTCTAAATGTTGTTTTCAGGAACGCTTCACCCCAAAATTATGTAAAATTGTCTTTGTTGTTAAACATTACTGGTAGTTTTTAATCAATTCTACAAGATCGGACTTGACTAACAATATTTATTTCGCATCAAGCTTTTTCATTAACGCTAGGCAATAATATCTGAGTTCTTGTTCACACGCGTTATTTACATCGATTCTTTTTCAGTGTGAAATGTTGTTATATCTAAAAATCAGATACAACTCGCTGATTTTTCTTGTCAAGATCAAAGGGATAACGTTAGAGTAATCATACTAACACAACACGGAAATATAAACTTACTCATTCATATAATTCTCGTGCGATACATCTTGATTTGCATTCAAATATGCAGTGGCTTCTTGTGCGAAATATTCCTGATCGTTTGACATTGCATATGAAGAAAGTTCCCATGTGCGGCGGGATTTAGCAGCCAGATAGGCACTATGAATTTATACAAAAAATGAAATCTATAAATCTGATTGTGTATTGGTGTTTTACGTTTAGTGGCAAATATATTATGTTTATCAGGACGCAAGCGTGATTATAAATATACCTTGCTTTGTATTTGACAAACATGTTGAGCTGCAAATATTTTGATTTGTTTTGTTTTGATGTGTTTTGAGTTTTGTTGACAGATAAATAAAGGGTGAAGGTTTGGTACCATTAAAACGTTAAAATCCGCTGCATTTGTTTGCACCTGTCCTAAGTCAGGAATCTGATGTTCAGTAGTTGTCGTTTGTTGATGTGGTTCATAAGTGTTTCTCGTTTCTCGTTTTTTATATATATTAAACCGTTGGTTTTCCCGTTTGAATGGTTTTACACTAGTAATTTTAGGGGCCCTTTATAGCTTACTGTTCGGTGTGAGCCAAGGCTCCGTGTTGAAGACCGTACTTTGACCTGTAATAGTTTACTTTTATAAATTGTAACTTGGATGGAGAGTTGTCTCATTGGCACTCATACCACATCTTCCTATATCTATAGACAATATATATCGTTATGCATGAATTCAAATTGCGCTGTAGTAATAATGATAAACGTAAAATGTTGAGACATTCAAAATCTAAAATTTTTTTTTAATCCCAGAAATAATTGCTTATACAAATAAAGAGAAACATTTCTTAATACATGTGTATTACATGTATCTTAAGTTCATAAAAGACAAATACATGAACACCATACTTTCATGGTAGAATACGGTAATAATGGAAGCCATTTTTGTCAATGCCTAATATGTCCTTCCCCCAAATTAAATTAAATCAGTTTTTGTTGTTGATGAAAGGCTTTACGATACCACTTCATGTATACTCAGAATGAGGTTAGATACATTGTGTGTAAAAAAACGAGTCCTTTTATCTGTCTGACGTTTAAGTTAAAGATATTCAGTACTGAATAGTTTTTCCAGCCGATAAAAGGTTAATCAAGTACACTTCATGCATTATCAAAACGAGGTTATATACATGAAGGTTGTACACATTGTTTCGACGTAGATGAATGATGGTGTTTTATTGTCACTGAAAATACAGTAATCATTGTTTGTTTGCGGCAATTGAATTAAGTACCCCTATTTAAGTTATTGCCAGAGGGAGTACCCTTACATGGCAAAAAAAATGGAATTCTTACAGCACGAGGTATTGAAATACACGTTTCGTAAAAATATTTACAAAGATACTCTCAAATGAGATCGTACCATCAGTAGATAAATCGTGAAATATGTACATATCCAATTTGTGTAACTAGAAAGACAGCCCTATTTACAAAATGTACTTTCGAACGTTTGAGATATAGATACTAATTTCCAGGTTTAATTTACCATTTCTCTATAAGAAAATGCCACACCTAAATCAGGAATATAACAGTTCCTATCCATTCTTTTGAAGTGTTTCAGATTTTGAATTTGCCATTTAAAAATGGACTTGTCGTTTCGAATTTTCCTCGGAGTTCGGGGTTTTTTTTTTTTTTTTTATTTTACTTTTTTCCAATTGTTCTAAAACATGAAATATTTGCTAACGAATGGTAATCAATCAAATCAACAATGAAGCAATCAATCTGATTTTGTCTTATTTATTTAACTGCATCTATTTATTGGGTATCTTTCTATCTTCAATCATTTTTTATATACATGTATATCCCAATAGAACACTTTCGAGTTTGTCCTTCACCGAAAAAAATCGTCAATTTTGCGCGCCTTTATGACGTCATTTACCAGATAGAGGGGATCGCCTGTATCCCTGCACTATTAACGTTTATCAAGCGTCTTAATGATCGTCATTGTGCAGGATAAACTAGAAACAATCTTTGTTCTGTAGGTACTTAATCACTATTCCCTAATGACAGCAGTACTGATTGTCAATTATGAGAATTCAATTTGCCGAATAATTCGTGCAATATAGCACCATAGTTTTCCAACCACTCGCTCAACATGGGAACGGAAGTGACGATGCCCCTAAACGCACGAATGATGTTCACTAAAACCAAGGTTTTTGACGGAAATGCATCGAACTCGAAAGTTGTCTATTCATTTGTTTTCAGTTTTCCTATTAGAGTGTGATTTTATAAAATATGAATTATGAATAAGTATTTAGATACAAGAAGTGTGTTTACAGTACCTTATTATCACACAAAGATCGGATGTAAACACTGTTATACATTTCCGACCACGTTAGATAAAGGTGAATAATTTATAATCAGCACTAAAATTTAGAACTTGAAACACACAGCAAAATTTTAAACGAGAAAATGAACGTCATTTTACTTTTCAATATTGCTGGATTTGTCATTTCTGTTTTATGCGGAGAAGACAGTTCATGTCAAACAGAATCCTGTAACAACAAAATGACAGCGCCATTGCTTGATAATCAAAATGCACCTCTTGTAGCGATGATCGACCTGTCGAAAGCTGATGAACACGTCAAAGAATATGTCAACAGAGCTATAGAAACAAAAATGACGAATCTAGTAAAAACGAAACTTGAAGATGTTTTCAAATCATTAAAGCTTGAGGAAGATGTAAAACTTTATGTTGACGAAGTTAGAGAAAATGTGACATTAAACATTACGGACGATATTAAACGAATCCTAGAGGAGGTTCTGGAGGGGAAACGTATGTAATTTAAAGTATTTTTTAGTGTTTCTAATTTGTGTAGTTTTTTGTACAAAATTATATTCATTTCACCATGTTCACATTACAATAAGTTATCTTCCCCCCTCCCCCCAACTATGGATATACAATGAACTTCCAATATTAACCAAGTTTCTAACTGAGTTTTATTATGATCACGGTGTATATTTCGTTCGTTTAATTTGAAAACCAAAATGCATTTATTTTTATGTGATATAAAGTCACTGATCGCATATTTCGTTAGGCCACGCCTACCACTTTAAAATGTGTAATAGAATGTACACACTTTCGTTAGTCGGTCACTGCCATAAACACGATTATCCATTTTAATACAACAATTATAAAAACATATATTTTTCTTGTTTTGATTAATTGATAAAGTTGTTAAATTTATAATATCCATTTCTCTTTGTTCATATTCTGATCTGAAATCTGCCGAACTAGTCATTCCGACCGCATGAGTTGCACCATTTTAACATCGAATCTTAAAATATGACAATATCACGTGTGAAGTGATAAACGTATTTCTAAATTGAACCCATAAAAGTGTGAGATTTAAAAGCGAAAAGTTAACACAAAAGGGGTTTAAAAATGTTTGAGATTGCAGTATAAATATGATAAACACTCATTCTCAGGGAATCAGGTCCAATACGTGACTTGTTGACCCTGTAGATATTTGAAGCCTCATCTGCTTTAAAATGTCTAAACAAATATGTTTTTGAAAGTCAAGGAAGATATCTAGCTAAAACTAACACAATTGCTACGTAGAAGAATATTAAAATTACTCCAGCCTTACACTAAAACGTATTATTTTGAGTAAAACGAATGTCCCTGATGGTATAGATATTTTTTCTGTTGAGTATTTAACTTAAGAAACTTGTAAAACATGTACATGTGTTGCTTTTTCCGATCTATTACCATTTAGCCATTACAAATTTATGTCATTTTAAGTAGTTTGTTATAAAATAAAACCAACACAGTTTTGAGAATATATGTCACTATTTTTTTGACAAGACACGCTACTAACTTTTAATTAGACTCTATATTTGTTCATTTCAAGTTGACAAAAAGCTAATATATATAAATATTTGAAAAATATGAAGTTAATATGAGCAGTTGTTGATAAATGATATTAAAACATATTTTGAGTAATATCTTGATACATATTTTATCAAGAACAACTAATTGTTATGTTTTTGTCTTCAAAGTTTATTTTATATTTTATCAAGATATGGATTCAAGAACAATTCATTAATTTTTCAGTGTCTATTACTTAAGATTTATGACTATTAATAGGATCTTAGAATAGTTTTGGAGGAAAAAATCTAAGCAATGACACTTTGTATAAAAATTTGTTTGCTAAGGAAATAAAACATAACGGTAACGTATCTGTTATGTGGAAAACAGTGACCCATAGTCCTAACCACGATATTATTTTCACAGTAAGAGCTAAGATCAACCACTTTGGAAACTTTCAAATCATATATATACGAATCATTTGCGCATTATTAAAAGTTGGTTTACAGAAATTTATTTTCCAAGTATAATTTTGGCAAATGGTCCCGATTTGCTGAGAATCAGTGTAAAGTCAACAATAGAGTAAAACGTATTTTTTGGGAAAATGAGTATATTCTACCCAACCAATAGGTTACGGTACCTTAGCTGTATTCGGCAAAGCCTTTCGGAAGTTGAGTCTGGTACATTTATCTATGATATGTGTATTTGTAACCACTAGATCGATGCAACAGCCGGTAGATAATTCCTCTCGAATGGTATCACAACTCACTGTTTACAGAACTTTTATTATTATTATCATTTCTACCCAAGCAAGAGATAACTGTTTGGTCCTCAATGCTCTTCAACTTCGTTCTTTATTTTACCTATAATATTCGAGCGTCAGTGGTGAGTCTTTTGTAGATGAATCGCGCGTCACGCGTCCACAATTGTAAGCATTGTATGTATGGAGAGTTTGATTATTGATTGAATGACACGTAGAAAATGCGGGATTTTCTCGCTGTTTTAAAGACCATTGGTGGCCTTCGGCTGTTTTTTTTTTTTTTTTTTTTTTTTTTGCTCTTCGGTCGGGTTATTGTCTCTTTGACACATTCCCCATTTCCGTTCTCAATTTTATTGCATTTTTTCCCGTTTCAAAGACGTAGCCTTAAACCGTTTTTATGTCCTTAATGTAAACCAACTTATTTTCGCGGATACTTTATTTCGCGTTTTACCCTTGTTAGTCCACTTCGCGGCTATTTAATTTCGCGATTTTCTAATTCACTTGATGTAGTTCAAAAAGAAAAGATCAAAGTCTCACATAATGACATATTTGCAAAGATTTATATTCGCGTTATTTTTTTCTACTCGGAAAGCGAAAATAAATCACTCGCGAAAATAAATTGGTTTGTTCTTATCTTCATTTGATAAATTGACTTTGATCTGTATCATCATTGTGTTTTAGTCGAGTAAACCTGCTGTTCGTTGCACGTGGTTTCATTGAATTCGATTAGCCAGATTATACCAATTAGAAGGCTAAAGACCAAAGTTAGTTTCCTCTGTTTGTTATTTCTAACGTTGTGTCACAAATTTAAAATCCTATTACCGATTTCTTCAATTTTTTTTTTTTTTTTTTGGGAATTTAGCCATTTTTAGTACAAGAGCCAAAATCTACCTGATATTTTGAAACAGGACACTGATCGATCCAGTTGAATAATTAAGCCAAAACACATCCTTACTGGTATAGACAAGGCAAGATATGTTCCGAAAACTGTAAATATTGCCATTTTGCACCGGGTCTAGCCACTGAATAAGACAAATAAAGCATATATAAGTTTAATTTAACTCACTTCAATCATTTCAACCCCATCAAAACGTAACAATTAATGAAAAGGGAAAGATAAAGTTTTAAGAAATAAAACACTTTGATTTAAAGTTAATTGTAAGGACAACGAAAATAGGGGCATTGTGATATTAGGCAATTACCCAATCGATTTAGAGTACATTTATAGTGAAATGTAAGAGCTTTTAATTATGACCGTGTTGGTAAAATTCTGGTAATGATATCAATAAATACATGAAGGACTTTCAAAATGCTAACACACGTACATGTAAAGCTATGATATACAACATTGTGTCTTTTTTCACTTTCAGAAATAAAACCAGCTTTCTTTGTAACGTTAAAGGCAAATCAAAACCTTGGGAGAAATGACGTGTTAAAATTTTCAAGCGTAGTTACCAATATTGGAAATGGTTATGACGTCAAAACGGGCATTTTTAAAGCACCAAAGATGGGTGTATATGAGTTCTCCGCAAATTTCATTTCAAACGGTGCGAACTGGCTTGAACTACGATTAATGAAGAATGAACATATCATTGCTAAGGGTCATTGTGCAATGACATCCGGAGTTGCTGGAACACTCCAAGTAATACTGGAGCTACAGAAAGATGACACAATATATTTACAACATCCGCGAGATTTTGGATCGATCAACGGTAACGATTATTCCATGTTTTCTGGACACATGCTTTGATAAAAAGTATAATTGATCAATGAATTCATTTGATACCATTGTGTTGCAAATATATTTGGTATAACCGCCTAGAAATTAACGTTTACTGGCATGATTGAATGACACATCGTATTTGCTGTATTTTTATTTTATTTTATGACTTATGTTATTGTTGTTGCAGACATATTTGATCATATTTGCTGTTTTTATTTAGACCTTCTGTTGACTTAATCTTAGGTATTTGGTCTTTTTTACTTTAAAAATTTTTTCGAACACACCTTATGAAAGTTTTTCCTTAATCATGTTGAAGAGGTGTCTTTCGAACTGAACATGCTGAAATTGGTATACTATTAATTACGAATAAATTCATATATCTTTACTAAAGATAATCTGAAACTTTTCTTCTGTTAATTAAGATACTTAAAACAATTAATATTCACAAAAAATCCAGCCGTTTATTACTTTCAAATATTCAGAAATAACAAGTGCTTCGATAGAACTTTTAAAAATATAAACATAGCCGCCTGTGTAATGAGCATCTTCTGTTCAAAGTGAAAAATAATTGAATTTAATTGAAATTTCTAAACAGCCTACAATGTATTGACCTCTCACCTTAAATTCATCTTGCAACTTCGTGGTATACTGTTATAAGCACGCATTTTGAATGAGGTCATTTGCAATGTAAAAGCACTGAATCATCGGAAGAAAGTAGTTGTCCTTTGCTGATTTGATAGATGGATGCAAATTATAAAATCAAGTATTAAATTATACATTATAATTGTATCAAAAACTTTTTATACTTTAATTGTCATAAGGATACAATCGGTAAAATTATTAATTGATGCTTAAAGGTCACACGAGCTCTAGTACATGTATATTGTATCATATATACTATATATACAGCATATTTATATTGTAGTTAAATATATTTCTCTAATTCTTCGTCAATTTATCCCTTTCTTCACCCATTGTATATAAAAATTTAATCAACGTGTGGTTCGTTTGATCTCAGTTCTTCATTGGTTAAAATCCGATTATGACGTCGAATTTTCTTGCTTTCCTCTGAAATTCCTATTGTGACGGCATGAAAAAAGGCGACCATGCCTGATGACGTCACATAGAAAGAACACATCTTTTTGCAGATCATTTGAAAAGAAGGAATAAGTTTGCCTGCGTATTGTTTGAAAATCATTAAAGAAACAGATTCCACCACCAAATCTCGTGTACTACGATTTTTATCCACTCTCGACAACCCTCGCGTTTTAAATTTGAAAATTTAACTGTCTCCAGTGGATAAATATCGTACCACACTCGATGCAGTGGTAGAATCTATATATACAGCATATATGCAAGCGCTATACTCTAATGCTGCTGCAAAGAAATAAAAAGTTAAAAATCATCCCTTGTGTCGTAAAAATGTGTTTTCAACCTAAAAATTGTACTATATTATTAATACCTAAAAGCAGACCAAGAACAAAACTGTCATACGTGTGTGGTGTCTTTTATTTCAAATTCGATTGGATGATGGCAATCCAATTAGTATTATGCTATGCTATTGTCCAAGTGTTATAATACAAGTTCATGAATTGATGTGCATATAACTGTGGTCATGGTCGTCTGTATCACTGTTATATTGATCAAATTATCTGAAACTTGCAGAATGTCGCATTCATTATTCTGATATTCTATTTTATGATTAAAGAGAGTCTTTGATCCTTACTTCAGTCAAGGTTATTGATTTAAATTATATAATTTCGGAATTCTCTGGAACAGTTGTGACACCTTTTTTACCAAATACAAGAAAGTACATGTAGGTTTATTTTTCTCTATGTCTATTATGTCACCCGACAAAGTGGTTTGTTTGAAATGTTCTTATCATTTCCTGTCTATCCATTGTTAATCGTAAAATGTTTTAAAAGATCACTTCCGTAACCGGTATCTTTGCTCAGAAAAGTGTCATGAGTCATTTTCTCTTTTTGTGATGAAGGACGTACAGTGGCCTTTAATTGCTTACATTCACTTCACTAAACTCTGGTGCATAATTGTTTCATTGGCAATCATATAACATCTCGATATGTTTATATACATGTTGTATGTGTTACATATCAAAGCTGAGTTTTCGCCAGATACGTACCAGTGAACGATCAAATTCACAGACAGACCAACGAACGATCGGACGGAATGACTGCCGAATGGATGAACCTTTTCATGCATCGGGGATCGACTATCGTAAATCGACGACAAGAACAGGTTATCAAAAGAAAAAAAAAGCTGTTCAATAAAAAGGGAATATGATGAAACTGGAAAGAACCTGGATCGCTAACCTGCGTCTGGCGCAAATACACACACAAAATGTCAAACCTGGTATCTATGATGAATTAATTTACTGACACATTTACCCAATGTATCAAAAGAAATTAAATTCTGACAAAAACTACTGTTTGTATTGCTTTCGTTGTCTTCATGATATTAAAAACATTTCATCTTGTAGTTGCAGAAGAGAAGAGATTTGAAAAATTGGAAATTAAATCATACGTCTTTCCTAGTAAAAACTCTCAATAAAAATACTGAACTGCAGGGTAATTTCATAGAATCTATACATTCGGACAATATGAAATGTTCGACAATATTAACCAACATCTTTTAAATACTCCTACCTGACCTATTATCAGAATGTCCACATAGAGAGTAGGTAACCTGTCAAAAGCCGGTTATATGAAAACAAAGTCAGAACTTTCCAATCAGCAGTCCTCTGCTGTTTCCAAACAATCTGTGTTACAATTTTAGTGATTTATTTTTTCAAATTACCAAATAAAATAAAGATTGCCTCAAGCGATCATTTTTTACATGGAAACAAAGTACAGGAAATTTGTCAAAAATGGCAGTGGAATCAACATCTTTTTGCCATAACTCACAAATCAGCAAAACAAAGTTGTAGAAAACCTTTTTTGTTTTTGTTTCAGGGATTTTGAATCCTCAATGACTTTCAGCTATGTACTTTATTTGGCCTTTTCCACATTTTCTGATTTAAGAGTCACTGATGAGTCTTTTGAAGACGAGACGCGCGTCGGGCGTACAAAATTTCAATCCTGGTATCTATGATGAGTTTAACTTTTTCATTCATATAAGGGTTCATTCAAAATGTCTAAGTACAAGTACAATGTAGAATCTCAGATAATACGAAACTGTTAACGTTAGATCGAAAACTTTACGCAACAGATGTCACAAAATGCTGTCATTTCCTCAATAGTCAATAACATATGAATGCCGTTTGTAAAATGTGTCTTTTGAAAAAAAATTTTAGTTTAGTGATTTCAGAATTGAAAATATTTATGTTCTTTATTGGCTAATCGGAATCGGAGATTGCCTCCGTTTTTTCGAAACAAAACAATAATTTATGTTTCTGTTTGACACTTTACATTTATTTAAAGATGCCGATTATTTAATGTCATATCCGTTTTTGTAACCATTTATCAGTGTTATGATCATAAATGAGAGATTGTTTCATGTTGTTACTTTTCTCTGACTTCCTTTCTTTGCACCTGAAAAAAAAATCGAATTTGAAAATTATTTAGCTTTTTCCTTGCTTATTCAAATCAATTTACTGGATAAGAGATATTATTTTATCTTTAAATGAATAGTTCAAGCTTATATTTATCTAAATTATGCAAAGGAATGAAATATATCAATTTGACGTGTCCACCTGTGGAGCAGGACTTGTTTACCATTTCCAGAACACTAGAGATCATTTGCGGTTTTTGGTAAGGTTTGTTTTGCCTTTAGATTTTATGTTGTTTCTGTGTACAAATGATTGGTTTTTTTCTGTCGTTTCGGGTGATTTTTTTACATGATTTTTTCAAACTGTTTTTCAATAATTGGTTTAAAAATCCCATTTATATCTTCCACCCCACTGTTTCTTTTCTTAACATGATAGAACTTAAATTACAAATACTAATTTGTTTACAAATTCATACCTATATGTATTGCTACCATGGGATCATCTGAACTACTTCTGATATTGAAATGAGCGGTTCCATCTCCATTTACATGCACTTCTGTACCAGTGCATTTGCTACCATCATAACTTCCGGATATGACATCACAGTAAGTGCCTTGTGGGAGTCCAGTTTGTAAATTTCTATTCAAGTCAGACGTTTCCACATTTATTGCAATGAATCCTTTATTTCCTCGGGAAAACGCTATTTGGTAGTTACCATTATCCCACCAATGTTGCATATCGGTTCCCATTACAACATTTCTGAATGCCACCATATTATAGATTTGACGCCATCTATGCTCGCACACCTGTAAAATAATCGATGGTTGCATGCTTTGAATGCAACTGTTTAATGACAACTGCGGCATTCTTATAAAAATAAACCTGTTTTTTTCAACTTTTAAGGTTTTTTTTTAGTGTTGTATATGTTGGCCAGTAAGTAACCACCAATTCATCCTCAATTGGGGCGCATTTCTTTTTCAATAAATCAGTTGATTACAAATCTCTTTAAACAGACATTTCAGAAGCGAGGAAAACAGAACCAACAGTTTGTTTTCATTTATTAAAGAGTTGCAAAAAACCTGTTCCTGTTTGTTTATGTAAACACGCAATTTGTTTTGTATTAAAGTCGAAACATATCGTTTGCTAGCAGAAATAATGTCATGCCTCATAAAGCGGAATAGAAAATGTAAAGCAAATTGTTTGTGTATCAACCTAACATGAATAATCATAAACACCATTTTCTGTTTAAACATTGGCACAATGTGTACTTCAAGTTTATCATGAATTTTTGCATATTATATTTGATTCAAAGTGGAAACAAATATAAAAGAAAACATATGTCTTAGGTGTGAACTCGAAAGAGAACACCACAGTGCATGTACAGATTGTAGTTTGTGCTCTGAATACATGCATTTGACAAAAACTAGTATATTCTTCGAGTCATCAAATCATACACCAGGTTATGTAACACATTTGGATAATGCAAATCAAGTTATCATTTGATCTAGATGAGTATAAAAGCATATCATCCAAATCAGTTGTCCTATATACATACATCATGTACACTTTTCAATTAAAGTATGACTTTCTTTAGCAAATCAACCTTAATATACGTAAGTCTTAAATGCTAAAGTAGAACGGTGTCGACAACTCGCGTATCGGTAAAACGGACCATCTTGTACTTGAAGCGCGATGTCACATTGTGTTTTCTTATTGAGGTCCTCAATGTTGTGTAATGACGAGATGAATAATACCAAGTGGTGTCCTTTTTATTGTAGCTTAAATGTTTTATTTCTTACGAGTTTGTAGCCGTAGTTTTATTACTGTAAACCAACTTATTTTCGCGGATACTTTATTTCGCGTTTTATCATTTCTAGTTCACTTCGCGGACATTTAATTTCGCGATTTTCTACTTTACTTGAAGAAGTTTAATAAGGAAAGATCTAAGTTACACATATTCGCGAAAATAAGTTGGTTTACAGTATCTAATTAAAATGTAAACATAACATACCCAACCATTGCCACAGCTTAAGTCTGATATCGATCCCCAGTTAACATTCTTTGTAGACATATCTCCGTTGTGAGGAGGTCCGTCGTCGGAACTATATAATATATTTGAACATTTTATTGTTTGACTCATTTGCGTAAGAATTTTAATCAAAGAAAAATAACAACAAGTCATCGGGTGGTAGTTGAGGTTATATACAAAATCAAAATAAACACAAACAATCAAAAGTGTAAACATGTTAATGCTGTCATTTACGTTTAACTCACATCATTTATTTTCTCAAACATTAATTATTGGCATATCTAAGATTGTAAATTTAGAATCACGTAAATGGATTGCGAATTAACAAATAAAGGTAAAACCTAAAACTAAAAGTGTCCCAAGAACTACAAAATGACCGAAAACGGGTGCGTCGTCAGGGTAAACGTTTTAAGATGTGTATGCATCACATGCCATAAAAACCAAACTCATTCAAAATGACCAAATCTGGAATAGAACACAATCGGCTAAAGTAGAGGTATGAGGGCTATTCTAGATTCTAAGGTCCACAAAACTTGTCACTAGTGAGTCGAGACAATAACACATCGTATTGGTCAATCAATTCGTGATGGTGACCTGAACATTTATTAAGTGGCGGTTTCAGTCGTTCTTTTTGTGACATTGTGTTTGAAATTAAGAAGGAAACATATGTCTGCATTGCATATGACGTATATTTGCTAAGCGAAGCTATTAGTTTTTTTCGATATTCACACCATGTTGAAATTATTACTTAACAAAGATCGATTGTTATTGGTTACCTTATAATTGGCTTATATTCTATCCACTAGAACGGGATATGGAAATAGGGACATATCCCGGATATGAGACAAGATTACAAACGAAAGATAAGTATGGGTATTCAAGACCCGATAAACTATATCCCGCTATGCCCGTGTCTTTTGTGACGTTTTGGATTTTAATGAACATAATCTATGTATTACTGGTAAATAATTAAGCCAGGGATTTCGTCACCATAAATTACTTAAAACATTTACTAAATTCTTCCATAGATATAAAGATTTGGTTTTGAAGTTTGGTTGTACCTGTAGAAAACTTACTTCAAACGGGATAGCACATCCTCATTTTTACGGAGATGTTGTTTACCGTGCCTGGACATTTAGAAACGATCCTGGCAAACCTATCGATCCTTTAAATAATATACTTATGCTAAAAGGTTACCAATTCATTACTGTAATTAGATCTTTAAATATTGTTTTTATTGGTATTAATATTAATTCTGTTATCAGTAAATCAAAAGCAAACTAAATATTATTGTTATATCCATATGCACATTCATGGGTCTACAATCTGTCGGTACCTGTATCTTGGCATTGCACAAGGTCATGTTTTTCTCTGACTGTTTATGACGTCTTTAAACTAAATCCATTGGGTGATGGATGTGTAATGATTGATAAATTAGTCTTAGATGCATGATTTTTTTATTAGTTGTTATTGACTTTGAACTATCTGTCAATAACTGAGAATATTCTCAGATCTGTACTTAGTGTCTTTTTGTTGTTGGGATGTACAAGTATCCGGCCACGTCAAATCTGTGTTTTTGTTAGATGTATTTCTATTTATATCCGCCTTTTCAACTGATTTTTATAGTTCGTTCTTATGTTGTACCGTTACACCACTGTCCCAGGTTAGGGGGAGGTTTGGGATCCCGCTAAAATGTTTAACCTTAACCTCGCCACACTCTGTATGTATGTTCCTGTCCCAAGTCAGGAGCCTGTAATTCAGTGGTTGTCGTTTGTTCATATGTTACATATTTGTTTTTCGTTCATTTTGGTGTACATAAATAAGACCGTTAGTTTTCTAGTTTGAATTGTTTTACATTTGTCATTACGGGGCCTTTTATAGCTGACTATGTGGTATGGGCTTTGCTCATTGTTTACGGCCGTATGTGACCTATAGTTGTTAATTTCTGTGTCATTTTGTCTCTTGTAAAGAGTTGTATCATTGGCAATCATACCACATCATCTTTTTTTTATATATAACATGTATAATCGCTTCATATTGACGTAATTTATTTGCCGTATCTTTTAAGAAAGGTAAACTTGTTAATTACTATTTTGTGGGCTAGACCATGGTTAAATAAGTGATGAGTCTGATATTATAAATTGAAACAATGTGTTTATGCGTGGAACAAAGTTGAATAATCTGTGTTAGAGCAGAATTTATTTTAGAAAATAAAAAATGGTTACTTTCGGCTTATTAAACGGTTTTTTTTCCTCGACACCAAAGCTCAAATGATATCTAGACATTTCCTGTGTTTTTCTGTTTTTTTTATTATTTGGGTTTTTTTTCAGGCGGCGGGGTAGATGTCACTGACTTAGTTTGGCGTCCTTAATTTTATCAAATGCAGTATTAATTAGAACAGAAAGTCTAATCAGCATCAATTTACAATTTAATAAAACTGTGGTCAAGGCTAGTCTAGGGATTTAAGTACACAACTCTCCCCTTTTTGTATAATTACTTATTAGAGAATGAAAAATGGAACACATAAATGGATAATAAAAATCACCTGCCAAAACTGAAACTGCTCATCACTCTTGTGAAACCATAAGGATGTGCCAACATGAAGGCAGTTGCCATTTTATATCTTTTAGGGTCGCTATGTGTCAGTACACCTCCTGAAAAAAAAAATTACTGTTTTTTAAACATGTTAAATTTCAGGTATTTAGTTCAACATTATTCTTATTTGAACTTTAAGTTATTCACTTGTTTGGTTTTCAATTTATCCTGTTTAGAAAACGCCAATGAGGCAGTTTGATTTCTGTGAACGATAAATCTTATTCGTTTGAACATAATATAAATGTAACAGCTTAAAGCATGACACATAAAAAAATTGCTAATCATAATTATATTGCTTAATAATTTATCTACATTAAGTATTAATCAGGTCGTTCGTTTAGTTGAACATTTCGAATTTTGTCAAACCTGGGTTTCCAATATGGGATTTGCTCATTGTTAAAGGTCGTAATGTAACTTGTAATTGTTCACATTGTTGTCTTTAGATTTGTATGGATCGTCGTCTGATTCAATGGCAATTATATCACGTCTCCTTAGAATTTATTTTTATGTACTGTAGAGTAAATAACAAATCTTGACAGAAATTTTAAGCAAACAAGCAAGTTAACTTTTTTTTTTTGGTAGACCAGACCTAGGTGTGTTATTTGAGGACTGCTGCAGACCTATTGACAAATCTGATCCAGACCCGACCTGAAACACATTAATACAAAATATGTTTCATCTTAATTCATAACATGTGTAAAATATTTATTTGATTCAAAAATAATAAATATACATTATAGTTTTACCCACCTCCCCCGCCATGACCTCTCTGGTTGTCATGGTTGTCAATGAATACGACAACGTCTGTGGTTTTTGGCATACTCCAGGCCTCTCCCCAGGTCCGTAAATATTTCGCTGCATTCTGTCTTCTGAACACTTGGGCAAGTTTAATTCCAAAGATAAAATTCGTAACACGTGCAAAGCCTGTGTATTCCGATGCGCTGATAGCTTCCCCGCCCATATCAATTACCTCTTGGAAAACGAAGGGTCTCGGCGAACCAGGAAAATATTGTGAATTTAAGCCATGAAGCTTTCCATATATAGCTTGTAGATCACCGGGCCACATGTGTTTAGCAGCATCAACTCGGAATCCAGCAACACCTATGGAGATAAGGTGATTCATATATTCTGCTATCTTGCTTCTTACGAATTCTTTTCCTAGTTTTAAATCTGTCAAGGACACCAGACGACAGTTTCGTACTTCATCTTTGTTTCCATAGTTATGGATATTCAAATCTCCAGAATGGCATTCACTTCTTCCGTTGAAATCCCACGATGAAAACGGAACGCCTGGGTAACTCATGGCGCCACCATCCCAGTGGGATCCGCCTGTTCCTGTTCCCTGCCCACCGGCTCCTGTCATATGGTTTATTACAGCGTCCACGTAAATCCTAGGGGAAATTAGATATGTTGATTTTGTAACAGTTTGCTCAATAAGAACGCAATATATTTGATTTCGTTTGATATTCTTCAACATAGAAGAAATAAACAACACAAAAGGCAAAAAGAAATGCATGTTACTCCCGCATGTATATGGATTCCTTTAATAATTCGTATGAATAATATGGTGTACTGCCATTCAAACCATCGTGTTAAGAAATACCCCAGAGATCAACTAGCCTTTGATAATGACATGCACGGTTGTAACTAGTGTAAGGCCTGTAGCTAAAATAGCATATTCATCCATGTTATCATTTGGTCATTGATTTACAATTTTTTGAAGGTTTAACACTATCAATGGAGGGAAATCTGAAGTCTACATATATCATATAGTAACCAAACAAGACCGTATGTTGACCTCTTTTTTGTGTTTGACGGTTTCTGTCTCATTCATTATAAGATAAATTTGTAATAGCAAACGACAAGCCCTACAGATTTAATGATACTTTATAAGAGCAAATGAACGAAGGAAGATCACAGTTACAATTAGCTTGATAATTTTTTCACCTCACATTAGCTTTATTACATCTTTGTACCATCTCAGTAAACTGAGCCTCGTTACCACTCCTTGTGACCAATTTATAACTGACAGGTTGATATCTTTCCCACCATGGTCTATTTGGTGATGTCACAACACGATTCTCGTTTGGCGGAGAAACCTTTATGCATCATAAAAATATAACAATGCGTTAAGATTGATTTATTGATTTATTGATTGATTGTTTAATTGATTGATTGTTTGATTGATTGATTAATTGATTGATGCTTAACTCCACTTTCACCACTACTGTGGTATTTCGTAGCGGTCAGTTTTTTATTGCTGTAGGAAGCCGGAGTGCCCAGAGAGAACCACCGACCTTTGGTAGGAAAATTGACATTCCTAGTCAACTAAAATAGGAGTCGTGTGGGGCTCGAACTGACATCTTCAGTGTTGACAGTCTAGTGACACAATACGTTAAGAGAAGATGTTTTAATACAAATATAAATTTAAATATAACACGTTTCGATCAGATCTCCAACAAAACACAAATTGATTAATTACATTTTCCGATGTTTTACCAGTACGTATAACCTGGAAACCAATTGTTCAAGTTCATAAGTCTGAAATGTACAAGCTATTCATTATTAACAAACTTAAGTCTTTGATGTTTCATTTTTTGTATCAATGAAGAAATAACTGATTTTCAGAGACTTAATTGTTGACAAACAAGGACCACAGGTACTGAGCTTAGATTGCAGAACAAAAAACCGACACGAGTTATTTCATTTGTTCTACATACAAATTTAAATAAGTATTGATATAAAAAAAAAAACAGATGCTATATCATCGTCAAATGAGATACAAATTCACCAGAGACCACACAAGTGAATGTAAGCAAGTTTAGTTCTCCGTACTGCCTACTACAATATGTCAAAAAATCGTACCGTATAATACAGTATTTGGCAAAATAAACCTTGACATTGCAAAATTGGAACGGCCCAATTTGTGCTTGAACAATAATAGCATAACATAAGGACAAACTAAAACTCATTTTAAAAGGGTTTGACACATCAGATCCAAACAAAGCAGAAAAAATAATGACAAAAAGAACAAAAGACACTAAGAACTGGTGTAAAGAGTGCAAGTAGTCGAAACAATTCCGTCCAAACTTTTATGTACGCCATCACAAGTTGGTTGACCGTTATGGACTATCTATTTCACAGATGACGACAAATATGTTCCAATTGTCTAAACTATATTTCCGTTCTCTTTTCCTCGAATGTGACTTAACGAATTAATAATTACATGAGCAACACGACGGGTACAAAATGTGGAGCAGGATCTGCTTACAGTTTCGGAGCCCCTGAGATCACCCCCAGAATTTTGGTGTGTCCTTGTGTACTGTTGTTTGTCTTCTGTTTTTTTTTTTTTTTTTTTTTTTTTTTTTTGTCATGTCATTGTCAGTTTGTTAACGACTTATGATTTTGAATATCGCTCTGGTATATCTCTTTTACTGAAAGGTAGTTAATCAATTCTTAAATAAATCCTGTTTTCCTATATCAGCTCACCAATCAGTACACATCGCTAAGGCAATCACCTGTCAAATCTGCCTGATACCTTTAAACTCAATTTGTGTAAGTGATGTAGTAGACCGTGAATTCTTTGTTTGATCGTAATTCAACGTTTACATTTATTTCCAATCATAATATTACAATTAAAAGCTGTATTGAATTTGATGAAATGGTAAACTTATGTTCCTTCGCATTTAGGTTTATCAGTTGTACTAGATAGTACTTATCTAAATACTAAAATTAGTTCCAAAAGGTTAGACAGTCTGTGTGAATTTATGCACTTAATATGTCTAACAGACAGACTATCTTTACATGATCACTGACAGAAATGAAAAACAAAATATGAATCTACCGAAGCGTGTGTCTTTTAGTTTGTCACTATAATACATAAGAAGTAAAATAGCTATCTTTCTTTATCTAATTTATCATAATTATAACTATTTATTAGAAAATTATTATTATTAAAATTATCATTATTGTAATTATTACTATTTTCATTATTATTATTATTATTATTAATTATTATTATTATTATTATTATTATCATTATTAGGAATAACACGAACTCCAAATTGAACGAAACAGAGTAAGGCTCTTCTGCCAAACAAATCCAGAATATATAAACATAATTCAAATACTAACATACCAAATAAATCCACCCTTCGAAGCCAAACATGTAAGTAAATATATAGAGGATGATATAAAATTCAATAAGAAACCAACCCTACAAAAAAGGCAATAAAAGAAATATTCATTTTATTCAAAAAAATTAAATTTCCAAAAAGATCATCTGTATAGTACTGTACTTCAAATGCAGTTAATTTGATCTTAACGGACTTTTTTGTCAAATTTGCTATGATCAATTGCAACTGCCTTAAACTAAATGTTTCTTTCAAAAGTGAATGTTCTTAAATTTAAAGACTCCCGAATGTCTGCATTGATCGTTTGGTGTTTTTGTTTTCATTTTTTAAATATCTTAGCCGTACCTGTACGCCACAATAACCGTATGGTCCAAGAAATCTCTCGCATTCTGCTGCAATATCCGACCATTTCCATTCAAAAAGATGAACAATGGTGTGTCTACCAGGAGCACAATTAGGATTACTCCACGTTCCCGCAAACACTGGTTAAAGTAGATTAATAGTAAATAAAAGGAATTGAACAAACGAGGATATTCTTTATTATCTTTTGCATTTCGAAAATGTTTTCCGAAAAGTAATTGTTCTTAATACAATAGTATGAAAGTTTAAGGGAGTGAATCTAAGGGGACTCATTTTGTTATAAAAAAGTTTTGAACGTTTCAAACATGTTTGACCTGAACCCATTCTTTAAGGATGTTCGCTTGTCATGTTTAGGATTTTGTCAGATTTTCGGAATCCTCTGGTTTCATTCATTTGAATGCCTTAAAAATTTTGCCAACTAACCCCATTTTCTTTTTATAATTCTTTACATGTATAATTATCAGCCATTTGTAAAAATCTTATGAAATCGTTGTTATTTTTGATAGTTTTGAGAACTTAAACTTGTCAATAATAAAGCTATGATAAATCAAGAGAGAACATTTTCCCGCCAAAATTTCAATGGCTAATATCTCGAAAACAAGCACACGGACCTATATTTTTTCCGCTCTTTTGGTTCCTTTATTAATCAATATATACTAGTGTTATGAAAAGCTTTTTTGAAACTGAGTAGCGAACTTCCTTAAGTGCTTCTCCCAACAGCTGAACCGGTATTTCAGTAGTTGTTATTAGTTGCTATCTTTAAGTGCTTCTCCCAACAGCTGAACCGGTAATTCAGTAGTTATTATTAGTTGCTATCTTTAATTTCTCCCAACAGCTGAACCGGTATTTCAGTAGTTGTTATTAGTTGCTGAACCGGTATTTCAGTAGTTGTTGTTATTGCTTTCTTTATTCTCCCAACAGCTGAACCGGTATATCAGTAGTTGTTATTAGTTGCTGAACCGGAATTTCAGTAGTTGTTATTAGTTGCTGAACCGGTAATTCAGTAGTTATTATTAGTTGCTATCTTCTAAATTTTATTCTGTTGATTGTTTAGGAAATATTCATACCGTTTGTTTTCTTATCTCGATAGTTCCAGATTTTTTAAATCCGGGGGCTTTTACAGCTTACTATACGGAATGTGATTTGCATATTGTTGTAGGCCATAATATGTAATATAATAGATAAGTGAAGCATTGACAGTCATATCACATCCATATTTTTATATATCGTGTAATAAAAAGTCGTAGGAAAATAATTTTAATTTTATACTGCTAACGCACTGCATAAAGAAATTGGCAAATTTAAGTTCTTCCTTTTTTGAAACGAGCATCGACCATGACTTATATTTCGTGAACAGGTATTTTATGACGAAAAAATGTGTTTTGCTAAACGACGTGAATGACCTTTACTTTCAATTTCAGTTTAAGTATAGACGACGTGAACATGCAAAGGTAATTAGATTATGTAAATCTTATGTCACTTGTTACATTAATACATAAATTCCATAAGTGGTTAATTTGACAATTGAAAATAGAAAAGCACACATGTGCCCAATAACTTAATCTTGACCGAATGGTTACTGCGTGATTTCTAACTAGTTAATTGTGATGTGGTATCATTTAAGTTCCAAATGGTCCATTAAAATTACTAAATATTAATGATATAGAATATTTGTTCCAACAGGAACAGATATTATGACATTGTTTATAACAACGTTTCCAGTGGAACTTATGTTAGGCGGAATAAATATACATTAACAGTGAGTGTTATCATTTTTGTTCCATGAAAAATTACTAGTACTAATATATGTATTACCTGAGGAACAAATGCTAAGTAAAGATATCCAGGTAGTTAACATGGCGTTCAAAGACCTGAAATTCCGGATAATGTAAAGTCCTTATCAGACGTTTGTCTGATATACAGTCGATCGATTACGAATTTGGGACGTTGTCAGAGGGCACTTAGGTAAACAAATTCAAAATTGTAGTGGTATAAATTAGGTTGTTCTTAAAATGTTTACGTAACATAGTTTTGCTCGTTCGTGTTTTGAACAATAATGATCGAGATCATCACCTGATCATAGAGAATTCATAATTTCATACTTTGAATTTTTAATGCTTTCAATGTGCCTACATTGCAATTCAGTGTAATTGTTTAAAAAAAAAAGACACCTGCAGTCTAATACTATAAATCGACATTTACTCATGCAAATCTTCCTTTATCTTGAAACCATCGATGGCATGATTTATGACTAAGGATTAACATCACTTTTATTAACATCAACTTCTAGAAGCTTACATTAATGTAAACATGCTATATGCTAGAGGTAAAACATCTAAGTAAAATACCATCAGGGATTTCATCCTGACATGATAAGAACGAATGATCAAACAAGTTTTTTTTAAGGAAAACTGTTTTGCAAACATTTCATAGTGATTTAGCGAGAAAATTTACTATGAAGTTTTTAATAAAATGAAGGGTTAAAGCTTCGGATATACCAGTTTAACATGTTCGCCTGAAAGATTGTGGAAACGTATATAAATTGTATAAATCTATCAACAATGATAATTTTGGAAAGGTTTTCGTATTTTTTTCTTTTTTTTTTAATTTTTTGGAAAACTCGGCCGTCTTTATTGAAAATATCAATTGTAAAGTATGGAAGTATTACTATTTATGCATGTAAAGAAAGTATGTCTGTAAGAAATATTAAGTGAATAAATTCACACAAACTGTCTAACCTTTTGTGACTAATATTAGTATTGATATCAATGATGTTCATTTAGATAAGCACTTAATATTTAAAGTACGTTTGAGCAGAATATGCTTACATACATGTATATGTGTACATGTTAGCCTAATTTGTATGCCGGTCTCAAATCTATGTCCTTTACTCAAATATGTGTCCTTTTTCACATTGCATCATAGACGTCCCGAATCTATGTCCTTTCTCTCTTCAAATTTGTGTCCTTTTGAACAAATATTTTGACTTGAGAATCAACAAGACGGCATTGCGTAAAGGGAATGATGGCGAAGCAGGACACGGTCGTAGATGAGGGATACTTTATATCAAGCAATAATAAAATCGGTATGAATTGTTAATTGTGTTCATAGCCTAAACTCTAAGGTATTGGTTTACATTATTGTAGATGGCTGTACGGTGGGTGACCGTAAGGTGCTTATATTCATCTCCTTTATCAATAGTATCTGGTGAATGTCTTTTGTTTTTTTTTTGTTTTTTTTGTTTTTTTTTTGGAAAGGGGGGGGGTATTTTTGCCATGTCATTGTTAGATTGTTTTTGACAGGGAGTTTGAATGTCAATTTGGTATTGTAGCCTCTCTTACACTGTCTTTTTTAACCATGAAAATCTCATTTCGCCAAAAGACGGTACAAATTGAATCGGAGTAATCACCAAAATTACTATTTTAAATAGGAACGACAACTCATTCAATTTCATTAAATCCTGATGGATTCGAAGTACTAGTACATTAATTATGTAAAAAAAGTAAACCTGTTCCTAGCTCTTCAACTTCGTACTTTGTTTGGCCTTTTTAACTTTTTGATTCTAGCGTCACTGATGGGTCTTTTTTAGACGAAACGCACGTCTGACGTACAAAATTTCAAACCTGGTATCTATGATGAGTTTATTTAGAGGTCGCAACCGTATATTTTCTTTCAATACAATTAAAAACTGTGGTTTAAGTTCATGTAAGGCAATCATCCCAGCTTAATTTTATAAATACATACATTATTTTTGTTTAAACAAAGTGAGAACAGTTTTACTAGGCTGCAATTATCAATCTCAAACTGAAAATAATCTATGAAATGTCAAAACATTACAAGCAGATTAAGTCAGCGTTAGCATGGTTACTGGTGTATGTGCTCTGTACATATCTGATCACGTAAGTACTTTCCACCTGATTTATTCTTGTGTGCGCTGTGTTATTATACCACTTTCTCAGGCAAGGTGGGGTTTAAGTGCTCCCAAAACAGTCACATTCTTTTCATCCTGTCAAAAGTCAAGCGCCATTAATTCATGGCTAGTCGTTTGTCATACATACCATACCTGTTTTTCGTTACTGTTTCAGTATTGATCCGGTAGTGAGTTTATTTTTGAAGTTGTTAAATCTCTAAGTGAATATAACAGTATTTTAATATAAAATAATTACATTTATTACATGTATGTTTCATTGTGATACGTTATTTTGATTGGCTAATAGCAATCTAGCGTCATTCTGAAATTAACATTCATTTCAAAATGAAATGCAACATTCATGATGACAGGAGCTTCCACAATAAAGTGCACAGGTAAATAAAAGAAAAACTTGATAAAAATCGTGTTATCATGATTCTAGCAAAACAATGTAATTACAAGTATTGAATGCTTCTTTTAGTAACTTTATAGGGTTGTAAAAGCGTTGGCCGTGTGCACAATTTTAGAATGAAGCGCTTCCGCGCTTCATACAAAATGTACTTCGGTCAACGCTTTTACATCCCAATAAATTTACAAAAAGAAGCATTTAATTCTTAATTGTTGAGCCACTATTTCTATGAAACAATATTCATCAGCTTTAGAGTATACCTACAGACGACATTTAGTGTGTTAATATTAGTATGTTCTTATTTCTTCACTTTTAAGTAATGCATTTTAGCAAGAAAAATCATGCAACAACTGTTTCTTAAGATTATATAGTTTTGTTCTGTAAACATAAAATCCAAGCATCTTTATCCTAAATGTATTGGTTTTGGGTTAAAACTTAAGCACAGCAATGAACCAGAAAAATACACTTCTAACGTTATTTAACATTACTAAATATACCTGCAATATGAACTGAATTATAACAAAGTTAAAAAGCTGTATGCCCAATGGAATCCTCGTATTGCACAATTGTTGTTATTTTTGTAACATTACCAGGAACTTGCGCATCATGCTTCCTACCAAAACATAACTCCATCAATGACATTCTGAGTTCCTTGTTTCCTATTCTGTATATTATCGGATTAACTGTGGAGTTGAAATAAGCAAGAAACACTACAGGATACCAGTATGACGGATATCCGGAAGATATGCATTGTTCAAAAACAGCAACAGTAAAGGCGTCCATCATACTATGAAATAACAGACAGTTTCTATTAATACACCGACTATTTTAACTCTCTTATATTGTTAGTGCTTTTCTGTTTACTGATTTGAACGTTTATACACCGAATTTCATTGGCATGACGACAGGCTATTTGTAATATCATTCCATATAAGACAGTCATTATTTTGCAAGTAGCGCCAATTAATGTGAAAACAAAACCAATGTAAGTGCATGAAAGTAGATCCAGCGTTGAGCATGATGTATCGGACGTGTTTCCGGAAGAAAACACGTCAGAATTAGTAAAGGGTACTACAGACACACAAAGTGGAACAGTCCAAACAAGCACAATCAATACGGCTACTTTACTGTTGGTTATAATATTAACATAACGAAGCGGGTACATAATTTTCACAAAGCGTTCCAATGCAACTACCAGCAAATGAAGTATTGACACAAGTGGTATATAAATCATCACGACCTGGTGTGCTAAGCAACCATACCCAACAATAGTAAAGTTTGTCTGTAGAGTATGGGCTACTTCTACAGGTGCCATTGTCGCTCCTAATAAGAAATCGCTGATTGATAGACTGGCAATGATAATGTTACTATTCGTGCGAAGAGGTCGTTTACGAAATATAATCCAAACAAGCAGTCCATTAGTTGAACAAGACGATAACCCAAGTAGGACGTATGCAACATGCATATAGGGAATCGTGTTATAAACCATGGTTGTTTTCTATTTTATTACATAGATATAAGAAGATGTGGTATGAGTGCCAATGAGACAACTCTCCATCCAAGTCAAAATTTGTAAAAGTTAACCATTATAGGTCAAAGTACAAGCTATAAAGGGCCCCAAAAATGACTAGTGTAAATCCATTCAAACAGGAAAACCAACGGTCTAATCTATATAAAAAAACGAGAAACGAGAAACGCTTATGAACCACATCATAAGATCAACAAACGACAACCATTGATCATCAGGTTCCTGACTTAGGACAGGTGCAAACAAATGCGTTAACCTTTATTTCGTACAATTATGAAGTTTGCCTTATCACTGGAGAATTGTTTGTGTAGTAACTGTACAGATATTCCAGTATCACTGAGATTAGACGATTCCAATATGAATTTCAAATTAACTCTTTAATTTTCCATATACTAGTATCTCTTCTATTTGTTCTTTATAGTTCGGTGTATTGGTGATAATTCGCAATTTATTCTAACAATGATACGGATATTAAAGTTACAGTTGATTAAAATATTCACTGTTTGTAATGACGAACCATAATTAACGCACTCCAGACAACGATTCCCCATCTACGTTGCAAAATAACATTTTGTATGTTCTTTGATTCTGATACATGCACTTGGAAGAATGTTCAACAGGATGCATTTCAAATGTCACATCCAATTAATTCCTTTTAAAAGTATCCTGTTAGTTTGAAGCATTTACGTAAGCAACGCGTTTTAATTGAGGTTCCTGAAGACATTATTGTTATTTCTGATTTCTGTTTAATGTCTAATGTTATGTTCACAATTTTATTGAAAATGTCTGAATTATAATTGTTCGAACGGAAATTAACAATATTGTTAAAATTTTTAATTGAAAATGCCTGCGTTTGGAAATGTTATGCTCCTATATCAATTCGTGTAAAATAAATGTATTTTACCACTTAACAAATTACTTTTACATAGTTTTATATTTGTAATAATAAAATGTTTTGGAATTATTACACGTTTTACAATCATGTTTTATATCCATCTTTGTTGATAGGGTTCTTAAGACAAGCATGATGGCCTAGGTGTTTTTATTATTATTTTCATCAAGATTAAACAATGAGTATTCTTCATAATATATTATCAATAGTTTTTTTTTTTTTTTTTTTCGTTATGATTGATCTAACACATTTCCTTAATTGTTTAAAAGAAAACAATTCCAATCGCACCAGTTTTTTTGTTTTCCTTAATTTGAGTTGGGAATGATATTTCTACTGCTCTACCGATAGAGTAAACGTTTAGTAACAAAAGTTAAACGAATGATAAGAAGACAAGAACTGCGCAATGTTCCTGAAATAAGTACATAGGGTAAGCACAGACGACGGAATGGCTGAAACGAAAATGATAAAAAAGACAAAGAATTGATAGCAAAATATTGTCAGAAAAACATGAGTACATGTATTAAGCAATATGAATAGGAATCTGATGTACAGTAGTTGTCGTTTGTTTATGTAATTTATACGTGTTTCTCGTTTCTCGTTTTTCATATAGACTAGACCGTTGGTTTTCCCGTTTGAATGGTTTTATACTAGTAATTTTGGGGCCCTTTATAGCTTGTTGTTCGGTGTGAGCCAATACTCCGTGTTGAAGGCCGTACATTGACCTATAATGGTTTACTTTTATAAATTGTTATTTGGATGGAGAGTTGTCTCATTGGCACTCACACCACATCTTCCTATATCTATAGCTCTGAGAGCAGAAATTATAAGTTATATGGTTTGCTACTGACCCCCTATATATACGGATCCATAGAGGGTGGTAGTGAACCGTATAAAACGAATTGTATCACACAGGACTTTTCCTGCCAAGTTTTGTATAAAAATAAACAATGAAATACAATAACATTTTCTTATAAACCCCATATGGAAACGGATCCATATGGGGTCACCACGTGACGGCGCTAAACCAATCACAACGTTACTAATTTACCGGAGAAGCGAGAAGAGTTCTTGGGCTCTGGTCGGGTAAGGAGTTACTACTCTACGAGTGTCACCAACTGTATACCTCATGCAATTTCAATAACTATTATTTTACATCTACTCACTCGAGATATTTTAACTTACACACAAACACAGGTATATATTTTTTGGTATATCAAAATCATTTCATTGAGACAGCAACAGCACACTAAAATATGTAAAACAAAACATATATCAACGAACGGTCTTAAAAAACAGACATATCTCCAAACCCTAGGTCATATATTACTCTATTCTACTGACGTATACTATTAAAAATCTCCCATTACATCCTCATTTAAAACTTATTTCCAAGCAAGCGATATCAATAATGAACGGAAATTTGTGAACAGAAAGATAATGAAACTTTTATACCTTTGAATGCTGGTATTCCTTTTCAACATCACGTACGCAGCTTCTTAAACTCATTAGCTATCATACCATTTAAACGGTAATTGAATATTTTTTCTATATTGTACAGCCTCGATATAGATAATAACAGCACGTCAAGCATTCGTTTACGTATAGTAGATAGACGGAATTCGGAAACGTTAGCTACACTGGGTGTTGATATATTTATGTCATTGACATTGTCTGCATATACATGTAGTATGATTTATACGATTTAAAACCAAAATTAGCATTTGACTTTGAATGGCTTCGGAATCGTTGAAAACAAGTACAGATTTTCAATTACACAATTGGTAGTTTCAATATAAAGAAACAAATAAACTTATCTATAGGTTTACATTCTAAAACAGCCTTTTCCATGTATGTATCACTCTAATATGTGTCCAAGGTATAAAATAGTTAAGGACATATCTGCAGTGGCAAATGCAAAGGAGCATAGAGAACCCTTTACATGGAAAATATATATTGTTTGCTTGAAATCGACTAAAACATTTTGCCATGTTGAATTACCCTTTCCAAGCACCCATGATCCGCCCTGATTTTTATGCTATCATATTATGATATCGCAATCATGGCTATGCAATGTGCATCCTACCAAAAATGGATCTGTATCATAAAAGTTCAATCAGTTTAGAGGGCGACCATTTGATTCGGGGGAAGGGGGTAGGTATTATGTCACATTTTTGGACAAGCAGGAAATAAAACTCTGGCCCTTTTCTGAGTGAAAATAAATAAACTGGTGGCTTTTAAGTTGGAAATTTTCCAGCCCTTCCCCATTTAGTATTAATTCGTCGTTCCCTATAGGGCATTCGATACTACCTTCACGTGATAACGAATCATTTTCATAAATCATATGTAAAAGTGGACACATTAGGGATTTTCAATTAAGGCAATTTTGAAAAGGACATTTCTGATGTCTTGCAAATTCTAGCTAGGTGTTAATGGGCATAGAGTGACGACATATGAACACGTTTCGGGGTTTGACACGGTTTAAGGGAAGGACACGTTTATGATTGTTCCGTATTTTCTTACTGTTCATACGACCCTCATGGTAATGACCAGGCAAAAGGACACGCAACCAATGTATGATCTACTGTATTCTTGACTTTATATTCCTGATGGAAAATAGCGAATTATGACTGTTCAGAGTTTTCATTGCGATAATTTGGCAATCACATGTTTACCACGAACGTGTAGTGTGCTTAATAAGAAAAATTGTCAAATGCGTCGCTCTAAAACATCTTTTCCACTTGCTTTGAAAAGGCATGGATGCCGTTTATCCTTCAATGATGTTGTCTCCCTTTGCAAACTATTTTTAAATTGGAAACAGTCGGTAATAGACAAATTGACTATTAGGTATGAGGGTCAGAAAGGTTGGTCCTTTATTTCTTTATTCTTTTTTTATATATACTGTTTTCCCTATTCTCTACTTATGTTGTCCATTATTCTCTATTTTTATATTTTAGCACCACATTATTCTCTATTCTTTATATTTTTACCATTTAATATGAAATGTTTTGCCCATTATTCTCTTTTCTGTAAACCCTATCTAGACCCTTAAGTATGTATATCAAACGGGATATGAATTCGCATAATAACACTGACCCTTCTATGTATTACTGCACTTTCTTTCCAATCATAGCAACTTTAAATGCATGCACCATTCGGCTAAACAAAACAAGACAGAACGAATTGGGTTGCACCCAAGAGAATGAGAGTAAACGACCCTTTTCAAGCCTCAGTATAACTGGCATTTGCAAGTCTGCATGATAAAATGTGAAATAACAATAATCTACCATCAACCCTGAAGTATCGTACATTATCGCTGACAATCATGCCACCACTTTAATATATGTAAACTCTACAAAATAAATTGTGCAAACAGTCTTGACAATACTAACTAGCAACCAATGATAACAACAATTGATGCAGAAGCCGTTATATTAAAATAATGCAAATTTATGCTGGAGTACAGTGTATAAAAATAAGAAGATGTGGTATGATTACCAATCAGACAACTCGCCACCAGAGACCAAAAGACGTAGAAATAGAACCATTCAACTTGGTTTATTTAAATAAAACAGTAAAACATGTAACAATAGTATAAGAACATGTGTAATGGCCTGACCATTAAGTATAACCGACGATTGGGCTCAAGCAGAAAAAGACTATCCAGTCCTGATGCTTTAATCAAGAACCAATCTAACAAATGGTAAAAAGCTGAAAATACAAAATGAAATACAATTTAACAATGTGTTGAATTAATGTTATAATGTACGAAATGTCAAATATAGATATTAGCACAGTCCATTGAACGCGAAATAAAGATGCAGTTATTAAGGTGAAATTTCCAGTATATCACGGTTAAAGAGTTCAAATATGTGATGAACAGTTTGAAGGCATCAAATACAAAGTTATTATTGTAACCCACTCTGTGGTTAGCCACAAATTGTGTCCAAGATGACGTTTGTCCTTAAATGTTCTCCAGTTCTGTGATGACCTTGCAGTTCAGTTTGAGATACGTGTAAGAAAGGAACAGGTAACGATGATAACGATATTTGAAGTTCTTATACGGATTAAAGATGAATAATCCTCCTAGGTCAGGAACGCATAAACAGATTACGAATATAATCCAACGAACTATATGAATTGAGGAACGAGGTAATATTTGTGAGTATTGGGTGAAATCAGAATAATATGCTCAGATAAGATCACTGGTTCCTTCTCACTTATATTCGAGTCAGACTTAACGATACTGCTTCCTACTCGGAGTAGTCCTTGCTTGTTCAAAGGCAGATTGAGATTGGCAATCGGTCCTTGTTTCGGAAAAGGTTTCTGTTTAGAGAAATTCATGAGCCTGACTACCAGTCTTGGTACTAGGTCCAGTACACTCAAGGAATTGTATGGAATGCGTTTTTGCAACCTTGACATTCGAATTAAAGTTTTGGTCGTTATCCTCACCAACGATTGGATTCTCGTCCTTGAAGGCTATTTCCGGTCTTGAGGCAAGAAGTTGTTCTGGTTCCGTGATTGAAACGTTAGTTATCTTCGTGTTGACTTCAAGTGGAACAGTTTGCTTGTCAATGTATGTATTTCCAATCATGACCCAACCAAGTTTCAACTTTTGGGCAAATGGAGTTCTGGATACTCCTAGGCGTTGTTAAAGGACGTGGTGTGCCTCTATAAGATCTCTTCCAATTAAGAGTAGAATTTGGCAATGTTCCTCTATTGGTGGAATGCTTCCTCTGAGTTCTTTTAAATGAGGATAATGCGTTGTGACTTCAGGAGTAGGAATTTCGTCCCTATTATTGGGAATATTATCACATTCAATTAATGTAGGCAGATCAAATTGTACGTCACCATGTACAGATTTTATGACGAAATCTCTTCCTCTTTTCCCGTAAGTAGCTACTCTGCCGGAGCATGTTGATAGAGAGTAGTTTTCCGGTTTGTCTCGTACGTCAAACATGTCAAACAGACTGAAGTATTCAGGCGAGGAAAGAGACCGGTTGCTTTGGTCGTTAATGATGGCGTACATCCGTATATTTTTGTCCTTGTGGTACACATCCATCTTAGAACAAGATCTCTCACTCTTAGGATCCTTGTAGATCTCTGTGCAGGTCCAACTCAAAGAGTTTAACTTTGTTTCAGCTGACTATGTCTTCTCCCGCCGTAGATTGTTCCAGGCGAATTATCTTGAGAAATGATTTGTGGTTGCACCCTTTCTTTTGTGTAGTGCGGTGGTGTGTTGTTGACTTCACACTCGTTACAACTGACGCTCGCGTTGTAATCACGACTTCTGTGTGTGTTTGACTCACAACACTTGTAGCAAATATTGTTCTGTCTTAACAGTTCCTTGCGTTCCTCGATTGATTTGGCTCGGAACGCTCGGCATTCGTTTAAGGGATGCTTTGCATTATGCAAAATGCAAAGACTTTGTTGTTGACTGCTGTCTCCACTGAGGTTGCTGTTCAACTGCCGTCTTATGGACGTTGACTTTAGAATACGTCTAAGGTGTGAACCTTGGCGCAGCACCTTTTGTATTTAGTGTGACTTCTGACCCAAAGATGAACCCAGGATCGTTCTTAATTTTGCTAATTTCCTGATGAAGGCAGAGAATTCTGTTAAAGGCGGAAAGGCAACTTTGTATTTAGACTTGTATCTTGAAGCCCTTGTTATCCACTTTTCTCTGTAGGCCTCTTGTTGGGGTGTTGGCATTCGATGCCCTCATACTCATAGCTTGTTTGGCAAACTCTGGTCCAAGCCACCTAATCAGTAAGTTTATCTGTTCCGAGTCTGTAATTCGTCTATGACGTTTTTAAAGCTAGCTTTCCACGTGTGGAAGGATTCCGCCCGGTCGTTAAAGTTTGTTAACCGGGAAAATAGCAGGTTCTTACGTAGGAGAAATCTGGTTATCTCCGATGTCGGGTAGATATATTGCTGGTGTGCAGCAGGGATTTCCTCTGAAACACCTTGTTTTTGGTGTGCAACAAGGATCTCTTCTGAAACGCCTTGTTTTTGGTATGCAACAGGGATCTTTTCTAAAACGCCTTGTTTACGTTTGTCAGTTATTGTTCCCAGATCTGGGAATAAAGTAACTTCTTGTGACTTAGCATGTGTAGGAAAGACAGCAGGTGTTTGTGATGGCAAGTTCAATGCCACGGATGGCAATCTCAACAGGAGTTTGTTTTTTCTTTAGATCCCTGTCACTTCATGTACGGCAGTTGGTTCAGTTTATTGACGAAATCTTGCACACGTTGGAGCGGGTCTTCCGTCTCATCTGGGAGATCGCCTAACGCTTGGCTGTCGTCGTACTCTAGGATACGAGCCTCGGCTTCTGCGGCTGCAGCTTCTCTCTGTGCTTCCGAGAAGGTTCAAATTGGCCTTTAATTCAGCTTTATCCCGGATTACACGTGCAGCCTCTTGTTTCAATTGAGCTTTCCTGCGTATGACCTCCTGTTCTGTTTGAGCTTTTCTTTGAGCGGCTTCCTGTTCTGCTCGGATGGCTTCTTGCTCCATTTCTGATTTGACTCCGTTTGTCTGAACAGAGCTTGTTCCTCTAACAAGGCCTCCTGTTTAAGGATCAGACCAGGGCATGTTTTTCGGCAAAGGCTATTTTAGATTTAGCAGCCTCTGTTTTGGCACGCTTCCTCCGTGCTAGGCTTGACATGTCGGAGACATTGAGCTCCGCTGTGGGAGGTTTTCTTCTCCTTGGACGTCTTCGTTTTAGTGGATTTAGCCTTTGTCAGGGCGAGGTGATGCTCGTGTAGTGTTTTCATGACCAGGTCCACTTTGGACAGACGAATATCTGTTGAAAGGTTACATGTATCAATGTCTTTAAGACTGTCCAGCGTATTCTTCAGAAATTTCAGGTACTCGTCTATGAGCCGGTGGTAATTAGTACAGGCTTGTATAATCTTTTCCTGTGCTGTTAGCAGTTCTGGAGCTCGTTAAGAGGCGTGGCTACTTCCAATAACTGAAATTCAATACTTGACCATATAGCCTCTAGCTCCTGACAGAACTTGTCACGTTTTTCCGTGAATGCTCCCTGGTTTTTACCGTGAGGTCACGTACTCGCCTAGTCTCGGAAATTCCTCTAAGTGTGCAACATCAGACGGATCTTCGACAGGCTGTCCAGCATCCACTTGATGTTCGGCTCCTGCTTCGAGTTCTTTTCTGGTTTTTCGGGGTTGTCTTGGCGTTCTGCTTGATCAGGATCCATGTTTGTTTTAATCAACTAACGGATAGTAAAATTAAAAATAAACTGTAGCCAACGTTGGTGGTGTGCTGCCTGGTACACACCAGCTGTGTTGCGTACTGTCGATGTAACAGTTAAGAACGATACTACGTTGTAGTTCCTTGTCCGGATATGTATAGACAGGATGTCGTCAATTTACTGCACGTCGAGGGATTACGTTTTTTTTTTTTTTTGGCAGGGCAAGTTGCAGACTTTTTACTGTAATGGCCTGACCATTAAGTATAACCGACGATTGGGCTCAAGCAGAAAAGACTATCAGATGCCGATACTTTAATCAAGAACCAATCTAACAAATGGTAAAAGCTGAAAATACAAAATGAAATACAATCTTACAATGTGTTGAATTTATGTTATAATGTATGAAATGTTAAATATAGATATTAGCACAGTCATTAAACGCGAAATAAAGCTGCAATTATAAAGATGAAATTTCCAGTATATCACGGTTAAAGAGTTCAAATATGTGATGAACGGTTTGAAGGCATCAAATACAAAGCTATTTTTGTAACTCACTCTGTGGTTAGTCACAAATTGTGTCCAAGATGACGTTTGTCCTTAAATGTTCTCCAGTTCTGTGATGACCTTGCAGTTCAGTTTGAGATACGTGTAAGAAAGGGAACAGGTAACGATGATAACGATATTTGAAGTTCTTATACGGATTAAAGATGAATAATCCTCCTAGGTCAGGAACGCATAAACAGATTACGAATATAATCCAACGAACTATATGAATTGAGGAACGAGGTAAAAGAATAATATGTGGTAGGCTAGCCAAACAGGCCAAAAAGACTTACACAAAATATAGAATCCATGAAATTAAATATTTTGCGACAGGAATCATGTGTAACGTGTACGTTTTTTTTTTTTTTTTTTTTCGCACTTTTTATGGAATTTCTCGGTGAAAAGTTTTCACAATATGAACATAAGAAATGTTGGGTAGTTTACACTATGGGAACGGTCACCTTAAAACAGAAAACAATCAGTTATCGGTTATTAGAACAATTTCAATCCTGGTATCTATGATGAGTCTATTAACAATTAACCGCCGGGTCGATGCCACTGCTGGTGAAGTTGTTCTCCCGAAGCAATCACCAGCCCAGTAGTCAGCACTTCTGTTTTGACATGAATTATCATTGATATGGTCACAATTGTAAACTAGCAGTTTACAAACGTTGAATTTTTCGAAATACTAAGGATTTCTACCCCAGGAATAGATTACCTTAGCTGTGTTTGACAAAACTTTAAGAAATTTTCAGTCTTCATGTTTTAACTTTTTAATTTGAGCGTCACTGATGAATCTTTTGTAGACGAAACGCGCGTCTGGCGTACACAATTTCAATCCTGGTATCTATGACGAGTTTATTAACTGCATTCTTTCACTTTCGGAATTCAAAACCTTTACAATTCGCATATACAACTTTGTCACAGTTTAATTCCCTTTCATATGGATACGATTCCTCTAGGATGGTTTTCTCCCTTACAATATACGGGTATCTTAGTCACCTTTTATCAATAGATATAAGAAGATGTGGTATGAGTGCCATGAGACAACTCTCCATCCACGTATACATGTATATGTCAGAGCCATGCAAACAGATAAATGACAGGGAAACAGTCTAACGACTCCTCCGCCAGCGTATTCAGTTTGGCTGTACGGCTGGATGTACAAATACGCAGCCACGTTCCGTTCGGAATTTGGACGCTAAATGCAATGCCTCTTGTAGGAATAGAGGCACGTTCTATATACCTTAAAGAACCCTCGCATCAACAATTTGTGGGGTACGTAGGTGTTGTTTTGCACGGCAAAATTTTAGCCCCAAAAATTTATACTTATTTTCAAGTGGGAGTCGAATGTATCCATGTCGTACATTTTTGCAAAACGAACCTCGTGCATTTATTTTCAATTTGTTTTCGTCCTGAATATGCATGAAACTTTGATATTTGCCACTGGGCATCAAGCAAGCAACAACTTATCATCTGTCTAAAGTTATAGCACTGAAATTATTTAGGCGATAATATGTATTTATATATATAGGAAATTCCTGATGTTTAGCCTTTATTTCTTATTATAACGATTTGCGTGATGCATTCATTATGCTTTTATACCCATTAAATGATTTCCTTTCCTGCTCAAACCGGCTTTGAAAAATTCCTTTTAAAGACACAGATTTCAATTGATGATCTTTATATACATAATTAAACGTTGAGCTTTGCAAAGGAAAATGTTTTTAAACCAACATTTTACATGCAAGGCCTTTATAATCTGAAACTGATTTGCGAAAATAACTAATTGAGTGATTAGCCTATGCGTGTAATGGTTCATTTTTGTTCATCTATATTAGTTATAAGACATGACAATTACCTTGTAGAATGGCGAAATATAGTTTTCAAACAATATAGTGTGAAAAAAAAAAACACAAAACCAGCTTGTAAGTGATTAAAAACAATAACTTAAACATATAATGCTTATTCATAAGTAGGACTCGTGGACGAACAATTTAAACATACATAATGTAAGAAAAATTGTCCATTATAATAATGATCAATAATGCATATGTCTGATTATTTAAGATTTATTTTTAAAATGCAGACATCAGCTTTAAGAACTCCTCAATAAAAATACAAAAACAAAAAAAAAAAAAAAAAATTAACGTAAAAAGCAATATAAAAATAAATATACCAAAGGGTCCACAATTGTTAACTTAGTTTGCGCAAGAGTGGCACTTGCTCATTGCCATGTTCTTCTTGATGGTGGCTGCCGTGTTGGAAACATGCGATATAACACAAATTTGTTATTAGAATTGAACGCTACAAATTCATTAAACTAATAAATATATTTGTTGTCATTGAACGTCAAAAAATGAGGTAATTCTATCTATTGAGAGATGCAAACCAGATCTTTTCTGATTGGACATAATTACTGAAAAATCTATAAGCTTTATTTGTGCGAACTATGTATAAGGGTCTTGATGGGGTTTACAGAATACAGAATTATGGGCCAATACTGCAGAAAAATAGTCCAAAAAAATGAGAATAGAAAAAATGGACAAAAAAAAAAATAGAGAAAAACGGAGTGTTAAAATATAAAGAATAGAGAAAACGGGCAAAAATATAAAGAATAGAAAAAATTACCTAAAAAATTTATATAATACAGAAATGAAGGACAACCCCTCCAGACCCTCATGCATTCTAAGTATCATCATTTCTATCTTTCTTTTGGGCACCAAATCGTAGGGTCAGAATTCTTTCAAAAAGCTTTCTGAAGTTTGAAAATGAAAGAACAAAGAAGAAAGAGTTCAATACACATACGTATGCTAAAAATCTATGAAATTGCGAGTTATAGCATTTTTTTTTTTTTTTTTTTTCGTTTCCTATTCATTGTTGTAACGTTGTCATGAGCAGCACGTGCTGTCAAGACTGGTGAATTTTTAGGAGAAATACAATTTTATATTGGAATGTCTCACGATTGCTTTTAGTCATTCAAGCAAATCAAAAGTACGAATTTTTATGAAACATACGTGTAATGTATTTATTTACATTTATTAGTGACATTGTAAAATAAAGGTCAGTAAATCGTAAATCCGTACTGCGAAAAGGGATTTCTCCAATAATGAACTTGAACTCAGTTTTGTCTTCAGTAACAATTTATTTGAAATAAGTAGCAAAAACATCAAATTTTCTTCTTTTTTTTTTTTTTTTTTTTTTTTTACTGTTAACACCAAAAATGTTTCATGGAAGATACCGACCTATTATTCATTTCTGATAAGAAGAAGCAGACGTTTTCTGTGCTGAAACACCCTTCCCCCAGTTTCAAAGTCGTAGATTTTAAGATTTTCTATGCAAGCTTCAGAATAAAAACTATTCTTTGCTACCCGTTTCTGTATATATTATATAGAAAAGAATTCATTTAATGGAATTAGACCTATTACCCTCTTCCCCGTTAAAATTTTTGTTTTTAAAGTATTTTGTTTTTTTTTTTTTTTTTCGTATAATTATAAGGTGTTGTACGGGGAGGCAGATATATATATATATATATATATATATATATATATATATATATATATATATATATATATATATATATAATTTATATAGTTAGATGAAGTCCTTCTACTTTCTTTAGAAGTCTTCTTGAAGCTTTTCTTGTATTTGTAGATGTAATTGCCTGGGGATATTTCTACGAAGTGAGCATGCGACTTATTTTTGTGTAAGTACCTTTTGCAGTGTACACGTGTGCATTCTAGATGATTCTGATAGAGGTTAAATGTTGGCGTCTTCCAACAAAACTTAATCGGAAATATGCTCCGTGGTTTTGAACCATGTTTTGTTACTTTGAGTCATCATAATCGTAAACTCTACCTGATCATGAGAGACACTGTCAAAGAATGCATTATTTGCATACAATTTAATTTTTGATGTAACACATCTTCCGGTTGACTGAAAGTTTTTAGTCAGCTCATAGACATAATTTTGTCTTTTACTGTGACGTCATCAACGTTTTTTCATGATTCACTCCTTAAAAATGGAATTTAGATTGAATTATAAGGAATGATGCACACTTTTAAATAACACGCTACAGTTCCTTAATAGATGCATATAATAATCAAGAATATAAAGTTTGATCTCTAGATGCGGGAACCTACAGCAGTTCAGCATAATGTTGGTGTCATTGCTGCAATTTGTAATATTGAATTTAAGTACAATCCATTTCGGTCACTTAATTTGAAAATTTATTTAGTTTACAGACAAAACACTAATTTTAATATGCTTATAATTATTCACATATTATATATAAATGATATAAATACAGAATAATAGGCGAAATTATCTTTGTTATGATAAATGCCTCATCCCCGTGAGATGCGAAATTTACCACCCTGTGCGTGTCGCATTTCCAGGAAAATTAACTTTCAAACCAGGAAAGGAGAAGGGGCATTAAGGGCCGGTTTTGGCACAAGCAAATAAAGTTTTTGAGAACTATTTCAAATATGCGCATAATGTTTGGAAATGCATAAAATCAAGAATATGCATATTTGTTATACTATGACGTCAAAATTACGTCATAATACATGTATGCAACTTTTTCGTAAAAAGGAAGAAAACTGCAGAATTTATGCAGTTTTCAGTAGTTATTTTCAGTGTGAAAACATCGTGCGCAGCCGAGAAACAACAAAATAATTTAAGAGAAGCTTTATTATACCTATTGACATAATCATACTGAATATTAAGTTGTTTCTTGGTGCACATACTTTTCCAATCTACTATATACTGAAAAATTGGTGTCAAACAAAGGAAGTACAAATATTTACATAATATACAAATTTCGACATGGTTTATTGGCATGGTATCTCGTTAAATGTGAAAAAAAATCTTAACACCTTGTACCTTCGTGTAGTAAGGACAAATGTAAGAATATGTGTGGAAACTTTTTAATATGCACTAATATTCGGGCTTAATAGGGCTTTTTGCCCTATTCTTTTTAACAGGGAATCTGGCAATAATTATGAATTATTTTATGTATGAAATACACGGAAACGGATCGCCAAAAAAGGTTTTTATCATGAAACTTGAATTTAAAGTCTCAAAGTCTCCAACATGGCAAACTGAGGAGAGTGTTTGTCTGTTTGAGCACTCGTGACGTCTGCTTCTGCTTGCTTGAAATATGACATTGGTAAGTACCATCCATGCAATAATATTGTTGGTGCATTATTTGATACTTTTACTTATCTTGATCGTTTTTTTTTTTTTTCTTCGCTTCGAAGCCGCTAACTCGTATCATATGCATATATAACAAACACCCCACATGTGTTGTTTACGGAGTGAATATTTTATAATAATTACATTACATGTATGTTTCATTACAATACGTTATTTTGATTGGCTAACAGCAATCTCGCGTCATTCTGAAATTAACCTTCATTTCAAAATGAAATGTAACATTCATGATGACACGAGCTTCCACAAAAAAGTGCACAGGTAAATAAAAGAAAAATTTGATAGAAAATCGTGTTTTCATGATCCTAGCAAACAAAATGTAATTATAAGTATTGAATGCTTCTTGTAGTAATTTTATAGGGTTGTAAAAGCGTTGACCGTGCGCACATTTTTCGAATGAAGCGCTTCCGCGCTTCATACAAAATGTACTTCGGTCAACGCTTTCACACCCAATAAATTTACAAAAAGAAGCATTCAATTCTTAAATAAAGTTTGAAAACAATATATAATATAGTAAATGTTTATTTTACTGTTTCACATGTTTTATTTTTATTTTTTTTTTTTTTATTTATTTATTGCCAGTTATTACTCCCATTATCTGTGCTTTAATATTTTGCTGTAATAAATAAAGGGACAATATAAAATGTGTGAATACTTTTAATTTAAGTAAATTAATATGAGAAATACTATGTTGGATTTTTTTTTTTTTTTTTATACAAAGCATGTACTTGTGGTGACTTTCAACGAACCTTGTTTTTGCACGGAAACAGATTTTTGTAAACATCCGTCATTTTTATGACTTCAATATTTTAAACACACCAGTCAACTCCCTAACAGCTATGATGGATTCAGCGAAGATTGTTACTCTGTTCCTTATGCTATCGTGTTTCAGAGGTTTGTAATCTAGAGCAACATTTTGCACTGTAAATTCAGAATGTTTTCGATGTTTTTTTTTTTTTTTATTTCGAAAAAGGTTACGGAATAGCTTTCGAAAAAAGGGGGCGTTTCCTGAAATTGATCATGCAATTTTGATGGTAGTTAAACAATTGCAATAATAAATACACGCAGAAATTTCGGAACTTAAGGTACATGTATTTGTTTTTGTTTGAACTGTCAAGGTTGTTAGTTCAACTTTCTTATTTCAATTGGTAAGTCATAACATATATCATCAACATGAAACATAAAATCGTTCGTTTTTAACGCCGTACAGTGACTGACCTATAGATTACTAATTGTTTAAGCCATACGATGACCTATAAATGCAATCGGCTAACCTCGGGCGACTCCGCTTTTCTCCATCTATCCGTTTGATGGAGGTACGGAATCGCCTAGTTGTGACGAATGAATGTCAAAACATGCTTACATCCACGTCATTTGGTCCTCTGGTGGATAGTTGTCTCAATGGCAAGAATACAACATCATTTTATTTTTGTGTCATTTATGCTTTTTATGACTTTGATGTCAGTATCCGTTTGTGTACTTGACTTCCCAAATTTTTGGTTTCTGGTAAAAGTTATTTTCAAACACGTGCTATGTGCATCAAAATTGATACGATACAAAAATCGACACACATTGTAGAAACAGATGTGATTCAAAGCCCCATACCCCATATATGAATTCTTCTATTAAAATACACAAGAACATTTTTTATTTTCTGATTGGAGGTAACCGGGTTAGATTTTGATATACAAGGCGGTGAAATTATCATAATGGTGCGCCAAAAATACTAACTATATTGGAAAATCGTAAAAATCAGCAGCTATTTTTACATTGTCAGGATTTTCTTATTTATTAGTGAACAGTTTTATTTTTAAATTGCAATATGATTATAAAATAAATGGGTAATCTATTGGTGCAAAAAGAGCCCTTAGCAACAGTGCCAGTTTTCAAGCTTTATTCTGTGAAAGTTTAATCTCCAATCTTCAGTGGACAAAATGAAACAAATTCGGTAACGTCAAGAGTAACGTCTCCGAAAACTTATAGCGCTATAATACTGTTTACCACGCCGAATAAAAAGCTTCAGAGTGTGCGTCTGTCATTTTGTTTGTTATTGAAAATGTTCCCGAGTATTCAATTGATAAGGGAAAATACTAACTATTTTCAAGTACATTTTTTGCGAATTAAATATCAAAAATTACTTATCGAGTTTGATTTTGTCCCGATTTTTGTACACAATTTACGAGAAAATATAAGGTAAACACGCCAGGTTAACTTCGTTATCTACCTTTTAAAAAACTGGCGAGCTAGTTCTCTATGGCAAATCTTCAAAACATATAAAATGCTTATCGATTTTGTAAAGATGTTCAAATAAAGTTGTTCATATATTTTTTTTTACAAAAAGACATGTAAACTATTGCAATAGATATAAGAAGATGTGGTATGAGTGCCAATGAGACAACTCTCCATCAAAGTCAAAATTTATAAACGTAAACCATTATAGGTCAAAGTACGGTCTTCAACACGGAGCCTTGGCTCACACCGAACAGCAAACTATAAAGAGCCCCACAAATTACTAGTGTAAAACCATTCAAACGGGAAAATTAACGGTCTAATCTATATAAAAACGAGATTGAAACGAGAAACACTTATGAACCACATCAACAAACGACAACTACTGAACATCAGACTTCTGACTTAGGACAGGTGCAAACAATTAATTGCAGCTGGTTTAAACGTTTTAATGGTACCAAACCTTCACCCTTATCTGAAACAATAGTGTAACATCACAACATAGAAAGAAACATGAATAAAATAGAAAAGCATCCACCCTGTTATTTATAGTTGACCTTTGATTTAGGAAGTGAAATATTGCATTCTATTAAGTGATTTACTAGCGGAAATTTTATTTTTACACATTTTATATTAATTTAGACCTTTTTTATTTATTTTTTTTTCTTTCTTTTAGAAATGTGCACAGCATCAATGGAAAAAGATCAAAAATACAAAGACTGCACTGAATTACTGGCAAAAAGTAAGACAAAGCTGAAAAGCGGTGTATTTAAGATATATCCAGGCGAGACCAAATCTGTTCAGGTTTACTGTGACATGACTACAGACGGGGGAGGATGGACAGTATGTTAATTATTAATAAATTTCTTCCTTATTTTTCTATAAAGTGTAAAATACCTAGTATATATATTATGCTGTGTTGCAGTTTACAATACGAAAATAGATAAAACAAGAATGTGTCCATAGTACACGGATGCTCACTCGCACTATCATTTTCTATGTTCAGTGGACCGTGAAATTGTGGTCAAAACTCTAATTTTGGCATTAAAATTAGAAAGATCATATCATAGGGAACATGTGTAATAAGTTTCAAGTTGATTGGACTTCAACTTCATCAAAAACTACATTGAGCAAAAACTTTAACCTGAAGCGGGACAGACGGACGGACGGACGGAAGAACGGACGCACAGACCGAAAAACATAATGCCCCTAGGTGGGGCATAAAAAAATCCAACCGCATTATGCAGTTCATTATGCAGATTACGTTTTACATGTATAACTAAGTGACAAAGTCCTTAACAATCAATAATAACTAATAAAATCTTGAACTTTCTTAAATTAGGTTATTCAGAGACGTACGGACGGTTCAGTTAACTTTCAACGTAAATGGATAGAGTGTGAAAATGGATTTGGGGACATCACTAGAGAATTCTGGATTGGTATGTTACTAATTAAATTGGAAAATGCAGAAATAAAGGAGTATAAGATTTAATTCGTATCAGAGGAAATGATATGTGTTTTAATAGTGTGAATCAAAATGTAATATATAATGAACTGCAAATGAACATTAACATTTTAGCAGCGGCATTCGTACACAAAAGAAAGAGTGTGATGATAATTTTTGAAAAGGAAAAAACAGAGCAGCATGCAGCATTACTATTTTTTAAGTTGAAAACAGTTCTATCAAACAAATATTTTATCAATATTCAAAATTATTTGATTATTGTAGGCAATAAGTTAATTCATAAGTTGACTTCAAGCGGAAAGTACGAGTTGAGGATTGACCTGTTCGATACAAAGAAATACAAGAAGATTGCTGTGTATAAAACATTCATTATCGGAGACGCAGCCTCGAAGTACAAGTTAACTGTTGGTGACTACTCGGGGAATGCAGGTACACACCTTACTTATGAATAGAAAATACAGTTATTTTGTGTTGTTTAATGTCAAATTCACAGGTTATTATAAGCACTGTGGAAAAATATATATCTCCTGAAAAAACACATAAAATTCAAAACTTAAAATCTTTTTGCCCTTTATCATGTCATATTTATTTAAAGGCTTTTTAACAAAATATTGCATTTTGAAAAATGTAGTTTAAACAAATGTCCCGACTGAACGCATCAGAAAGTGCGAAAAAGTAGAGTTTATTTCTAAATGAGAAAAGAAATAATAATTGATGTTGAATAATTAAATTTTTAAATACAAGTAAATATATGTAATCTTATAAATTGATAGGACCTTCCGTTTAAGTATACATCACAATATAAATCTAACACGAGCTAAGGAAGATCAGAATTAAAATGAAAAACTTTTAATTCCTTAATAGGATGGATATTCTATTTACTAAATATAGTTGACCTAGTAATGATAATACATCTGCATACAACATATCATTGACCTACCTCTAATGGTTCCACTTAAACTGACCTTATCACAAACTAATACATGTAACATAAGCAAAAGTTTAAAGTTAGTAAACCAGGACTGAGGGGGCGGGACCAACTAATCTCCATGAAAATAAGATGTGTTAATGTTATACAGCTGCGTACAAAATATCAACGACCTGCGACATATGGTTCACCTTCAACTGACTTTATCACAAACCAATACATGGAAACTGAGCAAAGGTTTCAAAGTCAATAGCCCATGACTGAAGGGCGGGACCAAATAATCTACATGGAAATGAGATGTGCAAATGCTAAAAAAACGAATACCAGATATCATTCATTACCCTACCACTAGTGGTTCCCCATAAACCGACCTTATCACAAACTTATTCATTTTTTTTTGCCGCCGCCGCCGACGCCAGAAACAGCACGCCTAAGTCTCACTTTTCGGTTTTTCAATGTATGTAAAAAACTTTCGAAATACCCAGGTTTTTTACCAGGGCATACGTGACTTCAGCCAGATTTGGCACTTTTTAATATTTTCTTTTGTTTTTCAATCCTGTTCGCAACGAATGACAATTATGTAGACGAAATGCGCGTCTGGCGTTTTTAATTATTAACCATGTTACTTTCATGAGTTCAAATATGACAAATCTCTACATTTCTTTTGTATAGAATTCTTTGATTGGTCACTTTTCTTGTCCTGTCCGTATATTTCCTAAATCACATAGCATTAACAATCTATCAAACAACATATTTACATATTTAAAACATGTTTGATCTCAGATACCTTAGTATTATGTCAGAGGCTCCTGACTTGGGACAGGCGCAAAAATACTCGGGGTTAAACATGTTTTGTGAGATCTCAACCTCCTCCTATACCTCTAGCCAATGTAGAATAAAGAAACACATAGTAATACGCACAGTAAAATATACTTATAATTAATTAATTCGCAATAACAGCAGCTGAAAGAGACAATAAATCACTGATTTTCTCCATTTATGGGCAGCTTAGTTTGTAAAGTTTTTCAGTGTTTCGGACATCGGAAATACGTAATTCGTGGATAAAAAAAAATTTGATAATTGTCTACTTTTTAACTTAGAAATCAAATGCATTGTAATTTGCATAAACTATGCATCAAATAATATATATATCAAATCGAATATATAATGGGAATTGAAATGTTATTTCATTCATATGAACAATGAATCTTGCACGAAAGCCTTATCAAAAACCTTATCAGCAAACGTCCAGTACCCATTCAATGATGTACTCTCATTACGTAAAACAAATACAGATTTGATAATTATATACTTCTCAGCTTCTCTGTTTTGTTGAGCAGAATGTCATTTCCAGGGTTTCCCGTGGGTCAATTTTCTTTTTTCGCCACCTCTTTCGCCAAAACAATATATGTTTTGCCACTTTTAATTTTTTCGCCAACCAAACTACTAACATAAACATATTGCTCTTTAAAATATTCCTTCTTTCTAACAAAAAAAATCAGTTTGCCCCATGGACACGACTGGAAACACCATTTTTCAATCTTAAAACCACAACTCCTGAACGGTGAAAATCGTCAATATTGAACTTGACCTCCATTTTGTCATCAGTAACAACATATTAAAATTTTAAAAGCTTTGGTTGAACGGTTCATTTCATATTATTATGTTACCACACCCTATTACCTTATATCGGTAAGGCAGATTCAAAACGATAAACAACGAAAATGCAACAACAATCAGCAACACACTCCACAAAAAACTTATGCAAATGATTTAAAGGGCATATCATGTTGCTTTTCATTAAATTTTTAAATACAAGTAAATATATGTAATCTTATAAATTGATAGGACCTTCCGTTTTAGTATACATCACAATATAAATCTAACACGAGCTAAGGAAGATCAGAATTAAAATGAAAAATTTATAATTCCTTAATAGGTATGGATATTCTGTTTACTAAATATAGTTGACCTAGTAATGATAATACATCTGCATACAACATATCATTGACCTACCTCTAATGGTTCCACTTAAACTGACCTTATCACAAACTAATACATGTAACATAAGCAAAAGTTCAAAGTTAGTAAACCAGGACTGAGGGGGGCGGGACCAACTAATCTCCATGAAAATGAGATGTGTTAATGTTATACAGCTGCATACAAAATATCAACGACCTACGACATATGGTTCACCTTCAACTGACTTTATCACAAACCAATACATGGAAACTGAGCAAAGGTTTCAAAGTCAATAGCCCATGACTGAAGGGGCGGGACCAAATAATCTACATGGAAATGAGATGTGCAAATGCTAAAAAAAAACGAATACCAAATATCATTCATTACCCTACCACTAGTGGTTCCCCATAAACCGACCTTATCACAAACTTATCCATTTTTTTTTGCCGCCGCCGCCGACGCCAGAAACAGCACGCCTAAGTCTCACTTTTCGGTTTTTCAATGTATGTAAAAAAAACTTTCGAAATACCCAGGTTTTTTGCCCAGGGCATACGTGACTTCAGCCAGATTTGGCACTTTTTTTAATATTTTGTTTTTCAATCCTGTTCGCAACGAATGACAATTATGTAGACGAAATGCGCGTCTGGCGTTTTTAATTATTAACCATGTTACTTTCATGAGTTCAAATATGACAAATCTCTACATTTCTTTTGTATAGAATTCTTTGATTGGTCACTTTTCTTGTCCTGTCCGTATATTTCCTAAATCACATAGCATTAACAATCTATCAAACAACATATTTACATATTTAAAACATGTTTGATCTCAGATACCTTAGTATTATGTTTATAGTATAAAACTAAATGTGTGTTAGCTCGCTATAAAACTTTCTTCAACCCTCCACTTTCAAGTGAAAGTGTCTTTACTAATTCAGGACTGTGATTGTCTACTGTTTGAATGGGGCTTAACTAAAGGATCATTATATTTAGGTTGTTTTTTAGACCATTACGTGACGTTTAGTACATTGGTTAGCAGAGTATATTAAACATTTCTGATACATCGTGAAATAACCAGTAATCTATTTAATCACATTAGAAAGGATCTCCAATGATTGGTAAATAACTCTACTAAAAGAAAGCAGAATTTAGAATAGAGATATAAATTATTTGCATTTCTAAACTTTTTGAATTTAAAGACACGTAAGAATTTTTAGACATAGAACCAAAGATTTATACAAAACAGGAAAATGTCAGAGTTGTTGTACAGTACTATTAATGGATGTGTTACTACCTTCCCTACAAATACAAGACTAAAAAGATTAGCTGTCGGATTGTTTTGACATCAAGTAGCTTATACATGGCTTTGTAAAATGCAAACAATTATTCATTTACCTTATGAATTTAACGCTACCTACATTACCATTGTTACGTAATTAAGTAATTTCTATGCTTTGTCATCTATGTTGTTTTTAATATGTATCAGACGTATTTCATCAATTATATATGATAAGCCATCATATTCCTTATAAGCACTACGTAGGTATAAGGTTAACTTAGGGACAATAATTAAAATATCCAATACAAAAGAATAAGCTGCTGATGTAGCTAATTAAGAATTTGTCACGTGAATTTGAGATGAAGCTTTTATTATCATCATCACGTACATTTTTATTATAAATTTAGATATTTTATCGTTCAGAAATGCTTTCAAATAACAGGATTGAGTGGTTCGCTTCATCATAATGTAAAAGAAGCAACGTTAACATATAATAGGCATTTGAAACTCTTTGAAAATAGTTATGCCCATGTTGAAGTAGGTGATATTTTTGATCTCACAAGTACAGCTTAAAGAAATGATATAAACAAAAAAATGTAACTTCTGACATATTGACATTCTAAACAATTGTCTATAAAGGCATTTGTGGAAGCAGCAAAAGGAAACATGGCTAAGAGTTCACCGTATATGTATATTGCTTTTATTATATTAGGAACAACATCGTGTGCGGCCAATGCAACCCTCATATGGATCATACTCCGAAACAGGAATTTTAGAACAATATCTAATGTAATCATTGTGAGTTTGGCTACAAGTGATTTCTTATTAGGGTTTATCGTATCTCCTATGGAAATGATGCATCATTTGTTGCCAGATTTTGACGTTATTGGATATGGATGCTTAGCCCATCAAGTTGTAATGATTTTTGTGCCACTTGTGTCCATCGTACATTTGTTGTTGGTTGCAGTTGAACGATTTGTTAAGATTGTATACCCTCTGCATTATCACAGGATAGCTACGAGATCCCGCGCAGTAGTCTTAATTGTTTTACTTGGTTGTTTCCGTTTTCTGTGAGTCTGCTACCATTTATGGGGATACACCAAAACATGGAATCGACTAACAACACGGATAACGCATGTGCCACCTTAGACATGCTACCGTGTCCATACTTGAATACTGTATTAGGTATGATTGGTTTGATTTGTGTCTTCATGGTCATTCTTTACACGGTGATTATGAAAATTGCGTACAAGCATGCCAAAGAATTGAGGAAAATTCGGATTCCCAAACAAAAGGGTAAGATCTTTAAATCGTCCGAATTAAAGGCATTAATTGTTTTAGTAATGACAGTGATGTACTTTGTCTTGTCATGGACTCCGTTCAGTGTATCTATTATAGATGAATGTATGTCTGGACAGATAGCCAGCTACTATACAACAGCGATCTTTATAGCTTATTTTAATTCGACTGTCAATCCTTTGATATATGGGATAGGTAACAGGGAACTCAGAAATTCCTTCCTTGCAATTTGCAGTAAACAAAAAAGGAACGAAATAGCACCTGTTACTACGGCAATTACTACTATCTCAATGACAGAGCGAAAGATAGCAGAAACCAATCTGTAATCAATAGGAACAGACTAAATCCATAAACTACTGGAAACTTTTAAAGAGAATAAATGAGTTAACATTCTTCTCGGATGAACTTGATGAACCAAAATAATTATAAAATGTTATTTTCTTTTTCGAATGTAACCTGATTTCACTTCAATTTTTAGAGGTTTGTTTTGCTTTTGCCTTAGTTTTTGTATGACGTATCGTATGGTATTTTATTTTCCAGTGTCTGTTCTTTATGTATCGGTGTTGTCTTTACTTTCTTTTCAAAACTGGAATTTGATTTGAATGTTTTATAATTGGTCATGATAAGGTTACTTAATGTATATGTGCCAATCATGGCTTATAAATTAGGTAATACCTTAGGGTTAATTAATAGACATTTTCCAATCAACTACTAAATGATGCCGTGTCATTAGTTGTAACTTATCAACGAATTCTTACATAATGGTCGTCAATATATAGTGAAGCAGGAACTGCATTCCTCCCTGATTGTTTGGATGGAGGTCCTGTGGTCGTCTTATTTTACTGTGTATTTTTTTATTGATCGTTTTTTGTCTTGGTGTTGTCTGCTTTTCTTTAACGTTTGAGTTTGTCTTAGTCGTAGTCATCTGTTCTCCGTTGTATTGTAATTTTTTTTATCAAAACCCTTATCTTGACAGAATACAAATTGAATTCTTATGTTAAGCCTTCTTAGTTTGTACCAACAGTATCCAACAATGATATTGTTTTTGGCGTGGTTATTCAAACCTTTACTACAGAAAACATCATGTTGAACACGCCTCAACATGCAATCACTGAAATTAAAGCTGTAGTTAAACATAAGTTCCATACCTATCTGATTTAAATACAGATCCTGTGTCCATTTTTTCTTAAAAAGACATGACAAAACTCTGAAGTTTTCTGTTACAACTCACAGCTTATAGCATAAGGTCATCAATACATATCGAAACTCAACAGAAAAATAAAAATAACACTGAATAATGTTGTGCCATCGAAGTACCTTTCTGGATTTACCTTCAGTAAAGGCCAGCGATGTACAAATACGTAGAAACGTACGTTAGAAGCTATCGGACCAGAAGAGACGAAAAAAATTAGCCAAATTCACCTAATGTCACCTTTGCCTCAGGGAGTTGGAACTTAATTTTCTAAGCTATTTCTTAATTTATCAACGGAGTTTTTCTACATTACCGCTTAAAGAGAGGTAGATGATACCACAGAGGTAATCATACTGTCGAAGTCAAGAAAAACTAACAGAGCCAAGGCAAAAAACCCAAAACGACGAAAAGGGAAACAACAGTATACAAAACACAAAGCAACAAACTAAAGACTGAGTAACAAGAACCCCCGCCAAAAAAAAAAAAAAAAAAAAAAAAAACAGAGGTAATTTCAGTAGGCTGGTCCTCTCCCTTGCTACGTACGGGTATCTCAGATACCTTTGTCATGGCCAAACAGATAAAGGACAGGGAACCAGTCTAGTAATTTCAGGTGCTCCAGAATGATTAGAAGATCTTGTTCTAAGTCTCATTCGGTGATGTCAAATTCGGGGGAAAGATGACGGAAATGTGGTTTATACAACTGGAACATATTCGTCGTCATCTATGAAACAGATATTCCATAACGGTCAACCAAATCGTGATGGCGTCTGTTATACATTTTTGTGCATTGTCGATTTCATGTCACGTCACTTTTCACAAACTGGGGTTCGTTTATAGATGGAAAAAAGTTTACTTTTGTATTTTTGAAGGGATAACTAATGTTTACAATATTTGTATATTTTAGACGATATTTTCTCGTTGAGATATTCGAGAATTTTTCTAAATCTAGATTTCCATCTTAACTTACTCTTAAAAGATAAATAAAAGAAGAATGTGTTTTAGGACACGAATGACCCCGCTCAAGCTTTGCTTTTTTCGAAGTTATAAAGGGGCACAACTCTAGAACAGTAAGTGACTCGTTGCCTTAATTCGAACTCTGTCTTCGAGTTTTGGTTCTTAGCATTGTGTACGAGTTTCATAAAATTTAGATTAGACAAACTTAAGTAAACAAGAGTGCGGCAACAAAAATGGGATGGACGGACAGGAAGGCAGACGGACTGAAGGACGGTCAAGGGTAACACCTAATGCCTCCTACTGCGTGGGCATACAAATGAAAATGACACGTTATAAATACGTTGAATCTAAAGCACTTTTCTGTATTAGCCTTCATTATTATTGCTCAAATCCAAACTATTGAAAGTCTATATTACCAAAAAGTGTCCTTAAAAGAATATCAAAAACCAAATAATATAAGGTCAACCTTGCCTGAAAGAATTTGAACCTTAGTTCCTAACTAAATTTTGATTTATTAAACGAATGTTCTAGAAAACAAAGTATAATAAGAATACAGAATTCCAAGGCAAATTCAAAAAGGGGGAAGTCCATCAAACATGTCAAAATCAAATGCTATCATGCAACTAACGGAACAAGTGAAAACAAACTGCCATATTCCTGACTTAGTATAGGCATCGTGAAATGTATGTTATAAAACATGCAAGCGGCGAAGCGCTGACTACTGGGTTGATTGATAGCCCCGGCAACTAACAGGTCACCAGCAAAGGAATTCACCAAGCGCTAGAAAACGAAAATAACACTTCATACAGTTGTTGCTTCCTAGGGCTTTGCTGGATTTACTGTAAAACGTATATCGTACATTTCCAAACAATAAGTAATTTTGAGTACATCAAACTCTTCCAGGAGGTTAATAATAGGCTGCAATTTAAATCCTTGATCTTTTCAAACGATTTAAGATATTTTTGTGTATGTAAGGTATTATTGTCAGCATGTGTAATGTATTAAACACAGCAGGAATTAATTCCTTGGTAACATGCTTCTTATATTGACATGTATGTACTAGTATTTAAACTATTTTGTATGAGAATAATAAGTAGTTGCATCACAAACATCAAGTTGACTCAACCACTTATATTCTCATACAGCGCATATTATTTTTAACTGTGATCTCCGTGTACAGGAGTTATGGAGTTATCAATCCAACAGAAGTGCATGACAGATTAGCCACACTGTTTATTGGTGAAGATATTTAAATGAATTGTTTGATACAAAACATTTTAAAGAGAAAAAGTTTAAAAAAGGGAAGTGAAAACAGTTTAGTTTTGTTTTCTATCAAAAATTAGAAGAACAAAACTCAGCTTCATTTTTTAAGTTTTTCTTCTGTAATCTTAAAAAGTATTTTGTTTTAAAGTTGAAGTATAAAGTTCGTCCTGAGGAAAAACCAATGACCATCACAAAAGATGAATGATCTTCGAGCACCATACATAATAGCTAATGTGGTGTACGGTACGATGTTTTATTCCCAGCGATATAATCCCTATGTTTTTTTACTTAAACCTAACTGCAATATACGGCATACGGGATTATAGTGCTAACCCATACCAAATTAGAAGAATATTGAAACGACTAGTTATCTAGTAACTTTCCTTGTTCTATTTAAGTGTCGTTGTTATATCTATGTAGGGCAAACAGATAATAGACAGCTGACCACTTTTGTCCAAAAATGAAAGTCAATCATATTATACAGGAGCTTGACTATGTGTGCTTAAGTTTAAACACGTTATTGTGCTTGTTGTACAGATCGAACAAAACCAACCTAAGTCAAGATGCACACACAAGGGTCTTGATGAGAGATCTTCATTTCTTTAATTTTTGAGTCATAATTCTATTGTTATAATTTTTTTTTTGCTCATAATTTTCTTTTTATTACCTTATTATTCTCTATTCTCTTTATTTGTTGTCCATTATTCTTTTCCATAAACCGCTTGCAGACCCTCATGCATCATTAAAAAAAAGTAGCAGTAAATGCTAATTTGATACCAATCAAACAACACAAGATTACAAAATATTGACCTATGAAGGTCAACAAACGGTCTTTGACTCTTGACAAGCATGATAACGTTTGAAACGCCATAATCAATCAGAATCAAGGCAAGTTCTTTATAAAAGAAACAGGTACTATCAATCTTACAACAAAGAGAGGTAATATTTTGGACTCGTGACTTACATGTGTTGGAGATCATCTTGTTTGTTCTTAGTATGTCCCTTGTCCTTTCCTTAAATGTAAGAGGCAGAACTATAATTGTTACACAGTAGTACATCTTAGCTTCTTGGACATACATATATCTAAACCTAACCCTAACCATAACCTGAACTGGTTGTTGCAATAACCTGCATCTGTTAAACTAAAAACCATGCTAAGAGCAGACATAAAGTATAGTGTCCAATTATTACAACAAAAATTTACCACAAAATTCGCATCTGAATGTCATTTGCCATGCGCATCCAACCCAAAATAAAAGTTCTGAACCTTCAAGAGATAGATAAATTATGTCTCATTAATAGATTAGTCGTTTCTCGTTTTTATATAGATTAGACCGTTGGTTTTCCCGTTTGAATGGTTTTACACTAGTAATTTTTGGGGCCCTTTATAGCTTACTGTTCGGTGTGAGCCAAGGCTCCGTGTTGAAGACCGTACTTTGACCTATAATGGTTTACTTTTATAAATTGTTACTTGGATTGAGAGCTGTCTCACTGGCACTCATACCACATCTTCCTATATCTATAGATTAGACGATTAAGATTTCGCAAAATGTGATTGTGTGCAAGAACTGCGTATCCTTCATTTCTAGAAACTAGGTTAACTTTTGTCATGTGGGATTTCCTTAATTCAATCGTCATGGTATAGATTAGTATATCGGAATATGTTTTATCACTTTCTACAGATAAGTGTATGTGAGGATCTGGGTGGGTTTAACAGAATAGAGAATGGTCGCAGAAAAAATAATGAATAGAACAAATTCCAAAGAAATGTAAAAAAAAAAAAAAAAAGAAAATAATGGGGTGCAAAAGTATAATGAATAATTGTGGGAAATAATAGAACGATTTGATATTATACCGATTAC